>PYXC01002596.1:5057500-5225000 GCA_015244755.2 Tenualosa ilisha
AATGCTTACAGCTGTACTTCAACAAGACTTGCAAGTCAAATTTAGCTGAGCAGATTCATATTCCCTGCTGAGAAGCCCCCCTTCTAGTCTGCAACAATGGCAACTCCGACTGCTGACATCAGCCCATCTCTACCAAGGCACACAGTGGACACATTTCCTGCAGATTCTCCCCCCAAAAAATCTTCCTGCCCTGTCACCGTTTTTTTTTTCCCTCCCCCCCCTCCCAAATCTTCTGTTTTGACATTTGATTGAGTCAGTTACTATTCAGACAGTTCATGTCCCTGCTACTGGGCTGTGCTACAGCACCTGTGCACTGAGCCTGCAAGGCCACTTCTGCTGTGGCCCTTTAGACGGTTAGATAGTGGGAGGAGCGGCTGGTCTGACAACAGCCACTTACTCCCCACACACACACACACACACACACACACACACTCTTCCACTCTATTTCTGACTCAACTGTCTGCCCTTGCCACAGACATGTCACATGGATTCCTGTTTCCTGTGCTGACAATCGACTTCCTGTGTGTATGTGTGTCTCTGGGTGAATGTGTGTGTTTGCATGCGTGTGTGTGTGTGTGTGTGTGTGTGTGCGTGCGCCTCCATTTGCCTGTGTGTGTATGTACGTGTGTGTACTTACATCAGGATAAAGATTTCCTGAAGCCACTTCTGCACAAGATCCATGTGAACCCTCCGGCAGAGGTGTCCACGTCCCTGAAGGTCTACCAGGGCCACACACTGGAGAAGACCTACATGGGCGAGGACTTTTTCTGGGCCATCAACCCCGCCGCTGGAGACTATGTGCTCTTCAAGTTCGACCGGCCTGTCAGCATTGAGAGGTTTGACATGATTGCACCCACACATACTCCGGCAGGCATATACACCCCCCCCCCCCCCCCCCAACAAAACTGCATACTTTCTTTAAGCCTATAACCTCTAGATGTGATTTAACATGCATTGAGATATGACCCAATTTCCCCCACACCATGGACTATGCATAGTTGTGTAATGTATTTAAACTGAATTAAATGTCATCACAAGACACTGACTTTGGAGTGGACAGCTATTCATGGGGAAACAGGTAGTGCATCCCAAAATGTTCAATGTTAATGTTCAATAATGTTATGTTCCAATTCACATTCATCATGTCCAGAGCTATATAAAAGAGTTTTTTGTTGAGAGGTGGGGGTGTTAGGAGGCAGTAGGTCTACTCCATGGCACTCCACACATCCACATTCCTGATATTGCAAAAGTATGATGTCTTCCATTCAGAACATATAGCTTGACCAGCATTAAATGGTCTACCTGGCATAAGGTGGTTAAGGATGGTTCAAGCTGGTTTGACCAGTTTTTACCATCTTATGATTTGATGGTTTGGCTGGCTTGACTAATTTATGATGGTCACTCTAGCGGGTTTTGCTGACCATATACCAGCTATTTTCAGCTTCCATAACATAATCAGGCTCCTCCAACAATCTTCAGTTTGACCAGCTATACATGTGACAAACTTATCAAGAATATCTAGCTATTAGTTCAACCAGCTAAAACATCAAGGCAGAAAAAAACACCTTGACCAGCATGAAATGATTAAGATGGTTGACTGGCTAGATTGACCAGATTAAGGTGTGTTTTGGCATGACGTGTTGTGTAAGGTGTGTGTTTGCTTAGTTGGTTTGATGGGGAAGCCTCACAGTGCTAAGGCTCCTTCTTGGGCACACTGCTCAAGGCCCAGGAACCCCACCAGCATGCCACCTGGACTTGGCTTAGTCGCTGTATCCCATACAATATACTCATGAATGAAGTTAAAACAAGCCAGAATGGGAGTGAAAACCACATCACTGGCTTAGATGTTAACAAAGCCAACCAACTCTGTATCTGTAGTTGCAGTTGGATATATCCTAATGCATATCCAGTAGCACCAGGGCTGTATCATTGTTTTGGTAAGACTTCACCTCAATCCGTACCTCGAAACATATCAAGTTGAATCCTTGAATTTGCGGGAAAAGGCCTGGAAATGTCCTTGAAAAGTCCTTAAATTTGATACTGAAGAAAGAGTGGGAACCCTGTAAGAACACCTCCACTTGTGTTCCCCTAGTGCGTTGCAAAGAACCAAACGTGCTGTATGGTGAAAGAGGGCCTCACTGACCTCTAGCACTGAGGTATATTGCCCATCTGGGGGATACACAGCAGCCGTTACGCACTGAAGTGTTCGGCACACACCAGCTAGGGGTGGAGAGTGAAGGAGTAAGAGTCTGCAGCAGTGGTGTCTGCATGGATAGCCATTAGAATGAAAGATCAGAAGTGTATGTGTAAGGTCTTCTCCTGTGTGTGGCACGTAAAGATGGCGTGTCACACAGCAGCCCCAGAGGGACAGAGGGAGGGTGAGGTGGGATGGGGTGGGGAGGAGATAAAAGACCTTAAAGGTGCACATTTAAGTCTACATATATACACGCGCACACACACATGCACACACACACACACACACACACTGCACTGCCTATTCTCACCAGGGACTACAGGCAGCTAATGAGGGAGCTATAATAAGAACCTCCAGCCTGCCTGACACAACCACCAGAGAGACCGATGGGGGGAGAGAGGAAGGGAAAGAACGATGGAGAGGGAGGATAGAAAAGAAGGAAAAGACTGGCAGGGGAAACATGGCATGTTCTGACAAGAGCTGATGGCGTTCCCTCATCCAGGATGTGACTGTGTGTGTGTGTGTGTGTGTGTGTATGCGTGTTACTTTGAGTTTGACGCTGACCCTTAAAGTGTCTAGGGTTTAAATGCATTATTGAGATAAGGTCTCAATCTACTGATGTGTGACCAGATTTAATTAGCAGCTCAAGTAGAGACTGGCTTAAAGGACCTCCGCGCTTGGCTTTGCTTATTTGTTTGTGTGAGTATCAGAGATTTTGATTGTAGGTACTGTACATGTTCTGTGAACAACAAATACACATTTTTATAACCCATCTACCATTTCCATATATTAGACCTTTGAACTACATACACCTTGTAGTGATTATGTACCAGTTTCACATGTGAGGCCCCATGTTTCATGGCCAGTCAGGGCAGATGCTTGAGTAGTAAAAGAGCCTTAAAGGCTGCAGTGCAACTCAGCGGTTGGGTCAGAGGCTTCATCTGTTGACTGAAATATATATATGTTCCATGAGCTCAGCACATTTGTGATCCACAGTGAGAAAATAAACCAGTTTTTCACAAATCGGATACCACAAGGTTTCCTGTTACATATTACCGGTACATATTTCATAATCAAGTGTTTGTGTGTGTGTAAGGTTTCAACTTCTGCTCATTGTTGTGTGTGTGTACTGTGGCTGCGTAGGTTCCTGTTCCGCAGTGGGAACCAGGAGCACCCCGGAGACAGGATTGAGAACACCACAGTAGAGATTCTTCCCATGACGGTAAGGGGCCTCATAAGAATCCTTGCACTAGACTTTTCAACATGTCCACAGTACTGATTAAACATAAAATGCTGTTTGGTGCTAGTTTCAACTGTGCTCCATCAAGTCATTAGTTATTGGGGTGTGTTGGTTCTAGGCCATTTAGGAATGGACTGTTGTATCTTTTGGCAGGAGCCGGCAATCACCAAAGACAAATACAGAAAAACAGAGGATCGCTTCTATAGAGTGGGTGAGTTTCAGGTCCTGACTTATACGACAAACTGTGTGCCCTTTATCCAACTACAAAAATGGGACACCTACAGGCCCCTGCACAAGTATTTAAAGGAGCGGGTCTGTGTGATCCTGCAATAAAGATTCAGATCTTAAATTCTCTCTCTCCCTGTCACTGTCTCATGAGCAGCTACTTTTGAGAAGGGTGTGGCGGAGGCTGCAGTGGACCCAGCGTTTAACCCAGTGGTGGCCCTGCGCCTGACCGTCCTCAAGGACTCCCCCGTCTGGGCCATCCTCAGTGAGGTCAGCCCCCTCCACACAACCCCTATGGGTTCACCTCTCCCAGTCCCACACTATTCACATGGAACTTTTTTGTGTTGGTGCTGCACTAGATTTGATCAAACCTGTCTGCATGTTGAGCCTGTTGTCCAAGGCTTGAAAATATAGAAAGGATTGAAAGTGTGGTTGTGTGCCTGTCTTGTCCTTGCAGATTCACATTAAACGGGTGGCTGGATAACTACCTGTGGCCCCCCCGCCCCTCCTCCCCCCGGGTTGCGATGTTGGATGTTTCCAGAAGGCTCAGGATTGTGATGGTGGATGTATCCAGAAGGCTCAGCTGTGCTGTGCTGTGTCTGGAGAGGGGTCCCTCTGGTGCCACAACAGAAGTTAAAAAAAAAAATAAAAAAAAAGACTATATATATCGACAGTGGACAGGGCGCATCGCCTTTGACGTTGCCACTGTCCACCATCTTGAAGAAAATGCTGGCAACCCCCCCCCCCCCCACCCACACCCCTCCTCTCTCTCTATACTCTGTCCTCTCCCTCACTTTCCTGTGTTGTCTACATCCCTTTCTTGCTTTCTTTTTTTTCCCCTGTGTCCCTTGTGAGATTTCTTCTCCCCCTCACTCTTTCAGTTCTTATTGGAATGTGACTACTACTGTACAGAACAGACACTTTCTTCCCCTCTGAGGGACAATGTCAGACATGGGAGTTTTAATGCTTTGGAAGAATTGCGTCCAGTGCCATCAAGGAGAGGTGCGAGGTTTGCTAAGGCAGAAAGAAGTTTGACACTCGTGATTCAACTTTGTTTAGATGTGGAAATGTGCGTCATGGACACACTCACGTGACAAATACACGCACGCACGCACACACACACACACTCACTTTTTTTAAAATTTTTTAAAGGATCCCTGGCTAGTATGACAAGTTGGCCTTATAAGACTGATGCTAGTGTCGGCTATATTTACGAGGATTTAAAAACACCAAAAATACAGAACTTAATGTACACTAAAAGTGACATTACCTGTTTGATAATAGCTGGGTTTCCATTCAACTTGTTCGCATTAACAAATATTCGGCTTAATATGTGCATCTGCATGTGTTTTTATCAACTGTGTAATGCAAATAAAAAATGAACATTAGGCTAATCAAGTAATGTGTTCCGACCAGCTGTGGGATCAGCTCTATGGACAGAAATGCGGCAAATTAAACTGTTTCTGTTGACTTTAATCGCATTATGCTTTATTTGCATCAAGAGTTAATCCACCCCCTTCGAGCAAATTAAATTTATATTCGCATTAGGGGACTGCGAATTTGCAGGTGTTTCCAGCTGAGGATTTCTTATTTGCATAGCTTATATACGCATCAACTAGTTGTCTGGACACTCAGCTAATGATGGTGTCTGTGTGCAGCAACAGCTTGATTGCTGCACCCTGATTTGACCTTGATTAGATTCAACCAGGTGATGTCACGTTTTACATCAGTGGCAGTTTATGGGTGAAAGGATTTTCTAAACTTTTTATAAAACCAAAAACATTTTGAGTGTATTTGAATCACGTTTATCTAACTGATGCCACGGTCAGTCTCATAAGGCCAACATGTCTTACTAGTCAGGGATCCCTTTAAGGAGAGGTTGCACAGCCCCCTCTGAAGGAAGAATGTTATTGGTGTCTGATCACACCCAAAAGGTTGTGTAGGTGTTTCACGTGTGTGTGTGTGTGTGTCCATGTGTGCGTGTGCGTGCGCGCCTGTGCGTGCATAGCGTCTCAAAGTTGACATTTATGTTAAAAATTCCCCATCATAGAGTGGCAGACATTGATGGAAAAAAAAACAGATTTGTTCTACAGAAAAATTATAAAATTATATTCAGATTTGTTCAATTTAGCTACTTTTATTAAGCTTTGATCCCAGTGAAGCCTGTCATTGATGGGTCTGCCAAATGTTTCTTGAGGTAAACTTCTAATGTTGAAGAAACTACTTATATCTTAAACTGCTTCCTGTCAAACAGGAACTTCATGACCTCTAGTGTCCTTCACAAAAACAGTCAAAAATGGCCTTTTGCCCCAATGAAGGGAGAGATGACGTTTACGTCTCATTATTAATACTATGACGATCTATGAAGGTGACTTAATTTATTTGAAATAAATCTTTAATTTCTACAAGACGAAGAAAAAAATAATTTTATTTTTTACGCTGTAAAAAAAGTTTATGAAGCATTTTGGGAGAGAAAACGAAAAACAAAGCTAGACTATTTCTGTAAAGTTTTATTGTAATTACTGGTTTTCGTTTTGTGGAATGTGAAAAGAGGAGGCTTGTGTAGCTGCTGTCGTCCATATCGGCTTTGGTTTCAGTCTCTCTGCCTGCACAATGCTGTGGTGTGCAGGTCCTCCACCTGTGTGCCTTATTTTAGTCGACTACCCCACCCCCACCCCCTCCATCTCTGGGGCTCGGCAGCAGAACTGTCGCTGAAAGCAAATCGGAAAGCCTGCTGGCATCATCCACAAATAACGACGTGCAGGGCCCCAGTTTACATCATATGTGTAGGCTGAAGGCATGACATTCCTGATGGTCGCACTATGGGAGGTGAGGGGAAGTGTGGGGACAGGTGTCTAGTGTCGGCCATTGTTGACTACTTCTTAAGGCTCAGGGTTCCACACAACTCCATATTCTCCCTGGTGTTTTTCTGGCTTTTTCAGTCATTTCAGGCAAAACATCCATGTCCACTACATGTTTGTTCTCATGATGAAGGTTGTCTAATTAAGTGATGCCCAATTTGTTTCTGTTACTATATGTTCCAAGATGTCATTGATCATAGTGTAGTTTTCACCATGGATGGAGGTGTTGGAAGCCAAGGGACACTTGCAGCAATCATGTTGTCAGGGAAGAGGGAGAGAGAGGCTAAATGCCAGTGACCCCACCAACCCTGAGCCCTCATCGATGTAACTGGTATGGATCAGCCAATTGGGAGGCAGATTCATGCAAATGAAGTGTTGGAGTGTGGATGAATTAGAAGGGGCATTGGGACTAAACCATGGGGATGTAGGAAATCCTTCTGATTACTGTGGGTCACCGCTGGTAGTTAAACTTCAAGGCCTGACTGACTAACTTCATGTTGCAGCTGGCAGTTTAACTTCTGCCCCTGTATCTGGAATAATGGGGCACATTTGTCTTTGTTCTGCAAATGTTTATCAGCATCCATCGACCCCAACACTATGTCATTTCACATCCACCATTCTGTCCAGTTTGGAAAGTCTGCTTGAATTTCACATGAAGTGTATGTTTGGTGCATGCTAAAAAGCCGTAGTTGTTTCAGATTTTGTAATAGGGTGTTAAGATGTTGCATTAACACAGTTAAGACTATAAGATTGCCCCAGAGATTTAGCAGTACCATTGTTCTGTAGTTCAGACCTCACTCTGTGCTATGTCAATCAGCTGGCTGTAAAGGTGAAGCTATCTACTGTACATAATTCACAAGTGCTCTCATCTCATTTGATTGTACATAATTGGTGAAACAAATGGATCCGATGTGGAGGCATTAATATGTACCTGAGCAGTCTGTCATTATGTAAACATATCCATTTCAGAACATGCCTCATAGCACTGTCATTCATCGCGAGATAAAGTCTGTTCTGTTTGTAATATACTGTATGCCACCTACAGATGGAAGGATTACTGGATTGGGTTTGACAAGGAAGGCGAGTCCAACACACCTTAATCCTAATGCATATTTGTGGTCTGCACTGAAATTTTGCCTGTTGGAGAAAATGCTAGATATTCTTGTGGGAAAAATGCTGTTTTATTTCTGTAGTGAATTGCTATCTTGTAGTAGATCTACTATTTATAAACATTTGACACTGTTAAGATAGACTGATGTTAAACTTTTTTTTTTTTTTTCTTCTTTTTAAATCTATTCGCCAAAATGTTTTGTAGTTTATGTGAGTTCTGCCAGGAGCAGTCAGATGTTTCTTAGCCTCATCAGTAGTGTCTTGATACAGGGCTATGTAATGTGAAATGATGTTTGAATTGGACTGGTCACTTCAGATTATGAATGTCTGGTGTGAAATGTCTAGCTTGTCAAACCTAATCCAGTGCAGTCTTTGCTTTTCAACCAAAGATGGGTGACAAAGTGGGGACATGTCCCTTAATCATCCCGTCATGACACTCCTCCAACCTGTCATGTGCCTTCATCTGAGCATTGTTATCTTTTTTGACATTGACGTCAATTTGCATAGACATTGCCATTGCTGAAATAAATGTCTTCAGCTAATGCACAACCATTGCCCTTTTACCTTTTTTTTGTCATTATTTCATTGTGAATTGATTTCTACACTGATGAAGTTTTTTAAAGCTCAAATATGAAAGAATTATCCGAGGTGGTGCCAAGCACGCCAACTATGTGCTATTTTTGGAGTCGAGTCAAGAGTTCAGGTGTGCAATTGTTTCCTGACACCTAGTGGATTAAAAAAATGCCTGTTATATTTAGTGCACTTTCTTAGCCAAAGAATGGTCTAAAATCATGGTAGAAGGCTGTGAATCGACATAAGAATAGATTCCCCTCAATCTAGCCTAAATATATTGATGAACTGATGTCTGGAACAAAAATGGGTTTCACCCCCTCTTTTAGCCACTAAGCACTAGCTGTGATTAATATGTTATCTCGTAAAAACATGCCTACTGAAATCATGTTGTGTTGAGGTGGTAGGTCAGTATCTTTACCACATACGGTTGGTCATGAGCAAAGGTAAGTCTGTACTGTCCAGTGCCGCAGATGTTGTACTACTATCTGCCTGCTGGTGGCAATAATGAGTTACTCCCCGAATCATAATCTACAAAATGAAAAGTAGAAGAAAATACTTCCGGTTTCCTGGCACAGACGTTTTCGTAACAGTTAGCCCTTATCTCATGATGATATTTAGACGATAAATTACTTATTACTGCAAATATTTTTGACATTTTAGTTAGATGAAAAAGAAGTACAATGCCTAAATACTACGAAGATAAAGAAGAGGACGGCAAGGCTTGTGCCGGAATTAGAGAGGATTTCAAAGCCTGTCTCCTTCAGCACGACTGCGTCCTCAAGGTAATTTAATGTTACTCTACACCTGTTAACGTATCGCATTGATTTGTACTAAACCATGTATTTTGTTAGGTATGGTTTGAGGAAAGTTTCTCTTTTACCCAAATAATAAATAATATAATAAGATATTATATTATTTCTGCTGTCCGTGGTCCAGAGCACCCCAGACCTTTCCATATCGAGACCCCCGAGGCCAGGCATTCTGAATAAATTTCGATTTATCATTTTTTTTGTTTTCATGTAGGCAAAGAATAAGATTGTAATTGTACATAAAATGCTATTATAATGCTGTTATATTGCAAAGGCTGTTAGTATTTGAATTAAACACTAGACCTATGTTACTACCCATGTTATCATTTGAGGTATCCTTTTTATCAGACCATTTGCACCATCTCCAACTTAATTTGGATGGCATTTAGTCATATGAAGGGTAGATAAACACAAATGTACCCCTGCCAGCCATCTAGGATATGCACTGTGCAGTTCTGAGTGGAGGGTAGCGTAGGAATCCACAACATAGAAGAAAACCTTACAGCATGACATTGCTGGCTGTAGGCTATTGCCACCAAACACCAATTGGCATGTCGACAATGCCAATAAGGCTCTGGAAAATGTATGGAAGGTTTTTTGTGCCTTTTAGGTAGCTAGTCCACTAAGTGTTTTAGCCTGCACTCAAATTCTTTAATAGTGTTGCTTCATAATTAAGAACTTTTTCAAGTTCTCTACTGGCACCCTACTGGATGCCCACTAGAGGGCCACATTCCCCACTCTGAAAACATCTGATCTCGAGTAATAAATGTTGAGGATGGTCATAGTTGAGATTAGATAGTTTAACAGTTTTCCATAATTTGACAGGAGGGAAAGACACCCAGTGAGTGTTTGAAGGAAGGACACTGTAAGGGCTTGCAAGTCTCATTCTTCGAGTGCAAGAGGTCAATGGTAGGTCAATTGGATTGAAAATAAATTTAGCATGTCACACTATAGATTTTCTGAGGATGATTCTGTGTCATATCATACTTTTTGGATCTCATTGTCGAAGATTTTAAAAACTTTAAAACCTGTTTTTTTTTGTTATGAGAGATCTTGAATAGAGGTTTAGGAGATTCCAAAAATGTGATATTTGACATTGAATAATCCACAATCAGAACTGTGATATTAAATGTTGCACTATTGCCAGAGATTTTGTAATTTGTCGATATGTTGGCAATTGACCGATCCCGCCTGTCGATTGTTACGTATTACGTAGAGTTAGATATAGACTATATTTTAGGTATTTGTTTCTTAAAGTACAATTACACGCAAAAATTGAACTTGTCCAGCAGGTTGAAGAGATGCGCCCGTATGAATAGACAGGCATAGCCTTCTGGGGAGAAAAAAACGCTTTCCACACAGCCATGGCCAGTAGCCGATTGCTCTACAGTTCCCCAAACACACATTTCCACCGGCCTATTATGAAACTATAATTTATTTTCGTGACTAAGCTGTAAGCCTAATATCTAACATCATGCAGGGAAGGGAGAAGTTGTCCGAGGTTTTCCGATGTTCTGCTGCGGATCTGATAGTGACATAGTGAAAGGGGTGGGGTTTGGGATCGGTCAATTGCCATCCTGTAAATTAGCCTAATTAATCATACTCACAGAATCTGTCTTTTCTTTATTTTTAGCTGGATACAAGATCTCGATTCCGAGGAAGAAAGGGCTACTGATGAAAGAATTTGCTGCGACCACAGAATTTGCTAAATTGTAAATAGTAGATGTCAGGGATATGGTATAAATAAAGCTACTGTGTTTGTATACGTTTTGTGGTCCTCTGTGACATGCTTGCTGTAGAGTTTATTTAGGCTAGTTACAGAAGAAACAACGGTAAGAAAATAACTATCAGACATTATCAGAAATTCTGTAAATGTTAGCTTGGTTCTTCAAACAGAAGATACTTCTACAACAGATTTTTATTAAGAGTTATTGTCAATAATCACATTGTATTGGAATCTCGTCCATGAAATAATTATTGACAGCATTATCTACGAAAATGATCTCTTACTAAGGAATCGTCTTCAGTTTAAAAATGCATGTGAAATGTATATGAAAGATGGACTCTATGAAATTAGATGATGGACCTATTAGCCTACTGCAATGCAGTGGCCTCAGGTCCTACTTCAGACACGATTACTTCAGAGTTGACAAAATTAGAAATGACCTGCAACTCCATGACAGAAAAAAATGATTTATTAATCTTATTGAAATGTATATTTCTTGCAGTGCACGAAATAGATACTGCTGCTATTGCTGCTGTTGTCTTGTTTCAGTGGATGGTTGTACCACCATCCACTGAAACAAGACAGCAGCAGAAGCCATACACTGACAGTAGACATATAGCCTACAGGAAGAAATAAAATAGAATAAAAAAAGAAAACTAAACGACAGTGATAAGTGACAACAATTGAAACAGGAAATACATCATTAACCTGTTCAAAACTGTACAGAAGAAATAAATCTGTCATTCTTTGGAGTATTTCATTAATGCCCAGATTTCTTTGTCGGTTAAAGAAAACATAAAAAAATAGCTACTGTGCAAAAATGTGAGAATAAGCAAAAATTGGTCTTTGTGTACTCATTCACAGGATGACCTGTGACAACGCTTTAGAAATGGCCTTAATTTTAGTAGTCCATTCTATGTTTTTATCCAGACATATAGAATCAAGAGTTTACTTTACCGTCGTAGTCTCATACTCAACTGCAGGTTGTTCTACCATCTGTTCTCTCGTAACGTTAGCTGACTTTATTTAGCCTGCAAAAGGTGCTAGTGAATCCATGGTCTGCATCTCCCTAGGCTAGTAGAAAGATGTGTAAGTGATTCAAACGTTGTTTTTGTTGTTTTTTGGGGAAAAAGGCAACGCACAATTTGAAAGAAAGAGGCCAATGTCCGTAATTCTGATTAGAAGCAACACCTAACCCACACCTATTGACAGCTGATATTAAGAGAAGGCCAATAAGAATAGGATGTCAGTAAGGTCTGCAGCGGAAAAGGTAGGCCTATCCATAATGGGCTGTAGGCATTCCAGGATCCTGCATCTTTGAATAAGGGTTGTCATGTTTAGTAACTGAAGAGCACACTCCCCCTCCCCTCCACACCGGTCCGGGAGACTTGGTGTCACATCAACGCCCGTAAGGCCGCTGGACCTGACGGCATTCCTAGACGCGTGCTGAGAGCCTGTGCTGGGCAGCTTGCAGGGGTCTTCACAGACATCTTCAACAGGTCCCTGGCCCAGGCAATAGTACCAGCATGCTTCAAGACCACCTCGATAGTGCCAGTGCTGAAACACTCATCATGTACGTGTTTGAATGACTACCGCCCTGTAGCACTCACGCCCATAGTGATGAAGTGCTTTGAACGACTGGTCCTGGCACACCTCAAGAAATGCTTGCCGCCCACACTGGACCCTCACCAATTTGCCTACAGAAGCACAGAAGATGCGATATCCACAGCGCTTCATTGTGTGCTCTCACACTTGGACAGTAAGAATGCATATGCAAGAATGCTGTTTGTTAACTTCAGCTCAGCATTTAACACAGTCATCCCCTCCAAGCTAATCGCCAAACTCGTCGACCTTGGAATCAGCAACCCCATCTGCAACTGGATCATGGACTTCCTGACCAACAGACCCCAGTTTGTTAGGTAAGGCCAGAACCGGTCCACCACCCTGTCACTGAGCACCGGTGCACCACAAGGCTGTGTGCTATCCCCATTCCTCTACTCCCTTTTCACCCATGACTGCAAGCCTGCGTATGGATCCAACTCCATCATCAAGTTTGCAGATGACACCACGGTGATTGGACTCATCAGTAACACCGATGAGTCTGACTACAGGGAAGAGGTGAAGCACCTGGCTGCATGGTGTGCTGACAACAACCTGCTCTTGAACACCAGCAAGACTAAGGAACTCATTGTGGACTTCAGGAAAGAGAAGGGAAACACCCACGACCCCATCCACATCAATGGTATGGCTGTGGAACGTGTCTCTAGCTTTAAATTCTTGGGGACCCACATCTCCGAGGACCTGTCCTGGTCGACCAACACCTCAAGTCTGGTCAAGAAGGCCCACCAGCGCCTCTTCTTCCTAAGGACACTAAAGAAAAACCACCTGTCCACTGGCATCCTGAGCAATATCTACCGCTGTGCGATCGAGAGCATCCTGACTAACTGTGTGACAGTTTGGTATGGAAATTGCTCTGTCGCTGGTCGCAAGGCTCTGCAGCGAGTGGTGAAAACTGCTCAGAGAATCACAGGGACTCCACTTCCTGCCATTGAGGATGTCCATAGGAAAAGATGTCTGCGGCGGACACGCAGCATTCTGAAGGACACCTCTCATCCTGCCAACAAACTGTTTCAACTCCTCCCCTCCAGAAGGCACTACAGGAGCCTACAGACAAAAACCAATAGGTTCAGGAACAGCTTCTTCCCCACAGCCGTCACACTACTGAACTCTGTCCCCCACTGAACCTCACACTTTGCTGCTATAGCTATGCTGCTATAGCCCTTGGACTGCACATCTGTACATCTGTATATACTTAATACATCTGTATGTACATAACTATCTCTATAGCACATCTGTATATACTTAATACATCTGTACATAACTATCTCTATAGCACATCTGTATATTGCCCTTATATTGAATCTATATAGCACATCTGTATATTACCCTTACATTCTCTTCACCTTACATATATATTGGTCTTCTGCCTATTTATTATTACTACTCTTATCTGTATATAATTTGCTCTTTAACTGTACATACTGCATACTGTATATACTGCACTTGCTGCTCTTTGCACTTCTGATTAGATACCAAACTGCATTTCGTTACCTGTATTTATACATGTGTAATGACAATAAAGTTGAATCTAATATACAAAAATCTAATCTAATCTTGATGCCTGCTACAGCCCTGGATGTGCTGCCAATGATAGATGGTGTTGTGACAGTAGTGGGCGCCTAGATGGTGTTGTAACAGTAGGCCAACTGCTCATATCTTATTCTATCCAATCCCTGGTCGATTAAATGTCCAGGCCGACGGCTGTCGGAAGGCCAACAGTTTTCCCGAATACAGACTGCCGAAACCTGACATGTGCACAAAACATTTAGGCTAAAGTCATTTAGGCTACAGGTTCGCGTCTGTAAATACAGGAGGGTACGGGACAACCAGTAGGGGGCAGAAGGGTAACAACTACTGGAACTAGGGTTAGACCACGTACTATCAGTGACCGCTACATTGTCAGATATCCACACATATAAGCATGAACTGGACAACACTAGCTTTTGATGTGTCAGTGTTGCATAGTCTTGCCAAAGACATACTTTCCAATGATATGTAGCCTGAAACCTACAGAGGAACCGTGTTGAGCTATCCGTGTGGCCTGCAGTGGCTATACTATTTTATAAATCTCCGTTTTAAGAAATACTCTTATTTCACTGCGGCGTACATTTACGGATGATTCACGAACAGTCCAAGGAATATGTTCCCTGTTGCCAAAGTTGCTTCAAGCACATTTCTCTTGGAGCCATGTGGGCCTAAATCATGTTAGCCTACCAAGGGAAAACAAGTTATACGACTCATCGATGTATAAGTGTGTGAAGTAATTTCTAAAAAAGGCCAAGTTACTTCTCTAGTAGGCCGTCACTTCTCAGTCAGGTAATGTTTCTTTATTTTCACAGTCTCCTAAAACAAACACATCACATATTAGCGTACGTTGCTTGAAGTAATGTCAAATGAACCACAGGAATATTAATTCGAGCTCTTAACATGGCACGGGGTCTACCGTTTTGTGCAGCTAATACGTCATAAATAAAATATCCCACGTCATAATTGGTACACATCATTTAACGCAAGTGCATAGTCTGATTAAAACACTTTAGATTTGTACGCAGCAACAGTAAGGTCACGCGTCCGCCAGGCTTATGAAAAAGCAAGAAATTGTGAAGAACAGCGTCGGGAAAGTCGTTATGGGAGACACCCGGCCGCCTTGGAGAGAAGGCTCCCTCCCTGAAATTAAGATTTCAGGTCTGTGTCTCCGTCCTAAGGAGAAGTCAGCCGTCATGATGGGCCGCACTAGGATGCTTCCTCTGATCCGGCCTGTCACACGCAAGCCAAGTCTTTTTGCCACGTTTGAACCCAAGCGTCCGGCAAAGGCCGTCCTCGCTTCTCCGAAAGCAGACCAAGCGGTGCTCGGCCCTATCCGTGCGCAGCTGGAACAATGCCAAGAGCGCCGTGACAATTCAAACCGCCATCTGAGCCACGTAGTGTGTCCCCAGCTACCCCTGCTGGAGCGCCGGGCTCAGATGAATGACTACGGCAACTCGGAGAGACCCTGTGCGCCTGTGCCTCCCTCTGAGCGCCCCCGCGCTGCCAAGGGGCATAGGCGCCGGTGTGGCAGGCTGGTGGGGGCTAATGTTCTCCGCCCCCCCGGGCAGTGAGCTCCGGGCACACACACCCCCACATTCTCACCACGGGAAGGACACACAATTAGCGGAGGGAATCCCAGGAGCAGAATCGGAGATCATCACAGGATTACAATCAGATGTTCCGTTTTCCTCTATCAGTCTTCCCTCTGTCTATGTTCTATCAAGTAATCAATAAAGTATTTCATCAATCATGTTCAGCTCTGTCAAATTATTTATTCACATGGAAAAAGGAAAACTTACACAGAACAATTGTAAATATTGTTCTTAGACTGCCATCATTAAAAAACAAAGAAGACATGAGAATTGTTTAGACTTAGGCAATGCCATGGCCATCTGACATGGCCCTGACATCTGATCAGATACTTAAAAGTGACTTTAAATGTATTCATTAAAATGTTTCAGGACTGCTATGAGCCTGTAAATCTTTTGAATACGAGCAGAATTGAAAAGACAACTTGGTCATATAAATGCACAGTTATCAAGCTCAATAAGGAACTTCAAAGTTCAGCTTTGAGAGAAATGTGATTAAAAAGAAAAGCTATTCAGTAGCCATATCAGTCTCCACTGTAATGCAACTGTCAATATGTTTTGAATCCACTTTGTGTGGCCTTCACAGGTCCGATGCATGGAGCAGAGTTATTACAGGGAGAACCACCTATTCATTGCCAGCATCCTGTCAGGTTTAGCAGCGTAATGCATCATGCATACAGTTTGCATTGAAACATAAACATAAATGACAGTCTAATCCCATGACATTGAGAAATTGAAACTACTAAATTGCTCTCATAGTTTTAAACCCTTCCTTAGGTAAATAACAGGACAACATTATTATTGGTTACTGGTTATCTGAATGCCACCAACTGTGGCATTACCTCTATACTCACCGGTAGTGAACTATCCAGCATTGCATTGCACTGCATTCTGCTCTGGCAGTGGCACACTTTAAACACTCTTGTAGGGGCAGGCAGCTCACTCACACACTAAGAATATATTACCTTAGCACTGGATGGGGAGAAGCGTACCAAGGCAAAACGGTTCTGATGTGGACAATAGTAAAGGTTACAAAACCATAAGCCATGGCCAGAGCCTATTGCTCTACAGGTCCCCAAACACACATTTCCACCGGCCTGTTATGAAACTATAATTTATTTTCGTGACTAAGCTGTAAGCCTAATATCTAACATCATGCAGGGAAGGGAGAAGTTGTCCGAAGTTTTCCGATGTTCTGCTGCGAGCCTGATAGTGACATAGTGAAAGGGGGTGGGGTTTGGGATCGGTCAATTGCCATCCTGTAAATTAGCCTAATTAATCATACTCTCAGAATCTGTCTTTTCTTTATTTTTAGCTGGATACAAGATCTCGATTCCAAGGAAGAAAGGGCTACTGATGAAAGAATTTGCTAAATTGTAAATAGTAGATGTCAGGGATATGGTATAAATAAAGCTACTGTGTTTGTATACATTTTGTGGTCCTCTGTGACATGCTTGCTGTAGAGTTTATTTAGGCTAGTTACAGAAGAAACAACGGTAAGAAAATAACTATCAGACATTATCAGAAATTCTGTAAATGTTAGCTTGGTTCTTCAAACAGAAGATACTTCTACAACAGATTGTTATTAAGAGTTATTGTCCATAATCACATTGTATTGGAATCTCGTCCATGAAATAACCATTGACAGCACTATCCACGAAAATGATCTCTTACTAACGAATTGTCTTCAGTTTGAAAATGCATGTGAAATTTCTATGAAAGATGGACTCTATGAAATTAGGTGATGGGCCTATTAGCCTACTGCAATGCAGTGGCCTCAGGTCC
The DNA here is from genome assembly GCA_015244755.2 of Tenualosa ilisha. Lineage (NCBI taxonomy): Eukaryota > Metazoa > Chordata > Actinopteri > Clupeiformes > Clupeidae > Tenualosa > Tenualosa ilisha. Next base: position 5,074,760 of record PYXC01002596.1, read on the forward strand.
TACTCCAGACACGATTACTTCAGAGTTGACAAAATTAGAAATGACCTTCAACTCCATGACAGAAAAAATGTATTTATTAATCTTATCGAAATGTATCTATTTCTTGCAGTGCACGTAGTGGGTACAACCATCCAGTGAAACAAGACAACAGCAGAAGCCATACACTGACAGTAGACATATAGCCTACAGGAAGAAATAAAATAGAATAAAAAAAGAAAACTAAACGACAGTGATAAGTGACAACAATTGAAACAGGAAATGCATCATTAACCTATTCAAAACTGTACAGAAGAAATAAATCTGTCATTCTTTGGAGTATTTCATTAATGCCCAGATTTCTTCATCGGTTAAAGAAAACATAAAAAATAGCTACTGTGCAAAAACGTGAGAATAACCAAAAATTGGTCTTTGTGTACTCATTTACAGGATGAGTCTATTCCATGTTTCTATCCAGACATATAGAATCAAGAGTTTACTTTACGTCGTAGTCTCATACTCAACTGCAGGTTGTCCTATCATCTGTGCTCTCGTAACGTTAGCTGACTTTATTTAGCCTGCAAAAGGTGCTAGTGAATCCATGGTCTGCATCTCCCCAGGCTAGTAGAAAGATGTGTAACTGATTCAAACGTTGTTTTTGTTGTCGTTTTTTGGGGAAAAAAGCCAAGGCACAATTTGAAAAAAAAAAAGAGGCCAATGTCCGTAATTCTGATTAGAAGCAACACCTAACCCACACCTATTGACAGCTGATATTAAGAGAAGGCCAATAAGAATAGGATGTCAGTAAGGTCTGCAGCGGAAAAGGTAGGCCTATCCATAATGGGCTGTAGGCATTCCAGGATCCTGCATCTTTGAATAAGGGTTGTCATGTTTAGTAACTGAAGAGCACACTCCCCCTCCCCTCCACACCGGTCCGGGAGACTTGGTGTCACATCAACACCCGTAAGGCCGCTGGACCTGACGGCATTCCTGGACGCGTGCTGAGAGCCTGTGCTGGGCAGCTTGCAGGGGTCTTCACAGACATCTTCAACAGGTCCCTGGCCCAGGCAGTAGTACCAGCATGCTTCAAGACCACCTCGATAGTGCCAGTACTGAAACACTTATCACCTACGTGTTTGAATGACTACCGCCCTGTAGCACTCACGCCCATAGTGATGAAGTGCTTTGAACGACTGGTCCTGGCACACCTCAAGAAATGCTTGCCGCCCACACTGGACCCTCACCAATTTGCCTACAGAAGCAACAGAAGCACAGAAGATGCGATATCCACAGCGCTTCATTGTGTGCTCTCACACTTGGACAGTAAGAATGCATATGCAAGAATGCTGTTTGTTAACTTCAGCTCAGCATTCAACACAGTCATCCCCTCCAAGCTAATCGCCAAACTCGTCGACCTTGGAATCAGCAACCCCATCTGCAACTGGATCATGGACTTCCTGACCAACAGACCCCAGTTTGTTAGGTAAGGCCAGAACCGGTCCACCACCCTGTCACTGAGCACCGGTGCACCACAAGGCTGTGTGCTATCCCCATTCCTCTACTCCCTTTTCACCCATGACTGCAAGCCTGCGTATGGATCCAACTCCATCATCAAGTTTGCAGATGACACCATGGTGATTGGACTCATCAGTAACAACGATGAGTCTGACTACAGGGAAGAGGTGAAGCACCTGGCTGCATGGTGTGCTGACAACAACCTGCTCTTGAACACCAGCAAGACTAAGGAACTCATTGTGGACTTCAGGAAAGAGAAGGGAAACACCCACGACCCCATCCACATCAATGGTATGGCTGTGGAACGTGTCTCCAGCTTTAAATTCTTGGGGACCCACATCTCCGAGGACCTGTCCTGGTCGACCAACACCTCAATTCTGGTCAAGAAGGCCCACCAGCACCTCTTCTTCCTAAGGACACTAAAGAAAAACCACCTGTCCACTGGCATCCTGAGCAATATCTACCGCTGTGCGATCGAGAGCATCCTGACTAACTGTGTGACAGTTTGGTATGAAAATTGCTCTGTCGCTGGTCGCAAGGCTCTGCAGCGAGTGGTGAAAACTGCTCAGAGAATCACAGGGACTCCACTTCCTGCCATTGATGATGTCCATAGGAAAAGATGTCTGCGGCGGACACGCAGCATTCTGAAGGACACCTCTCATCCTGCCAACAAACTGTTTCAACTCCTCCCCTCCAGAAGGCGCTACAGGAGCCTACAGACAAAAACCACTAGGTTCAGGAACAGCTTCTTCCCCACAGCCGTCACACTACTGAACTCTGTCCCCCACTGAACCTCACACTTTGCTGCTATAGCTATGCTGCTATAGCCCTTGGACTGCACATCTGTACATCTGTATATACTTAATACATCTGTATGTACATAACTATCTCTATAGCACATCTGTATATACTTAATACATCTGTACATAACTATCTCTATAGCACATCTGTATATTGCCCTTATATTGAATCTATATAGCACATCTGTATATTACCCTTACATTCTCTTCACCTTACATATATATTGGTCTTCTGCCTATTTATTATTACTACTCTTATCTGTATATAATTTCCTCTTTAACTGTACATACTGCATACTGTATATACTGCACTTGCTGCTCTTTGCACTTCTGATTAGATGCCAAACTGCATTTCGTTACCTGTATTTATACATGTGTAATGACAATAAAGTTGAATCTAATATACAAAAATCTAATCTAATCTTGATGCCTGCTACAGCCCTGGATGTGCTGCCAATGATAGATGGTGTTGTGACAGTAGTGGGCGCCTAGATGGTGTTGTAACAGTAGGCCAACTGCTCATATCTTATTCTATCCAATCCCTGGTCGATTAAATGTCCAGGCCGACGGCTGTCGGGCGGCCAACAGTTTTCCCGAATACAGACTGCCGAAACCTGACATGTGCACAAAACAGTCATTTAGGCTACAGGTTCGCGTCTGTAAATACAGGAGGGTACGGGACAACCAGTAGGGGGCAGAAGGGTAACAACTACTGGAACTAGGGTTAGACCACGTACTATCAGTGACCGCTACATTGTCAGATATCCACACATATAAGCATGAACTGGACAACACTAGCTTTTGATGTGTCAGTGTTGCATAGTCTTGCCAAAGACATACTTTCCAATGATATGTAGCCTGAAACCTACAGAGGAACCGTGTTGAGCTATCCGTGTGGCCTGCAGTGGCTATACTATTTTATAAATCTCCGTTTTAAGAAATACTCTTATTTCACTGCGGCGTACATTTACGGATGATTCACGAACAGTCCAAGGAATATGTTCCCTGTTGCCAAAGTTGCTTCAAGCACATTTCTCTTGGAGCCATGTGGGCCTAAATCATGTTAGCCTACAAAGGGAAAACAACTTAGACGACTCGTCGATGTATAAGTGTGTGAAGTAATTTCTAAAAAAGGCCAAGTTACTTCTCTAGTAGGCCGTCACTTCTCAGTCAGGTAATGTTTCTTTATTTTCACAGTCTCCTAAAACAAACACATCACATATTAGCGGACGTTGCTTGAAGTAATGTCAAATGAACCACAGGAATATTAATTCGAGCTCTTAACATGGCACGGGGTCTACCGTTTTGTGCAGCTAATACGTCATAAATAAAATATCCCACGTCATAATTGGTACACATCATTTAACGCAAGTGCATAGTCTGATTAAAACACTTTAGATTTGTACGCAGCAACAGTAAGGTCACGCGTCCGCCAGGCTTATGAAAAAGCAAGAAATTGTGAAGAACAGCGTCGGGAAAGTCGTTATGGGAGACACCCGGCCGCCTTGGAGAGAAGGCTCCCTCCCTGAAATTAAGATTTCAGGTCTGTGTCTCCGTCCTAAGGAGAAGTCAGCCGTCATGATGGACCGCACTAGGATGCTTCCTCTGATCCGGCCTGTCACACGCAAGCCAAGTCTTTTTGCCACGTCTGAACCCAAGCGTCCGGCAAAGGCCGTCCTCGCTCCTCCGAAAGCAGACCAAGCGGTGCTCGGCCCTATCCGTGCGCAGCTGGAACAATGCCAAGAGCGCCGTGACAATTCGAACCGCCATCTGAGCCACGTAGTGTGTCCCCAGCTACCCCTGCTGGAGCGCCGGGCTCAGATGAATGACTACGGCAACTCGGAGAGACCCTGTGCACCTGTGCCTCCCTCTGAGCGCCCCCGAGCTGCCAAGGGGCATAGGCGCCGGTGTGGCAGGCTGGTGGGGGCTAATGTTCTCCGCCCCCCCGGGCAGTGAGCTCCGGGCACACACACCCCCACATTCTCACCACGGGAAGGACACACAATTAGCGGAGGGAATCCCAGGAGCAGAATCGGAGATCATCACAGGATTACAATCAGATGTTCCGTTTTCCTCTATCAGTCTTCCCTCTGTCTATGTTCTATCAAGTAATCAATAAAGTATTTCATCAATCATGTTCAGCTCTGTCAAATTATTTATTGACATGGAAAAAGGAAAACTTACACAGAACAATTGTAAATATTGTTCTTAGACTGCCATCATTAAAAAACAAAGAAGACATGAGAATAGTTTAGACTTAGGCAATGCCATGGCCATCTGACATGGCCCTGACATCTGATCAGGTACTTAAAAGTGACTTTAAATGTATTCATTAAAATGTTTCAGGACTGCTATGAGCCTGTAAATCTTTTGAATACGAGCAGAATTGAAAAGACAACTTGGTCATATAAATGCACAGTTATCAAGCTCAATAAGGAACTTCAAAGTTCAGCTTTGAGAGAAATGTGATTAAAAAGAAAAGCTATTCAGTAGCCATATCAGTCTCCACTGTAATGCAACTGTCAATATGTTTTGAATCCACTTTGTGTGGCCTTCACAGGTCCGATGCATGGAGCAGAGTTATTACAGGGAGAACCACCTATTCATTGCCAGCATCCTGTCAGGTTTAGCAGCGTAATGCATCATGCATACAGTTTGCATTGAAACATAAACATAAATGACAGTCTAATCCCATGACATTGAGAAATTGAAACTACTAAATTGCTCTCATAGTTTTAAACCCTTCCTTAGGTAAATAACAGGACAACATTATTATTGGTTACTGGTTATCTGAATGCCACCAACTGTGGCATTACCTCTATACTCACCGGTAGTGAACTATCCAGCATTGCATTGCACTGCATTCTGCTCTGGCAGTGGCACACTTTAAACACTCTTGTAGGGGCAGGCAGCTCACTCACACACTAAGAATATATTACCTTAGCACTGGATGGGGAGAAGCGTACCAAGGCAAAATGGTTCTGATGTGGACAATAGTAAAGGTTACAAAACCATAAGCCATGGCCAGAGCCTATTGCTCTACAGGTCCCCAAACACACATTTCCACCGGCCTATTATGAAACTATAATTTATTTTCGTGACTAAGCTGTAAGCCTAATATCTTTTATTTATTTATTTTTTTCTCCAGAGTTTTTTGAGACCTAAATGCAGCGGCCCTGGTTGAATTGACATGGAATGACCCTTCTGTTTTCTAATTGATAGGGAAGACAGCCATGATACTGAAGTGAGAAAGGAAACGCCAGTGACGCCAGTTTCCTCTTCTGTCATTCTCCCGCCTTTTCTCAAAAGTGCTTTAAGTTCACAGGATCCATAGCTCAAGTCTCCAGGGAAGAACAAACTGAAAAATGCCCTCATTCAGGCGTTGTTTGACAACCTCAGTCAAAAAACTATGTAAGTGGCATTCATCCTTAATTCTTTTTGTAATTACAAAATTATTTATGTAGGCCTTGGCCTACTGAGGTTAAGGTCCTGTGTAGCCTATTTTCCCTGAACACTGAACACTTACTTTGAAATAGGAATACAGCAGTTTTGTTTGTTTTGTCGATGTCTTTAGGTATCCCTCTCACAATGACTATGTTCATACACTGAGATCAACCTTGATTCGCTTCCCTTTTCTCAGGGAGAAATATGGCCCTGAATACGTAAGTAACAAAAATATTTGAGTTTATAAGGCCCTAATACAGTGGAAGCCAGACGATTTTCTCTGTCACTGTCAATCATTAAATCAGAGTAAATTTTTTCTGTTTCTAGATCAGTTAACGTTAACATATTTTTTGTATTTGTTAAATGTCAGACTGAGAAGAGCATACACACACATTGCAGTACTGTCCACAAATTTAGATGGGATTGAGATTAGGGTTTTGTGATGACCACTTGTGTCTGTTCTCCTTAAGCCACTTCATAACTAATTTCGAGGGATGCTTGGGGTCATTTGTTAAGCGACATCAGTCATCACCTAGTGTCATAGAAAAAATAGTAAATCTACCATTCTTATTTTTCCTAGGATGCCTTGCTCGAATCACTTAAAAACAAATTTAGGAAAGAAAGAAAACCACTATTCCATCCTGCAGCACATCGAGATTCTGCAGCAGGAGCACCATAAGGCAAGGCCAAATTTTGACATAATTCAACAGAGACTGAACAGAACCAAGACCTAACTGAGGTCCTTGAAGAATTTCTGCGTCTCATGAGACCAAATCTTGTAAGTATATGTGTAGGAAGATATGAATACATACACAGTCCTCTCTAATAAATCTGCTGTTTGTCTAGCTTAAGAACAACCAACTTTGTGTATACAACTATCAATTTTCTTGTGTTTCTACTGCAGCTCCTTGGAGAGATGAAAAGAATCCATCAGATCGACGTTGATAAGGCCATCCTAACAAAAATGGGAGAACTTGCACCAAAGTTGTCGGAAAAGGCACCTAAAGGTACGGATGATTTTACAGATGCAGTCAGTGATGCATGGTGGTGTTACATATGTTTGTACATAGGTTTACATTTCTTATGGATCATGAGGAGATATTGGCCCTGTCTCAATGTCTGCCTTCACAGACTTAAATAAGTTTTCACACTGAGCAGTTTGGGGGTGAGGGCTTTTGTGAGCACAAACCCATTCACAATAATGTGAACCAGTGAAGTCTGTGAGCATTTTATACAGCATTGCTGATTTGTAATGCATAATATTGTTTATTTTCTGAGATTTGATTTACGTTAATGATGTATAAAGAAATATGAGCACAGTAACTACATTTTGGTATTATTGAATTTCTACAGGTGCTTTAAAAGACATCTGCCTGCAGACACTTCAGTCATGTGAGGATGAGCAGGAAACAAAAGGTGTGTATGTTTTTCATTAAGTCATGCTTTGGGGCAGTGGTGGCTTGGTGCTTAAGGTAACAGACTTGTGACCGCAGGATCACTGGTTCGAATCCGGCAACTGCCAGTAGTACCGCTGAGGTACCCTGAGCATGGTACCATCCCCATACACTGCTTCCTCGGTGCCATTGTCATGGCTCCCTCCAGCTTGTGTGTGTGATGGAGTAAACGCAGACTCACTTTTGTTGTGTGCTGTGGTGTGTTGTGTAATCGCAATGACAAATGGGTGCTGTTTTTGTTGTTTGTTTGTTCCTTGTCAGCTACTACTAGTCCTTGAGCCTGATGCCCAAATTTGGCCTATTGGTACTGCTCAAGTGGTCCATTGTGTTTTTTGGGAAGGTGACCCACCCTAGAAAAGGAGTTAGAAAATGAATTATAGCATTGAATTCAGGGTAGATTTTTAGTGTCAGGTTTAGTGTCAGGATCTTTATGTCTATAATACAGTAATACCAGTGGAGATCTATATTACAGGGGACTATATTATACCTGCCAAGTTCCTTCAAAAACTCTATGCAAGTATACCTAGAAGAACTGATGCTCTTTTGAAGGCAAAGGGTGGTCACAGCAAATATTGATTTGATTTAGGTTTCTCTTTTGTTCAGTCACTGCATTTGGTCAATTGATGAACATAAATGATGAACACTTCCATTTTTGAAGGCATTCCTAGTTTACAGCATTTTTTTCACACCTGCCTAAAACTTTTGCACATTACTGTAGTTCAGGAGGGGATATCGGGTAGCCATCTACGGCAGTTTGAATGGCTTGCAAGGCTTATACTTTAGCGGACATAGATTATAAAAACTACCACATAAATAACAGCGATTAGGTTTCATGTCATAATATGTTCCATTGTTTGCAATTAAGCTAATTTGCGTTTGAAATGATGTTTGTTGTAGCTTAAATATCCTACACTTAAAAATGACACAAAACGTGATTACTGTTCAAAATATTTTACTTTGGCCATTGGGTGGCAAACAGGCAGGGGCTCGAGCACCTAAAGCCACCCCCTCTGCACATCCCTGGAAGTGAATGCAATTTTATCTTAAGTGACTAAACAATGTGGGATTTTGGAATTGAAAAGATGTCTGGTGTTTTTTATTTTGTGTTGTTATAGCTCAAATGGTCAATGCCGCCATTGTCCTGCTGCCATCAGTGTTCAAGGAAAATCCTTCATTCCTTTTCGTCAACAACCAGGTAATGCCCTTTTAAAAAAAATAGACTGTAGCATTTTGTTACCATATCACTTTAATGTTTTATTTTCATGGAATACTTTAGCTTTCACACTGTCTTTAATAGAGTGGCCACACATGGTAGAACTGGTAGAGTGTATGATAGAACTTGATATTTCATAGAAGCTGGTTCAGTGTTTGTTGGTTTGCATGCTTTTATTTGGTTAAACAGTTTGTAATACTTTCTAACACGTAGTGTCATTTTACAGGAACCCATTTCTCCCACTCCTACTATCGTGGTGACCAGCTCCAACTCCCTGTCCAGCATAGAAGTGGCTGTGAAAATGGATGGTTGTAACATGATTTTAGATGATGGTAGCATAGATATCAGTTTAGCCTTGGCTGTTTTTTTTTTGTCTTTTTCATGTGTATGATGTTCAGTACCCCAAACCTCTCCGAAAGACGATGGCCTTTCTTGAGGCTTTTGTCTTTGAGATGGAGAGTGCTGTCCCTCTGACAGTGCAAAAGCTGGTTAGTTCCCTTCACTGAGGAAAAAATGAGAAAGTGCGTGGAGGTGTGTATGTTTGGGTGCGTAGCCTATATTAAAATCAGTTAATACAGCGGTCAACAATTACAAGTGGAGTTTGGTCCAGGCAAAGTTTGCTGTCCTTCTGTTACAGGCCCCACTAAGGTATGACTAAAGGCTATACACTGTATACCCTAATGTTGTTGTTGGTGTGTGTGTGTTTGCACCTGTGCGTTCGCACTGTGTGAGTGAGAGGTATGTGTGTGGATGTGCACGTTTTAAAATTAGTTTTGTTTGTTTTATGTTTTATAACACTTGTGTTTAACACTTGTGTGTGCGCTATTTGTAATAAACGTAAATTTATCAAAAGTCTAAAGTATTGTCTGTCTTCTTCCTCCGAAAGTATACATGGATCATTTAGGTGTAAAAACTAAATCGTAATTTTGCAACTAGCATTAAATGAAGAGGTGTGTAGAATTAACCTTTAGTGGTTATTTGATTAACTAGATTTACTAGATCTTTGAAGATCCTTCTTTGAGGGTTCTTTGAAGATCTTGTGAGAATAGGTGTTTGGAAGAACCCTTTGAAAAGGTGCTTTGTGAAACTAAAACAAGATATTTGAAGAACCATTAAGTTGTTCTTCAAAGAACTGTTGCCTCAATGGCTCTTTGAAGCACTGAAAAAGGTTCTTCTATGGAATCGCTCTGAAGAACCGTTTTTGGCCCCATTATTTTTTAGAGTGGGGGCAGAAGGGTAACATCAACTACTGGAACTAGGGTTAGACCACGTACTATCAGTGACCACTACATTGTCAGATATCCACACATATAAGCATGAACTGGACAACAGTAGCCTTTGATGTGTAAGTGTTGCGTAGTCTTGCCAAAGACATACTTTTCAATGATACGTAGCCTGATACCTACAGAGGAACCGTGTTGAGCTATCCGGCCTGCAGTGGCTATACTATTTTATAAACTCCGTTTTAAGAAATACTCTTATTTCACTGCGGCGTACATTTACGGAGGATTCACGAACAGTACAAGGAATATATTCCCTGTTGCCAAAGTTGCTTCAAGCACATTTCTCTTGGAGCCATGTAGGCCTAAATCATGTTAGCCTACAAAGGGAAAACAAGTTAGACGACTCATCGATGTATGTGTGTGTGAAGTGTGTGAAATAATTTCTAAAAAAAGGCCAATTTACTTCTCTAGTAGGCCGTCATTTCTCAGTCAGGTTTCTTTATTTTCATAGTCTCCTAAAACAAACACATCACATATTAGCCTACGTTGCTTGAAGTATAGTCAAATGAACCACAGGAATATTAATTCGAGCTCTTAACATGGCACTGGGTCTACCGTTTTGTGCAGCTAATACGTCATAAATAAAATATCCCACGTCATAATGGTACGCATCATTTAACGCAAGTGCATAGTCTGATTAAAACACTTTAGTTTGTACGCAGCAACAGTAAGGTCACGCGTCCGCCAGGCTTATGAAAAAGCAAGAAATTGTGAAAACAGCGTCGGAAAGTCGTTATGGAAGACACCCGGCGCATTGTGGAGAGAAGGCTCCCTCCCCTGAAATTAAGATTTCAGGTCGTGTCTCCGTCCTAAGGAGAAGTCAGCCGTCATGATGGGGCCGCAAACTAGGATGCTCTCTGATCCGGCCTGTCACACGCAAGCCAAGTCTTTTTGCACGTTTGAACCCAAGCCTCCGGCAAAGGCCGTCCGTCGCTTCTCCGAAAGCAGACCAAGCGGTGCTCGGCCCTATCCGTGCGCAGCTGGAACAATGCCAAGAGCGCCGGACAATTCGAACCGCCATCTGAGCCACGTAGTGTGTCCCCAGCTACCCTGCTGGAGCGCCGGGCTCAGATGAATGGCTACGGCAACTCGGAGAGACCCTGTGCGCCTGTGCCTCCTTCTGAGCGCCCCCGAGCTGCAAGGGGCATAGGCGCCGGTGTGGCAGGCTGGTGGGGGCTAATGTTCTCCGCCCCCCGGGCAGTGAGCTCCGGGCACACCCCCGCCCCCCACATTCTCACCACGGGAAGGACACACAATTAGCGGAGGGAATCCCAGGAGCAGAATCGGAGATCATCACAGGATTACAATCAGATGTTCTGTTTTCCTCTATTAGTCTTCCCTCTGTCTATGTTCTATCAAGTAATCAATAAAGTATTTCATCAATCATATTCAGCTCTGTCAAATTATTTATTGACATGGAAAAAGGAAAACTTACACAGAACAATTGTAAATATTGTTCTTAGACTGCCATCATTAAAAAACAAAGAAGACATGAGAATAGTTTAGACTTAGGCAATACCATGGCCATCTGACATGGCCCTCACATCTGATCAGGTACTTAAAAGTGACTTTAAATGTATTCATTAAAATGTTTCAGGACTGCTATGAGCCTGTAAATCTTTTGAATACGAGCAGAATTGAAAAGACAACTTGGTCATATAAATGCACAGTTATCAAGCTCAATAAGGAATTTCAAAGTTCAGCTTTGAGAGAAATGTGATTAAAAAGAAAAGCTATTCAGTAGCCATATCAGTCTCCACTGTAATGCAACTGTCAATATGTTTTGAATCCACTTTGTGTGGCCTTCACAGGTCCGATGCTTGGAGTTATTACAGGAAGAACCACCTATTCATTGCCAGCATCCTGTCAGGTTTAGCAGCGTAATGCATCATGCATACAGTTTGCATTGAAACATAAACATAAATGACAGTCTAATCCCATGACATTGAGAAATTGAAACTACTAAATTGCTCTCATAGTTTTAAACCCTTCCTTAGGTAAATAACAGAACAACATTATTATTGGTTACTGGTTATCTGAATGCCACCAACTATGGCATTACCTCTATACTCACCGGTAGTGAACTATCCAGCATTGCATTGCACTGCATTCTGCTCTGGCAGTGGCACACTTTAAACACTCTTGTAGGGGCAGGCAGCTCACTCACACACTAAGAATATATTACCTTAGCACTGGATGGGGAGAAGCGTACCAAGGCAAAACGGTTCTGATGTGGACAATAGTAAAGGTTACAAAACCATAAGCCATGGCCAGAGCCTATTGCTCTACAGGTCCCCAAACACACATTTCCACCGGCCTGTTATGAAACTATAATTTATTTTCGTGACTAAGCTGTAAGCCTAATATCTAACATCATGCAGGGAAGGGAGAAGTTGTCCGAAGTTTTCCGATGTTCTGCTGCGGACCTGATAGTGACATAGTGAAAGGGGATGGGGTTTGGGATCGGTCAATTGCCATCCTGTAAATTAGCCTAATTAATCATACTCACAGAATCTGTCTTTTCTTTATTTTTAGCTGGATACAAGATCTCGATTCCAAGGAAGAAAGGGCTACTGATGAAAGATTTTGCTAAATTGTAAATAGTAGATGTCAGGGATATGGTATAAATAAAGCTACTGTGTTTGTATACATTTTGTGGTCCTCTGTGACTAGTCTAGGCTAGTTACAGAAGAAACAACGGTAAGAAAATAACTATCAGACATTATCAGAAATTCTGTAAATGTTAGCTTGGTTCTTCAAACAGAAGATACTTCTACAACAGATTGTTATTAAGAGTTATTGTCAATAATCACATTGTATTGGAATCTCGTCCATGAAATAATTATTGACAGCATTATCTACGAAAATGATCTCTTACTAAGGAATCGTCTTCAGTTTAAAAATGCATGTGAAATGTATATGAAAGATGGACTCTATGAAATTAGATGATAGACCTATTAGCCTACTGCAATGCAGTGGCCTCAGGTCCTACTTCAGACACGATTACTTCAGAGTTGACAAAATTAGAAATGACCTGCAACTCCATGACAGAAAAAAATGATTTATTAATCTTATTGAAATGTATATTTCTTGCAGTGCACGAAATAGATACTGCTGCTATTGCTGCTGTTGTCTTGTTTCAGTGGATGGTTGTACCACCATCCACTGAAACAAGACAGCAGCAGAAGCCATACACTGACAGTAGACATATAGCCTACAGGAAGAAATAAAATAGAATAAAAAAAGAAAACTAAACGACAGTGATAAGTGACAACAATTGAAACAGGAAATACATCATTAACCTGTTCAAAACTGTACAGAAGAAATAAATCTGTCATTCTTTGGAGTATTTCATTAATGCCCAGATTTCTTTGTCGGTTAAAGAAAACATAAAAAAATAGCTACTGTGCAAAAATGTGAGAATAAGCAAAAATTGGTCTTTGTGTACTCATTCACAGGATGACCTGTGACAACGCTTTAGAAATGGCCTTAATTTTAGTAGTCCATTCTATGTTTTTATCCAGACATATAGAATCAAGAGTTTACTTTACCGTCGTAGTCTCATACTCAACTGCAGGTTGTTCTACCATCTGTTCTCTCGTAACGTTAGCTGACTTTATTTAGCCTGCAAAAGGTGCTAGTGAATCCATGGTCTGCATCTCCCTAGGCTAGTAGAAAGATGTGTAAGTGATTCAAACGTTGTTTTTGTTGTTTTTTGGGGAAAAAGGCAACGCACAATTTGAAAGAAAGAGGCCAATGTCCGTAATTCTGATTAGAAGCAACACCTAACCCACACCTATTGACAGCTGATATTAAGAGAAGGCCAATAAGAATAGGATGTCAGTAAGGTCTGCAGCGGAAAAGGTAGGCCTATCCATAATGGGCTGTAGGCATTCCAGGATCCTGCATCTTTGAATAAGGGTTGTCATGTTTAGTAACTGAAGAGCACACTCCCCCTCCCCTCCACACCGGTCCGGGAGACTTGGTGTCACATCAACGCCCGTAAGGCCGCTGGACCTGACGGCATTCCTAGACGCGTGCTGAGAGCCTGTGCTGGGCAGCTTGCAGGGGTCTTCACAGACATCTTCAACAGGTCCCTGGCCCAGGCAATAGTACCAGCATGCTTCAAGACCACCTCGATAGTGCCAGTGCTGAAACACTCATCATGTACGTGTTTGAATGACTACCGCCCTGTAGCACTCACGCCCATAGTGATGAAGTGCTTTGAACGACTGGTCCTGGCACACCTCAAGAAATGCTTGCCGCCCACACTGGACCCTCACCAATTTGCCTACAGAAGCACAGAAGATGCGATATCCACAGCGCTTCATTGTGTGCTCTCACACTTGGACAGTAAGAATGCATATGCAAGAATGCTGTTTGTTAACTTCAGCTCAGCATTTAACACAGTCATCCCCTCCAAGCTAATCGCCAAACTCGTCGACCTTGGAATCAGCAACCCCATCTGCAACTGGATCATGGACTTCCTGACCAACAGACCCCAGTTTGTTAGGTAAGGCCAGAACCGGTCCACCACCCTGTCACTGAGCACCGGTGCACCACAAGGCTGTGTGCTATCCCCATTCCTCTACTCCCTTTTCACCCATGACTGCAAGCCTGCGTATGGATCCAACTCCATCATCAAGTTTGCAGATGACACCACGGTGATTGGACTCATCAGTAACACCGATGAGTCTGACTACAGGGAAGAGGTGAAGCACCTGGCTGCATGGTGTGCTGACAACAACCTGCTCTTGAACACCAGCAAGACTAAGGAACTCATTGTGGACTTCAGGAAGAGAAGGGAAACACCCACGACCCCATCCACATCAATGGTATGGCTGTGGAACGTGTCTCTAGCTTTAAATTCTTGGGGACCCACATCTCCGAGGACCTGTCCTGGTCGACCAACACCTCAAGTCTGGTCAAGAAGGCCCACCAGCGCCTCTTCTTCCTAAGGACACTAAAGAAAAACCACCTGTCCACTGGCATCCTGAGCAATATCTACCGCTGTGCGATCGAGAGCATCCTGACTAACTGTGTGACAGTTTGGTATGGAAATTGCTCTGTCGCTGGTCGCAAGGCTCTGCAGCGAGTGGTGAAAACTGCTCAGAGAATCACAGGGACTCCACTTCCTGCCATTGAGGATGTCCATAGGAAAAGATGTCTGCGGCGGACACGCAGCATTCTGAAGGACACCTCTCATCCTGCCAACAAACTGTTTCAACTCCTCCCCTCCAGAAGGCACTACAGGAGCCTACAGACAAAAACCAATAGGTTCAGGAACAGCTTCTTCCCCACAGCCGTCACACTACTGAACTCTGTCCCCCACTGAACCTCACACTTTGCTGCTATAGCTATGCTGCTATAGCCCTTGGACTGCACATCTGTACATCTGTATATACTTAATACATCTGTATGTACATAACTATCTCTATAGCACATCTGTATATACTTAATACATCTGTACATAACTATCTCTATAGCACATCTGTATATTGCCCTTATATTGAATCTATATAGCACATCTGTATATTACCCTTACATTCTCTTCACCTTACATATATATTGGTCTTCTGCCTATTTATTATTACTACTCTTATCTGTATATAATTTGCTCTTTAACTGTACATACTGCATACTGTATATACTGCACTTGCTGCTCTTTGCACTTCTGATTAGATACCAAACTGCATTTCGTTACCTGTATTTATACATGTGTAATGACAATAAAGTTGAATCTAATATACAAAAATCTAATCTAATCTTGATGCCTGCTACAGCCCTGGATGTGCTGCCAATGATAGATGGTGTTGTGACAGTAGTGGGCGCCTAGATGGTGTTGTAACAGTAGGCCAACTGCTCATATCTTATTCTATCCAATCCCTGGTCGATTAAATGTCCAGGCCGACGGCTGTCGGAAGGCCAACAGTTTTCCCGAATACAGACTGCCGAAACCTGACATGTGCACAAAACATTTAGGCTAAAGTCATTTAGGCTACAGGTTCGCGTCTGTAAATACAGGAGGGTACGGGACAACCAGTAGGGGGCAGAAGGGTAACAACTACTGGAACTATGGTTAGACCACGTACTATCAGTGACCGCTACATTGTCAGATATCCACACATATAAGCATGAACTGGACAACACTAGCTTTTGATGTGTCAGTGTTGCATAGTCTTGCCAAAGACATACTTTCCAATGATATGTAGCCTGAAACCTACAGAGGAACCGTGTTGAGCTATCCGTGTGGCCTGCAGTGGCTATACTATTTTATAAATCTCCGTTTTAAGAAATACTCTTATTTCACTGCGGCGTACATTTACGGATGATTCACGAACAGTCCAAGGAATATGTTCCCTGTTGCCAAAGTTGCTTCAAGCACATTTCTCTTGGAGCCATGTGGGCCTAAATCATGTTAGCCTACCAAGGGAAAACAAGTTATACGACTCATCGATGTATAAGTGTGTGAAGTAATTTCTAAAAAAGGCCAAGTTACTTCTCTAGTAGGCCGTCACTTCTCAGTCAGGTAATGTTTCTTTATTTTCACAGTCTCCTAAAACAAACACATCACATATTAGCGGACGTTGCTTGAAGTAATGTCAAATGAACCACAGGAATATTAATTCGAGCTCTTAACATGGCACGGGGTCTACCGTTTTGTGCAGCTAATACGTCATAAATAAAATATCCCACGTCATAATTGGTACACATCATTTAACGCAAGTGCATAGTCTGATTAAAACACTTTAGATTTGTACGCAGCAACAGTAAGGTCACGCGTCCGCCAGGCTTATGAAAAAGCAAGAAATTGTGAAGAACAGCGTCGGGAAAGTCGTTATGGGAGACACCCGGCCGCCTTGGAGAGAAGGCTCCCTCCCTGAAATTAAGATTTCAGGTCTGTGTCTCCGTCCTAAGGAGAAGTCAGCCGTCATGATGGACCGCACTACGATGCTTCCTCTGATCCGGCCTGTCACACGCAAGCCAAGTCTTTTTGCCACGTTTGAACCCAAGCGTCCGGCAAAGGCCGTCCTCGCTCCTCCGAAAGCAGACCAAGCGGTGCTCGGCCCTATCCGTGCGCAGCTGGAACAATGCCAAGAGCGCCGTGACAATTCGAACCGCCATCTGAGCCACGTAGTGTGTCCCCAGCTACCCCTGCTGGAGCGCCGGGCTCAGATGAATGACTACGGCAACTCGGAGAGACCCTGTGCACCTGTGCCTCCCTCTGAGCGCCCCCGAGCTGCCAAGGGGCATAGGCGCCGGTGTGGCAGGCTGGTGGGGGCTAATGTTCTCCGCCCCCCGGGCAGTGAGCTCCGGGCACACACACCCCACATTCTCACCACGGGAAGGACACACAATTAGCGGAGGGAATCCCAGGAGCAGAATCGGAGATCATCACAGGATTACAATCAGATGTTCCGTTTTCCTCTATCAGTCTTCCCTCTGTCTATGTTCTATCAAGTAATCAATAAAGTATTTCATCAATCATGTTCAGCTCTGTCAAATTATTTATTCACATGGAAAAAGGAAAACTTACACAGAACAATTGTAAATATTGTTCTTAGACTGCCATCATTAAAAAACAAAGAAGACATGAGAATAGTTTAGACTTAGGCAATGCCATGGCCATCTGACATGGCCCTGACATCTGATCAGGTACTTAAAAGTGACTTTAAATGTATTCATTAAAATGTTTCAGGACTGCTATGAGCCTGTAAATCTTTTGAATACGAGCAGAATTGAAAAGACAACTTGGTCATATAAATGCACAGTTATCAAGCTCAATAAGGAACTTCAAAGTTCAGCTTTGAGAGAAATGTGATTAAAAAGAAAAGCTATTCAGTAGCCATATCAGTCTCCACTGTAATGCAACTGTCAATATGTTTTGAATCCACTTTGTGTGGCCTTCACAGGTCCGATGCATGGAGCAGAGTTATTACAGGGAGAACCACCTATTCATTGCCAGCATCCTGTCAGGTTTAGCAGCGTAATGCATCATGCATACAGTTTGCATTGAAACATAAACATAAATGACAGTCTAATCCCATGACATTGAGAAATTGAAACTACTAAATTGCTCTCATAGTTTTAAACCCTTCCTTAGGTAAATAACAGGACAACATTATTATTGGTTACTGGTTATCTGAATGCCACCAACTGTGGCATTACCTCTATACTCACCGGTAGTGAACTATCCAGCATTGCATTGCACTGCATTCTGCTCTGGCAGTGGCACACTTTAAACACTCTTGTAGGGGCAGGCAGCTCACTCACACACTAAGAATCTATTACCTTAGCACTGGATGGGGAGAAGCGTACCAAGGCAAAATGGTTCTGATGTGGACAATAGTAAAGGTTACAAAACCATAAGCCATGGCCAGAGCCTATTGCTCTACAGGTCCCCAAACACACATTTCCACCGGCCTATTATGAAACTATAATTTATTTTCGTGACTAAGCTGTAAGCCCAATATCTTTTATTTATTTATTTTTTTCTCCAGAGTTTTTTGAGACCTAAATGCAGCGGCCCTGGTTGAATTGACATGGAATGACCCTTCTGTTTTCTAATTGATAGGGAAGACAGCCATGATACTGAAGTGAGAAAGGAAACGCCAGTGACGCCAGTTTCCTCTTCTGTCATTCTCCCGCCTTTTCTCAAAAGTGCTTTAAGTTCACAGGATCCATAGCTCAAGTCTCCAGGGAAGAACAAACTGAAAAATGCCCTCATTCAGGCGTTGTTTGACAACCTCAGTCAAAAAACTATGTAAGTGGCATTCATCCTTAATTCTTTTTGTAATTACAAAATTATTTATGTAGGCCTTGGCCTACTGAGGTTAAGGTCCTGTGTAGCCTATTTTCCCTGAACACTGAACACTTACTTTGAAATAGGAATACAGCAGTTTTGTTTGTTTTGTCGATGTCTTTAGGTATCCCTCTCACAATGACTATGTTCATACACTGAGATCAACCTTGATTCGCTTCCCTTTTCTCAGGGAGAAATATGGCCCTGAATACGTAAGTAACAAAAATATTTGAGTTTATAAGGCCCTAATACAGTGGAAGCCAGACGATTTTCTCTGTCACTGTCAATCATTAAATCAGAGTAAATTTTTTCTGTTTCTAGATCAGTTAACGTTAACATATTTTTTGTATTTGTTAAATGTCAGACTGACAAGAGCATACACACACATTGCAGTACTGTCCACAAATTTAGATGGGATTGAGATTAGGGTTTTGTGATGACCACTTGTGTCTGTTCTCCTTAAGCCACTTCATAACTAATTTCGAGGGATGCTTGGGGTCATTTGTTAAGCGACATCAGTCATCACCTAGTGTCATAGAAAAAATAGTAAATCTACCATTCTTATTTTTCCTAGGATGCCTTGCTCGAATCACTTAAAAACAAATTTAGGAAAGAAAGAAAACCACTATTCCATCCTGCAGCACATCGAGATTCTGCAGCAGGAGCACCATAAGGCAAGGCCAAATTTTGACATAATTCAACAGAGACTGAACAGAACCAAGACCTAACTGAGGTCCTTGAAGAATTTCTGCGTCTCATGAGACCAAATCTTGTAAGTATATGTGTAGGAAGATATGAATACATACACAGTCCTCTCTAATAAATCTGCTGTTTGTCTAGCTTAAGAACAACCAACTTTGTGTATACAACTATCAATTTTCTTGTGTTTCTACTGCAGCTCCTTGGAGAGATGAAAAGAATCCATCAGATCGACGTTGATAAGGCCATCCTAACAAAAATGGGAGAACTTGCACCAAAGTTGTCAGAAAAGGCACCTAAAGGTACGGATGATTTTACAGATGCAGTCAGTGATGCATGGTGGTGTTACATATGTTTGTACATAGGTTTACATTTCTTATGGATCATGAGGAGATATTGGCCCTGTCTCAATGTCTGCCTTCACAGACTTAAATAAGTTTTCACACTGAGCAGTTTGGGGGTGAGGGCTTTTGTGAGCACAAACCCATTCACAATAATGTGAACCAGTGAAGTCTGTGAGCATTTTATACAGCATTGCTGATTTGTAATGCATAATATTGTTTATTTTCTGAGATTTGATTTACGTTAATGATGTATAAAGAAATATGAGCACAGTAACTACATTTTGGTATTACTGAATTTCTACAGGTGCTTTAAAAGACATCTGCCTGCAGACACTTCAGTCATGTGAGGATGAGCAGGAAACAAAAGGTGTGTGTGTTTTTCATTAAGTCATGCTTTGGGGCAGTGGTGGCTTGGTGCTTAAGGTAACAGACTTCTGACCGCAGGATCACTGGTTAGAATCCAGCAACTGCCAGTAGTACCGCTGAGGTACACTGAGCATGGTACCATCCCCATACACTGCTTCCTCGGTGCCATTGTCATGGCTCCCTCCAGCTTGTGTGTGTGATGGAGTAAACGCAGACTCACTTTTGTTGTGTGCTGTGGTGTGTTGTGTAATCGCAATGACAAATGGGTGCTGTTTTTGTTGTTTGTTTGTTCCTTGTCAGCTACTACTAGTCCTTGAGCCTGATGCCCAAATTTGGCCTATTGGTACTGCTCAAGTGGTCCATTGTGTTTTTTGGGAAGGTGACCCACCCTAGAAAAGGAGTTAGAAAATGAATTATAGCATTGAATTCAGGGTAGATTTTTAGTGTCAGGTTTAGTGTCAGGATCTTTATGTCTATAATACAGTAATACCAGTGGAGATCTATATTACAGGGGACTATATTATACCTGCCAAGTTCCTTCAAAAACTCTATGCAAGTATACCTAGAAGAACTGATGCTCTTTTGAAGGCAAAGGGTGGTCACAGCAAATATTGATTTGATTTAGGTTTCTCTTTTGTTCAGTCACTGCATTTGGTCAATTGATGAACATAAATGATGAACACTTCCATTTTTGAAGGCATTCCTAGTTTACAGCATTTTTTTCACACCTGCCTAAAACTTTTGCACATTACTGTAGTTCAGGAGGGGATATCGGGTAGCCATCTACGGCAGTTTGAATGGCTTGCAAGGCTTATACTTTAGCGGACATAGATTATAAAAACTACCACATAAATAACAGCGATTAGGTTTCATGTCATAATATGTTCCATTGTTTGCAATTAAGCTAATTTGCGTTTGAAATGATGTTTGTTGTAGCTTAAATATCCTACACTTAAAAATGACACAAAACGTGATTACTGTTCAAAATATTTTACTTTGGCCATTGGGTGGCAAACAGGCAGGGGCTCGAGCACCTAAAGCCACCCCCTCTGCACATCCCTGGAAGTGAATGCAATTTTATCTTAAGTGACTAAACAATGTGGGATTTTGGAATTGAAAAGATGTCTGGTGTTTTTTATTTTGTGTTGTTATAGCTCAAATGGTCAATGCCGCCATTGTCCTGCTGCCATCAGTGTTCAAGGAAAATCCTTCATTCCTTTTCGTCAACAACCAGGTAATGCCCTTTTAAAAAAAATAGACTGTAGCATTTTGTTACCATATCACTTTAATGTTTTATTTTCATGGAATACTTTAGCTTTCACACTGTCTTTAATAGAGTGGCCACACATGGTAGAACTGGTAGAGTGTATGATAGAACTTGATATTTCATAGAAGCTGGTTCAGTGTTTGTTGGTTTGCATGCTTTTATTTGGTTAAACAGTTTGTAATACTTTCTAACACGTAGTGTCATTTTACAGGAACCCATTTCTCCCACTCCTACTATTGTGGTGACCAGCTCCAACTCCCTGTCCAGCATAGAAGTGGCTGTGAAAATGGATGGTTGTAACATGATTTTAGATGATGGTAGCATAGATATCAGTTTAGCCTTGGCTGTTTTTTTTTTGTCTTTTTCATGTGTATGATGTTCAGTACCCCAAACCTCTCCGAAAGACGATGGCCTTTCTTGAGGCTTTTGTCTTTGAGATGGAGAGTGCTGTCCCTCTGACAGTGCAAAAGCTGGTTAGTTCCCTTCACTGAGGAAAAAATGAGAAAGTGCGTGGAGGTGTGTATGTTTGGGTGCGTAGCCTATATTAAAATCAGTTAATACAGCGGTCAACAATTACAAGTGGAGTCTGGTCCAGGCAAAGTTTGCTGTCCTTCTGTTACAGGCCCCACTAAGGTATGACTAAAGGCTATACACTGTATACCCTAATGTTGTTGTTGGTGTGTGTGTGTTTGCACCTGTGCGTTCGCACTGTGTGAGTGAGAGGTATGTGTGTGGATGTGCACGTTTTAAAATTAGTTTTGTTTGTTTTATGTTTTATAACACTTGTGTTTAACACTTGTGTGTGCGCTATTTGTAATAAACGTAAATTTATCAAAAGTCTAAAGTATTGTCTGTCTTCTTCCTCCGAAAGTATACATGGATCATTTAGGTGTAAAAACTAAATCGTAATTTTGCAACTAGCATTAAATGAAGAGGTGTGTAGAATTAACCTTTAGTGGTTATTTGATTAACTAGATTTACTGGTTCTTTGAAGATCCTTCTTTGAGGGTTCTTTGAAGATCTTGTGAGAATAGGTGTTTGGAAGAACCCTTTGAAAAGGTGCTTTGTGAAACTAAAACAAGATATTTGAAGAACCATTAAGTTGTTCTTCAAAGAACTGTTGCCTCAATGGCTCTTTGAAGCACTGAAAAAGGTTCTTCTATGGAATCGCTCTGAAGAACCGTTTTTGGCCCCATTATTTTTTAGAGTGGGGGCAGAAGGGTAACATCAACTACTGGAACTAGGGTTAGACCACGTACTATCAGTGACCACTACATTGTCAGATATCCACACATATAAGCATGAACTGGACAACAGTAGCCTTTGATGTGTAAGTGTTGCGTAGTCTTGCCAAAGACATACTTTTCAATGATACGTAGCCTGATACCTACAGAGGAACCGTGTTGAGCTATCCGGCCTGCAGTGGCTATACTATTTTATAAAACTCCGTTTTAAGAAATACTCTTATTTCACTGCGGCGTACATTTACGGAGGATTCACGAACAGTACAAGGAATATATTCCCTGTTGCCAAAGTTGCTTCAAGCACATTTCTCTTGGAGCCATGTAGGCCTAAATCATGTTAGCCTACAAAGGGAAAACAAGTTAGACGACTCATCGATGTATGTGTGTGTGAAGTGTGTGAAATAATTTCTAAAAAAAGGCCAATTTACTTCTCTAGTAGGCCGTCATTTCTCAGTCAGGTATGTTTCTTTATTTTCATAGTCTCCTAAAACAAACACATCACATATTAGCCTACGTTGCTTGAAGTAATGTCAAATGAACCACAGGAATATTAATTCGAGCTCTTAACATGGCACTGGGTCTACCGTTTTGTGCAGCTAATACGTCATAAATAAAATATCCCACGTCATAATGGGTACGCATCATTTAACGCAAGTGCATAGTCTGATTAAAACACTTTAGGTTTGTACGCAGCAACAGTAAGGTCACGCGTCCGCCAGGCTTATGAAAAAGCAAGAAATTGTGAACAGCGTCGGGAAAGTCGTTATGGAAGACACCCGGCCGCATTGGAGAGAAGGCTCCCTCCCTGAAATTAAGATTTCAGGTCTGTGTCTCCGTCCTAAGGAGAAGTCAGCCGTCATGATGGGCCGCACTAGGATGCTTCCTCTGATCCGGCCTGTCACACGCAAGCCAAGTCTTTTTGCCACGTTTGAACCCAAGCCTCCGGCAAAGGCCGTCCTCGCTTCTCCGAAAGCAGACCAAGCGGTGCTCGGCCCTATCCGTGCGCAGCTGGAACAATGCCAAGAGCGCCGTGACAATTCGAACCGCCATCTGAGCCACGTAGTGTGTCCCCAGCTACCCCTGCTGGAGCGCCGGGCTCAGATGAATGGCTACGGCAACTCGGAGAGACCCTGTGCGCCTGTGCCTCCTTCTGAGCGCCCCCGAGCTGCCAAGGGGCATAGGCGCCGGTGTGGCAGGCTGGTGGGGGCTAATGTTCTCCGCCCCCCCGGGCAGTGAGCTCCGGGCACACCCCCGCCCCCCACATTCTCACCACGGGAAGGACACACAATTAGCGGAGGGAATCCCAGGAGCAGAATCGGAGATCATCACAGGATTACAATCAGATGTTCTGTTTTCCTCTATTAGTCTTCCCTCTGTCTATGTTCTATCAAGTAATCAATAAAGTATTTCATCAATCATATTCAGCTCTGTCAAATTATTTATTGACATGGAAAAAGGAAAACTTACACAGAACAATTGTAAATATTGTTCTTAGACTGCCATCATTAAAAAACAAAGAAGACATGAGAATAGTTTAGACTTAGGCAATACCATGGCCATCTGACATGGCCCTCACATCTGATCAGGTACTTAAAAGTGACTTTAAATGTATTCATTAAAATGTTTCAGGACTGCTATGAGCCTGTAAATCTTTTGAATACGAGCAGAATTGAAAAGACAACTTGGTCATATAAATGCACAGTTATCAAGCTCAATAAGGAATTTCAAAGTTCAGCTTTGAGAGAAATGTGATTAAAAAGAAAAGCTATTCAGTAGCCATATCAGTCTCCACTGTAATGCAACTGTCAATATGTTTTGAATCCACTTTGTGTGGCCTTCACAGGTCCGATGCTTGGAGTTATTACAGGAAGAACCACCTATTCATTGCCAGCATCCTGTCAGGTTTAGCAGCGTAATGCATCATGCATACAGTTTGCATTGAAACATAAACATAAATGACAGTCTAATCCCATGACATTGAGAAATTGAAACTACTAAATTGCTCTCATAGTTTTAAACCCTTCCTTAGGTAAATAACAGAACAACATTATTATTGGTTACTGGTTATCTGAATGCCACCAACTATGGCATTACCTCTATACTCACCGGTAGTGAACTATCCAGCATTGCATTGCACTGCATTCTGCTCTGGCAGTGGCACACTTTAAACACTCTTGTAGGGGCAGGCAGCTCACTCACACACTAAGAATATATTACCTTAGCACTGGATGGGGAGAAGCGTACCAAGGCAAAACGGTTCTGATGTGGACAATAGTAAAGGTTACAAAACCATAAGCCATGGCCAGAGCCTATTGCTCTACAGGTCCCCAAACACACATTTCCACCGGCCTGTTATGAAACTATAATTTATTTTCGTGACTAAGCTGTAAGCCTAATATCTAACATCATGCAGGGAAGGGAGAAGTTGTCCGAAGTTTTCCGATGTTCTGCTGCGGACCTGATAGTGACATAGTGAAAGGGGATGGGGTTTGGGATCGGTCAATTGCCATCCTGTAAATTAGCCTAATTAATCATACTCACAGAATCTGTCTTTTCTTTATTTTTAGCTGGATACAAGATCTCGATTCCAAGGAAGAAAGGGCTACTGATGAAAGATTTTGCTAAATTGTAAATAGTAGATGTCAGGGATATGGTATAAATAAAGCTACTGTGTTTGTATACATTTTGTGGTCCTCTGTGACTAGTCTAGGCTAGTTACAGAAGAAACAACGGTAAGAAAATAACTATCAGACATTATCAGAAATTCTGTAAATGTTAGCTTGGTTCTTCAAACAGAAGATACTTCTACAACAGATTGTTATTAAGAGTTATTGTCCATAATCACATTGTATTGGAATCTCGTCCATGAAATAACCATTGACAGCATTATCCACGAAAATGATCTCTTACTAACGAATTGTCTTCAGTTTGAAAATGCATGTGAAATTTATATGAAAGATGGACTCTATGAAATTAGGTGATGGGCCTATTAGCCTACTGCAATGCAGTGGCCTCAGGTCCTACTCCAGACACGATTACTTCAGAGTTGACAAAATTAGAAATGACCTGCAACTCCATGACAGAAAAAATGTATTTATTAATCTTATCGAAATGTATCTATTTCTTGCAGTGCACGTAGTGGGTACAACCATCCACTGAAACAAGACAACAGCAGAAGCCATACACTGACAGTAGACATATAGCCTACAGGAAGAAATAAAATAGAATAAAAAAAAAAAAACTAAACGACAGTGATAAGTGACAACAATTGAAACAGGAAATGCATCATTAACCTATTCAAAACTATACAGAAGAAATAAATCTGTCATTCTTTGGAGTATTTCATTAATGCCCAGATTTCTTTATCGGTTAAAGAAAACATAAAAAATAGCTACTGTGCAAAAATGTGAGAATAACCAAAAATTGGTCTTTGTGTACTATTTCACAGGATGAACTGTGACAACGCTTTAGAAATGGCCTTCATTTTAGTAGTCTATTCCATGTTTCTATCCAGACATATAGAATCAAGAGTTTACTTTACCGTCGTAGTCTCATACTCAACTGCAAGTTGTTCTACCATCTGTGCTCTCGTAACGTTAGCTGACTTTATTTAGCCTGGAAAAGGTGCTAGTGAATCCATGGTCTGCATCTCCCTAGGCTAGTAGAAAGATGTGTAAGTGATTCAAACGTTGTTTTTGTTGTTGTTTTTTGGGGAAAAAGGCAACGCACAATTTGAAAAAAAAAAGAGGCCAATGTAATTCTGATTAGAAGCAACACCCAACCCACACCTATTGACAGCTGATATTTAGAGAAGGCCAATAAGAATAGGATGTCAGTAAGGTCTGCAGCGGAAAAGGTAGGCCTATCCATAATGGGCTGTAGGCATTCCAGGATCTTGCATCTTTGAATAAGGGTTGTCATGTTTAGTAACTGAAGAGCACACTCCCCCTCCCCTCCACACCGGTCCGGGAGACTTGGTGTCTTGATGCCTGCTACAGCCCTGGATGTGCTGCCAATGATAGATAGTGTTGTGACAGTAGTGGGCGCCTAGATGGTGTTGTAACAGTAGGCCTAATGCTCATATCTTATTCTATCCAATCCCTGGTCGATTAAATGCCCAGGCCAACGGCTGTCGGAAGGTCAACAGTTTTCCCGAATACAGACTGCCGATCCCTGACATGTGCACAAAACAGTCATTTAGGCTATAGGTTCACGTCTGTAGATTCAGGAGGGTACGGGACTAAAAACTAAAGGTGCTTAAATGGTTCTTTAAAGCTCTGAATGGTTCCACAGAGGGTGAAAACTCTCTGTGGAACCATTACATTATGTGAAAGGTTCTTCACATTGGAAATGGTTTTTCAGAGCCTCAGATCACCACTTGAGCTTTAATATTGTGCATCTTATTTGTATTATATATTGTTTTTTTTGTACTTTTTGCTATGTTTATATTGTTATGTTTTTGTTATTGTTATGTTCATAAGAGCATTTTCAAAATCTGTGTACAACCTGTACATATGGTTTTTGACAATAAAGCTGACTTTGACTTTGATCATAATGGGATGCTATGTCATAGCCTATCATCTTCGAATTAAAATAAATCTGATTAACTGTTTTTACGGTTTTCACAATGAAGATGCAGGATGGAAATGTTTTTGCCAACTTGTTAAACACATTTTGTTGCCGTTTGATGGTCAAGGCACTCACACAAATGTTAACCAAAATCTTCATTGCTCAAGCAAGCCTACAACAATTTTCGAGTCTTTTGGATAAAATGAACTAACCTGTAGCATCATGATGCACACATGAACACGTGCAAAATAGGCACTGGGATATTGTGATCAGGTCACCAGTTACATCATCTAAAACAGTTTGTGCATAATTCTGCTTGACAAAAAAACTGAAAGCATATAATACAAATTATGTAGATAATATGGAGTGTCAGTGCCAATGCCCATAGATATGTTGGTATACGTATCTGAGGCCAATGCCAGCCTGTAAACCTTAAGATTCCATTCGAGTCTGCTCTGGACATTATAGCAGCAACCGCCATCTCGCGAACTTTGCCTTCACGCTGCCTTTTCACCTGCACTTCGGTTGGAGTAGATTCTCACATCTATCTCGCTGAAGTTACAAAGAGTTTAACTTTTGGTAAGTGTTTGTAAGAGTGCTTTTTGTACACCAGTTTACTCTCCTTATCAAGCACATACATTACTGATTTGTATGGGTTACAAAACGAAGTTAATACCTCAATTTAGACAACTTGATTCTTAGCTAATTCTTACCTAACTATAGCAGTCTGAGAGGGCGCCATTTTATGAGTAGCTGAATTTGCAGTTTGAAACTTTATTAGCAGTTTTCTATGTGATGTTACTGCTTACACGTTCAACGTTTGCTTAGTTTGCCGCTATTTGATTAAATTTCAATGTCTGAATCGTGTCGGTCTTAAATGCCGTGTGGGTGACGTGCTATACTGAACACGGTGCGTAACTGACTAGCCAACGTTCAAATGGCACGATCACGTAAAGATGTAGCTTCCTGTACGTTCCACGTGAAGGCTCACATTAGGTCTTTGTCTGATGTATGATGAAGGGGTATATATGGGTAATATCCACTTGATGGCGGGCTTGGTAAGGCATTCGTGCACTGGCCACGTCATTTGTTCAACTTGTTGAGTCCCGTGTAGTGTGTTGGTTACGATTTCGTGGACCAAAATGTCACATATCTGAAGTGTAATTGACAATTTCACGGACTATTCGCGGATGAGACCGCAGCGTAGTTGTACCTGCTATGCTAGAATATGTTTTAACCATGAAGGGGAATGTGAGCCAGTGTCTAACATACATTGACGACACGGACCTGTAGTAGTCATAAGTATGGAAGGTGAAAAAAACACCCGCCATACCGACGTTTCAGCCAGTCTCTTTCGTTCGGTTTTGTCACTTTTAATTACCTCAGTTAGGCTAATTATAGCGTTTAAATGAATCAGTTTAAATTAAACCTGGCTTGTTTGGTGTAGTAAAAATTACGCCATTTTTGAGACTTTTTCTTCTATAATGATGAATTCGAGATTGTTAACCCCTTAGGGTCTAGGAAGTCATTGCACAAAGTTTCTGCTTTTTACTGCACTCTGGGAAACATTCACCCAAAATACAGGAGTAATTTAAAGCATATCCATCTTTCCATCCTTGTTAACCATAGGCTGCTCAAATAGTAAGGGGCAGCCAGAATTTTGGAGCCCCTTATATCTGATGTGCAGAAGTTGCAAAGTGATGCCTTTGAAGTGCTATACGAAGGAAGGACCTTCGCTTTAAAGGCACAATAGTTACAGTATCAGCAGACAACCTCTCTGCACACTCTCTTGCAGGTTTTCGTTGTTGCTTTAGCAGTGGACGTGTTTGCAGGTATTGTTTATGTCACTATGACGACCTTTCAGAGTAAATAAATGGAAGATGAATGTGTTGTGCGGACCACAGATATACACAGTTATCACCTACAATGTGTAGCTGAAGACCCCAGTACGAGCACATTGTATAGAGTGACTGGTCCGTGTGCCTTTAGTGAGATACCTAGGTTCAGTGTTACTAATGCATTTCCACCAGATGCATGACTTCCTTGAAGGAGTTGGTTCTCATGTCATAAAATTAGTTTTGACAAGTCTTCACAGAGAAAAAAATTGTTGGTGTGCAGAATGTTTCTATTGCTCTGGCAGAATTCACTTTTGGACAAAATGATTCTTCGAGTAAGCCTGCTCCAATTTCTGAAAGACTTGTTTTAGATGGTAAACTTGCAGGGAAAGCAGTTGAAAAGTGGACATTATTCAGGACACTTCCCTTTATTATTGGAGACAAAATTCCAAAAAGTAACAAGACATGGCAACTTTTCCTGTGCCTTAGGGAAATTGGAGAAATAATTTTGGCACCTACTGAAAGTGTTAGTTGGATCAGTTATTTGGACTTTTTAATTTCCTCCTTTTTGACTGATTTCAGAAGGTTGTATCCTAATAACAGCACTCCAAAGGTTCATTATCCTCGTCTAATTCAGGAGTTTGGTCCACCAAGAGCGCATTGGTGCATGCGATACGAAGCAAAGCACCTCTCCTTCAAAAAAGTTGCTGAAAGAAACTACAACTTCAAGAATATCTGTGCGTCTCTCACTACAAGAAACCAGTTCAGACAGTGTTGGGACTGGCAGTCGGGGGGCAAATTTGAGAAAGAAAAAACCTTAGCAGTGTCACCTTTGAAATGTCAAGAACTCAAAATTGCTTTTTAGGAAAAGCTTACTCGCTCACTCGGACTTACTCACTCATTTCCTGAAGAGGAGACGTTCTGGACCTGCACAGAGGTTGTAGTGGACACTGTAAAGTACTCTGTTGGTGACTGTTTTATCCTGGATTTGGACCAGGATGAAAATCCTCTTTTTGTAAAGGTTACACATATTGTGAATGGAAGAGCAAGTTGGTTTATTGTTGCTGAATTCCTCGTAACCTTGGCCCTTGAAGCCCATCTTCATTCTTATGAAGTTAGTCCAACAGCAAATCAGATTGTGTTTAAGCCTGGTGATGAGTTGAACTACCACAGCTTGGATTGCTATGAACTAGCTGGCCGACAGTTCATTACTCTTGTCCATTGGCCCTATAAAGCAATTGCATAGCGGTGAGGTAATAATACCAATTGCTGTTCTTTAATTGAGAGTAGAAATGTCTATATGTCATGCTAATTAAACCCAGTTTGTGTCACCTCACATTCCTTTCCTTATCCAGAAGATGAAGTTGATGGCCTTACTTTAACAAAAATGACAACGCATGAGTGAGAGGATGTTTCCAAAGATGAAGGACCAGGTTCAGTTTATGGCTGCTGTAGATAAACTGAAATTGTAAGTAATTATGGAAGCAATTTTTTAATGTGTTTATTGCCAAGTTGTGAATGTCAGCTACAGTAGAGCAGGGCCTCAATTTGGGCGCGGGATTGCGGGAATTGCGCACAGTCTATGGTTTTAACATAAAACAATTTACAGAGTGTCTCCTTGGGTGGTAGGTACACCTATTTTTTTTATTATTATTTTTTTTCTCCAGAGTTTTTTGAGACCTAAGTGCAGCGGCCCTGGTTGAATTGACATGGAATGACCCTTCTGTTTTCTAATTGATAGGGAAGACAGCCATGATACTGAAGTGAGAAAGGAAACGCCAGTGACGCCAGTTTCCTCTGATGTCATTCTCCCGCCTTTTCTCAAAAGTGCTTTAAGTTCACAGGATCCATAGCTCAAGTCTCCAGGGAAGAACAAACTGAAACTACTGATTTTCTCTGTCACTGTCAATCATTAAATCAGAGTACATTTTCTCGATCATTTAACGTTAACATATTTTTTGTATTTGTTAAATGTCAGAATGACAAGAGCATACACACACCATTGCAGTACTGTCCACAAATTTAGATGGGATCGAGATTAGGGTTTTGTGATGACCACTCGTGTCTGTTCTCCTTAAGCCACCTCATAACTAATTTCGAGGAATGCTTGGGGTCATTAGCGACATCAGTCATCACCTAGTGTCATAGAAAAAATAGTAAATCTACCATTCTTATTTTTCCTAGGATGCCTTGCTTGAATCACTTAAAAACAAATTTAGGAAAGAAAGAGAACCACTATTCCATCCTACAGCCCATCGAGATTCTGCAGCAGGAGCACCATAAGGCGACGCCAAATTTTGACATAATTCAACAGAGACTGAACAGAACCAAGACCTATCGTCAGCACTACATTCAAAACCACACAACTGCTGAGGTCCTTGAAGAATTTCTGCGTCTCATGAGACCAAATCTTGTAAGTATATGTGTAGGAAGATATGAATACATACACAGTCCTCTCTGATAAATCTGCTGTTTGTCTAGCTTAAGAACAACCAACTTTGTGTATACAACTATCAATTTTCTTGTATCTTTGGTCTTGTACTGCAGCTCCTTGGAGAGATGAAAAGAATCCATCAGATCGACGTTGATAAGGCCATCCTAACAAAAATGGGAGAACTTGCACCAAAGTTGTCAGAAAAGGCACCTAAAGGTACGGATGATTTTACAGATGCAGTCAGTGATGCATGGTGGTGTTACATATGTTTGTACATAGGTTTACATTTCTTATGGATCATGAGGAGATATTGGCCCTGTCTCAATGTCTGCCTTCACAGACTTAAATAAGTTTTCACACTGAGCAGTTTGGGGGTGAGGGCTTTTGTGAGCACAAACCCATTCACAATAATGTGAACCAGTGAAGTCTGTGAGCATTTTATACAGCATTGCTGATTTGTAATGCATAATATTGTTTATTTTCTGAGATTTGATTTACGTTAATGATGTATAAAGAAATATGAGCACAGTAACTACATTTTGGTATTACTGAATTTCTACAGGTGCTTTAAAAGACATCTGCCTGCAGACACTTCAGTCATGTGAGGATGAGCAGGAAACAAAAGGTGTGTGTGTTTTTCATTAAGTCATGCTTTGGGGCAGTGGTGGCTTGGTGCTTAAGGTAACAGACTTCTGACCGCAGGATCACTGGTTAGAATCCAGCAACTGCCAGTAGTACCGCTGAGGTACACTGAGCATGGTACCATCCCCATACACTGCTTCCTCGGTGCCATTGTCATGGCTCCCTCCAGCTTGTGTGTGTGATGGAGTAAACGCAGACTCACTTTTGTTGTGTGCTGTGGTGTGTTGTGTAATCGCAATGACAAATGGGTGCTGTTTTTGTTGTTTGTTTGTTCCTTGTCAGCTACTACTAGTCCTTGAGCCTGATGCCCAAATTTGGCCTATTGGTACTGCTCAAGTGGTCCATTGTGTTTTTTGGGAAGGTGACCCACCCTAGAAAAGGAGTTAGAAAATGAATTATAGCCTTGAATTCAGGGTAGATTTTTAGTGTCAGGTTTAGTGTCAGGATCTTTATGTCTATAATACAGTAATACCAGTGGAGCTCTATATTACAGGGGACTATATTATACCTGCCAAGTTCCTTCAAAAACTCTATGCAAGTATACCTAGAAGAATTGATGCTCTTTTGAAGGCAAAGGGTGGTCACAGCAAATATTGATTTGATTTAGGTTTCTCTTTTGTTCAGTCACTGCATTTGGTCAATTGATGAACATAAATGATGAACACTTCCATTTTTGAAGGCATTCCTAGTTTACAGCATTTTTTTCACACCTGCCTAAAACTTTTGCACATTACTGTAGTTCAGGAGGGGATATCGGGTAGCCATCTACGTCAGTTTGAATGGCTTGCAAGGCTTATGCTTTAGCGGACATAGATTATAAAAACTACCACATAAATAACAGCGATTAGGTTTCATGTCATAATATGTTCCATTGTTTGCAATTAAGCTAATTTGCGTTTGAAATGATGTTTGTTGTAGCTTAAATATCCTACACTTAAAAATGACACAAAACGTGATTACTGTTCAAAATATTTTACTTTGGCCATTGGGTGGCAAATGGGCAGGGGCTCGAGCACCTAAAGCCATCCCCTCTGCACATGCCTGGAAGTGAATGCAATTTTATCTTAAGTGACTAAACAATGTGGGATTTTGGAATTGAAAAGATGTCTGGTGTTTTTCATTTTGTTTTGTTATAGCTCAAATGGTCAATGCCGCCATTGTCCTGCTGCCATCAGTGTTCAAGGAAAATCCTTCATTCCTTTTCGTCAACAACCAGGTAATGCCCTTTTAAAAAAAATAGACTGTAGCATTTTGTTACCATATCACTTTAATGTTTTATTTTCATGGAATACTTTAGCTTTCACACTGTCTTTAATAGAGTGGCCACACATGGTAGAACTGTCATGTCTGTCTGTCTGTCTGTATCACCCGTTCTCTCCCTAATCGCTTGCCCCTCCCACTCACTCACGCTAATCTGCCTCAATCATTACTTCCACCTGTTGCTCGTTATCTGTTGTCTGTCTTCTATTTAAACCCCTGTCTTCCAGTGTTCCCTGTCAGACCGTCCGCGAACCTACTGCTACTCACGCAAGGCAAGCATTAAGACCCTGACTCCTGCT
Source organism: Tenualosa ilisha (assembly GCA_015244755.2). Classification (NCBI taxonomy): domain Eukaryota; kingdom Metazoa; phylum Chordata; class Actinopteri; order Clupeiformes; family Clupeidae; genus Tenualosa; species Tenualosa ilisha. Next base: position 5,108,207 of record PYXC01002596.1, read on the forward strand.
CCTGCTCCCGCTCCCGCTCCCGAAACCCGTTTCCCGGAGATCCTGTGTTTCTGTCGTCCGTCTGTTCCTGTGTTTCTGTCCTGTTCTCCTGCCTCCTCCCGTCCTCTGTTCTTCGTATCCTGACTGATTGCCTTCCTGTTGACGACCCCGGACCGATTGACCACCGCACTGCTCTCCTGCCCCTGGTAACGACCTCCGTTTGTCCACGACCTCTGCTCTGCTCTCCTGCCCCGGCTTCTGACCCGCTGCCTGTCCACGACCTACGCTCTGCTCTCCTGCCCCGGTTGCCCGACTCGCCACCCGAAGAGCATCCACACACCCCCTCTCCCCCCCTATCCTTAATAAACTGTTGGTGATTGAACGTGTTGCTCTTGGGTCATCTGTACTGGTTCCTTACAGTAACTGGTAGAATGTATGATAGAACTTGATATTTCATAGAAGCTGGTTCAGTGTTTGTTGGTTTGCATGCTTTTATTTGGTTAAACAGTTTGTAATACTTTCTAACACGCAGTGTCATTTTACAGGAACCCATTTCTCCCACTCCTACTATCGTGGTGACCGGCTCCAACTCCCTGTCTAGCACAGAAGTGGCTGTGAAAATGGATGGTTGTAACATGATTTTAGATGATGGTAGCATAGATATCAGTTTAGCCTTGGCTGTTTTTTTTTTTTTGCCTTTTTCATGTGTATGATGTTCAGTACCCCAAACCTCTCCGAAAGACGATGGCCTTTCTTGAGGCTTTTGTCTTTGAGATGGAGAGTGCTGTCCCTCTGACAGTGCAAAAGCTGGTTAGTTCCCTTCACTGAGGGAAAAAATGAGAAAGTGCGTGGAGGTGTGTATGTTTGGGTGCGTAGCCTATATTAAAAATAGGTTAATACAGCGGTCAACAATTACAAGTGGAGTTTGGTCCAGGCCACTAAGATATGACTACAGGCCATACACTGTATACCCTAATGTTGTTGTTGGTGTGTGTGTGTTTGCACCTGTGCGTTCGCACTGTGTGAGTGAGGGGTATGTGTGTGGATGTGCACGTTTTAAAATTAGTTTTGTTTGTTTTATGTTTTATAACACTTGTGTTTAACACTTGTGTGTGCGCTATTTGTAATAAACATAAATTTATCAAAAGTCTAAAGTATTGTCTGTCTCCTTCCTCCGAAAGTATACATGGATCATTTAAGTGTAAAAACAAAATCGTAACTTTGCAACTAGCATTAAATGAAGAGGTGTGTAGAATTAACCTTTAGTGGTTATTTGATTAACTAGATTTACTGGTTCTTTGAAGATCCTTTTTTGAGGGTTCTTTGAAGATCTTGTGAGAATAGGTGTTTGGAAGAACCCTTTGAAAAGGTGCTTTGTGAAATTAAAACAAGATCTTTGAAGAACCATTAATTAAGTTGTTCTTCAAAGAACTGTTGTCTCAATGGTACTTTGAAGAACTGAAAAAGGTTCTTCTATGGAATCGCTCTGAAGAACCGTTTTTGGCCCCATTATTTTATAGAGTAGGGGGCAGAAGGGTAACATCAACTACTGGAACTAGGGTTAGACCACGTACTATCAGTGACCACTACATTGTCAGATATCCACACATATAAGCATGAACTGGACAACACAAGTTTTTGATGTGTAAGTGTTGCATGGTCTTGCAAAAGACATACTTTTCAATGATACGTAGCCTGAAACCTACAGAGGAACCGTGTTGAGCTATCCGTGTGGCCTGCAGTGGCTATACTATTTTATAAAACTGCCTGTTTTAAGAAATATTCTTATTTCACTGCGGCGTACATTTACGGAGGATTCACGAACAGTACAAGAAATATATTCCCTGTTGCCAAAGTTGCTTAAAGGACATTTGGAGCCATGTAGGCCTAAATCATGTTAGCCTACAAAGGGAAAACAAGTTAGACGACTCATCGATGTATAACTGTGTGAAGTAATTTCTAAAAAAGGCCAAGTTACTTCTCACTCAGGTAATGTTTCTTTATTTTCACAGTCTCCTAAAACAAACACATCACAGATTAGCCTACGCTGCTTGAAGTAATGTCAAATGAACCACAGGAATATTAATTCGAGCTCTTAACATGGCACTGGGTCTACCGTTTTGTGCAGCTAATACGTCATAAATAAAATATCCCACGTCATAATTGGTACGCATCATTTAACGCAAGTGCATAGTCTGATTAAAACACTTTAGATTTGTACCCAGCAACAGTAAGGCCACGCGTTCGCCAGGCTAATGAAAAAGCAAGAAATTGGGAAGAACAGCGTCGGGAAAGTCGTTATGGGAGACACCCGGCCGCCTTGGAGAGAAGGCTCCCTCCCTGAAATTAAGATTTCAGGTCTGTGTCTCCGTTCTAAGGAGAAAGCAGCCGTCATGATGGGCCGCACTAGGATGCTTCCTCTGGTCCGGCCTGTCACACGCAAGCCAAGTCTTTTTGCCACGTTTGAACCCAAGCCTCCGGCAAAGGCCGTCCTCGCTTCTCCGAAAGCAGACCAAGCGGTGCTCAGCCCTATCCGTGCGCAGCTGGAACAATGCCAAGAGCGCCGTGACAATTCGAACCGCCATCTGAGGCACGTAGAGTGTCCCCAGCTACCCCTGCTGGAGCGCCGGGCTCAGATGAATGGCTACGGCAACTCGGAGAGACCCTGTGCGCCTGTGCCTCCTTCTGAGCGCCCCCGAGCTGCCAAGGGGCATAGGCGCCGGTGTGGCAGGCTGGTGGGGGCTAATGTTCTCCGCCCCCCCGGGCAGTGAGCTCCGGGCACACCCCCCCCCCCCCCCCCCCACATCCTCAACACAGGAAGGACACACAATTAGCGGAGGGAATCCCAGGAGCAGAATCGGAGATCATCACAGGATTACAATCTGATGTTCTGTTTTCCTCTATCAGTCTTCCCTCTGTCTATGTTCTATCAAGTAATCAATAAAGTATTTAATCAATCATATTCAGCTCTGTCAAATTATTTATTGACATGGAAAAGAGAAAACTTACACAGAACAATTGTAAATATTGTTCTTAGACTGCCATCATTAAAAAAACAAAGAAGACATGAGAATAGTTTAGACTTAGGCAATGCCATGGCCATCTGACATGGCCCTGACATCTGATCAGGTACTTAAAAGTGACTTTAAATGTATTCATTAAAATGTTTCAGGACTGCTATGAGCCTGTAAATCTTTTGAATACGAGCAGAATTGAAAAGACAACTTGGTCATATAAATGCACAGTTATCAAGCTCAATAAGGAACTTCAAAGTTCAGCTTTGAGAGAAATGTGATTAAAAAGAAAAGCTATTCAGTAGCCATATCAGTCTCCACTGTAATGCAGCTGTCAATATGTTTTGAATCCACTTTGTGTGGCCTTCACAGATCCGATCCATGGAGCAGAGTTATTACAGGAAGAACCACCTATTCATTGCCAGCATCCTGTCAGGTTTAGCAGCGTAATGCATCATGCATACAGTTTGCATTGAAACCTAAACATAAATGATAGTCTAATCCCATGACATTGAGAAATTTAAACTACTAAATTGCTCTCATAGTTTTAAACCCTTCCTTAGGTAAATAACAGGACAACATTATTATTGGTTACTGGTTATCTGAATGCCACCAACTGTGGCATTACCTCTATACTCACCGGTAGTGAACTATCCAGCATTGCATTGCACTGCATTCTGCTCTGGCAGTGGCACACGTTAAACACTCTTGTAGGGGCAGGCAGCTCACTCACACACTAAGAATATGTTACTTTAGCACTGGATGGGGAGAGGTGTACCAAGGCAACACGGTTCTGATGTGGACAATAGTAAAGGTTACAAAACCATAAGCCATGGCCAGAGCCTATTGCTCTACAGGTCCCCAAACACACATTTCCACCGGCCTATTATGAAACTATAATTTATTTTCGTGACTAAGCTGTAAGCCTAATATCTAACATCATGCAGAGAAGGGAGAAGTTGTCGGAGGTTTTCCGATGTTCTGCTGCGGACCTGATAGTGACATAGTGAAAGGGGGTGGGGTTTGGGATCGGTCAATTGCCATCCTGTAAATTAGCCTAATTAATCATACTCTCAGAATCTGTCTTTTCTTTATTTTTAGCTGGATACAAGATCTCGATTCCAAGGAAGAAAGGGCTACTGATGAAAGAATTTGCTAAATTGTAAATAGTAGATGTCAGGGATATGGTATAAATAAAGCTACTGTGTTTGTATACATTTTGTGGTCCTCTGTGACATGCTTGCTGTAGAGTTTATTTAGGCTAGTTACAGAAGAAACAATGGTAAGAAAATAACTATCAGACATTATCAGAAATTCTGTAAATGTTAGCTTGGTTCTTCAAACAGAAGATACTTCTACAACAGATTGTTATTAAGAGTTATTGTCCATAATCACATTGTATTGGAATCTCGTCCATGAAATAACCATTGACAGCATTATCCACGAAAATGATCTCTTACTAATGAATTGTCTTCAGTTTGAAAATGCATGTGAAATTTACATGAAAGATGGACTCTATGAAATTAGGTGATGGGCCCTTTTAGCCTACTGCAATGCAGTGGCCTCAGGTCCTACTCCAGACACGATTACTTCAGAGTTGACAAAATTAGAAATGACCTGCAACTCCATGACAGAAAAAATGTATTTATTAATCTTATCGAAATGTATCTATTTCTTGCAGTGCACGTAGTGGGTACAACCATCCACTGAAACAAGACAACAGCAGAAGCCATACACTGACAGTAGACATATAGCCTACAGGAAGAAATAAAATAGAATAAAAAAAAAAAAACTAAACGACAGTGATAAGTGACAACAATTGAAACAGGAAATGCATCATTAACCTATTCAAAACTGTACAGAAGAAATAAATGTCATTCTTTGGAGTATTTCATTAATGCCCAGATTTCTTTATCGGTTAAAGAAAACATAAAAAATAGCTACTGTGCAAAAACGTGAGAATAACCAAAAATTGGTCTTTGTGTACTCATTCACAGGATGAGCTGTGACAACGCTTTAGAAATGGCCTTAATTTTAGTAGTCTATTCCATGTTTCTATCCAGACATATAGAATCAAGAGTTTACTTTACCGTCGTAGTCTCATACTCAACTGCAGGTTGTTCTATCATCTGTGCTCTCGTAACGTTAGCTGACTTTATTTAGCCTGCAAAAGGTGCTAGTGAATCCATGTTCTGCATCTCCCCAGGCTAGTAGAAAGATGTGTAACTGATTCAAACGTTGTTTTTGTTGTTGTTTTTTGGGGGAAAAGGCAACGCACAATTTGAAAAAAAAAACGAGGCCAATGTCCGTAATTCTGATTAGAAGCAACACCTAACCCACACCTATTGACAGCTGATATTTAGAGAAGGCCAATAAGAATAGGATGTCAGTAAGGTCTGCAGCAGAAAAGGTAGGCCTATCCATAATGGGCTGTAGGCATTCCAAGATCCTGCATCTTTGAATAAGGGTTGTCATGTTTAGTAACTGAAGAGCACACTCCCCCTCCCCTCCACACCGGTCCGGGAGACTTGGTGTCACATCAACGCCCGTAAGGCCGCTGGACCTGACGGCATTCCTGGATGCGTGCTGAGAGCCTGTGCTGGGCAGCCTGCAGGGGTCTTCACAGACATCTTCAACAGGTCCCTGGCCCAGGCAGTAGTACCAGCATGCTTCAAGACCACGTCGATAGTGCCAGTGCTGAAACACTCATCACGTACGTGTTTGAATGACTACCGCCCTGTAGCACTCACGCCCATAGTGATGAAGTGCTTTGAACGACTGGTCCTGGCACACCTCAAGAAATGCTTGCCGCCCACACTGGACCCTCACCAATTTGCCTACAGAAGCACAGAAGATGCGATATCCACAGCGCTTCATTGTGTGCTCTCACACTTGGACAGTAAGAATGCATATGCAAGAATGCTGTTTGTTAACTTCAGCTCAGCATTTAACACAGTCATCCCCTCCAAGCTCTGCAGCGAGTGGTGAAAACTGCTCAGAGAATCACAGGGACTCCACTTCCTGCCATTGAGGATGTCCATAGGAAAAGATGTCTGCGGCGGACACGCAGCATTCTGAAGGACACCTCTCATCCTGCCAACAAACTGTTTCAACTCCTCCCCTCCAGAAGGCGCTACAGGAGCCTACAGAGAAAAACCACTAGGTTCAGGAACAGCTTCTTCCCCACAGCCGTCACACTACTGAACTCTGTCCCCCACTGAGCCTCACACTTTGCTGCTATAGCTATGCTGCTATAGCCCTTCGGACTGCACATCTGTACATCTGTATATACTTAATACATCTGTATGTACATAACTATCTCTATAGCACATCTGTATATACTTAATACATCTGTACATAACTATCTCTATAGCACATCTGTATATTGCCCTTATATTGAATCTATATAGCACATCTGTATATTACCCTTACATTCTCTTCACCTTACATATATATTGGTCTTCTGCCTATTTATTATTACTACTCTTATCTGTATATAATTTCCTCTTTAACTGTACATACTGCATACTGTATATACTGCACTTGCTGCTCTTTGCACTTCTGATTAGATGCCAAACTCCATTTCGTTACCTGTATTTATACATGTGTAATGACAATAAAGTTGAATCTAATATACAAAAATCTAATCTAATCTTGATGCCTGCTACAGCCCTGGATGTGCTGCCAATGATAGATGGTGTTGTGACAGTAGTGGGCGCCTAGATGGTGTTGTAACAGTAGGCCAACTGCTCATATCTTATTCTATCCAATCCCTGGTCGATTAAATGTCCAGGCCGACGGCTGTCGGAAGGCCAACAGTTTTCCCGAATACAGACTGCCGAAACCTGACATGTGCACAAAACATTTAGGCTAAAGTCATTTAGGCTACAGGTTCGCGTCTGTAAATACAGGAGGGTACGGGACAACCAGTAGGGGGCAGAAGGGTAACAACTACTGGAACTAGGGTTAGACCACGTACTATCAGTGACCGCTACATTGTCAGATATCCACACATATAAGCATGAACTGGACAACACTAGCTTTTGATGTGTCAGTGTTGCATAGTCTTGCCAAAGACATACTTTCCAATGACATGTAGCCTGAAACCTACAGAGGAACCGTGTTGAGCTATCCGTGTGGCCTGCAGTGGCTATACTATTTTATAAATCTCCGTTTTAAGAAATACTCTTATTTCACTGCGGCGTACATTTACGGATGATTCACGAACAGTACAAGGAATATGTTCCCTGTTGCCAAAGTTGCTTCAAGCACATTTCTCTTGGAGCCATGTGGGCCTAAATCATGTTAGCCTACAAAGGGAAAACAAGTTAGACGACTCATCGATGTATAAGTGTGTGAAGTAATTTCTAAAAAAGGCCAAGTTACTTCTCTAGAAGGCCGTCACTTCTCAGTCAGGTAATGTTTCTTTATTTTCACAGTCTCCTAAAACAAACACATCACATATTAGCGTACGTTGCTTGAAGTAATGTCAAATGAACCACAGGAATATTAATTCGAGCTCTTAACATGGCACGGGGTCTACCGTTTTGTGCAGCTAATACGTCATAAATAAAATATCCCACGTCATAATTGGTACACATCATTTAACGCAAGTGCATAGTCTGATTAAAACACTTTAGATTTGTACCCAGCAACAGTAAGGTCACGCGTCCGCCAGGCTTATGAAAAAGCAAGAAATTGGGAAGAACAGCGTCGGGAAAGTCGTTATGGGAGACACCCGGCCGCCTTGGAGAGAAGGCTCCCTCCCTGAAATTAAGATTTCAGGTCTGTGTCTCCGTCCTAAGGAGAAGTCAGCCGTCATGATGGGCCGCACTAGGATGCTTCCTCTGATCCGGCCTGTCACACGCAAGCCAAGTCTTTTTGCCACGTTTGAACCCAAGCGTCCGGCAAAGGCCGTCCTCGCTTCTCCGAAAGCAGACCAAGCGGTGCTCGGCCCTATCCGTGCGCAGCTGGAACAATGCCAAGAGCGCCGTGACAATTCGAACCGCCATCTGAGCCACGTAGTGTGTCCCCAGCTACCCCTGCTGGAGCGCCGGGCTCAGATGAATGACTACGGCAACTCGGAGAGACCCTGTGCGCCTGTGCCTCCCTCTGAGCGCCCCCGAGCTGCCAAGGGGCATAGGCGCCGGTGTGGCAGGCTGGTGGGGGCTAATGTTCTCCGCCCCCCCGGGCAGTGAGCTCCGGGCACACACACCCCCACATTCTCACCACGGGAAGGACACACAATTAGCGGAGGGAATCCCAGGAGCAGAATCGGAGATCATCACAGGATTACAATCAGATGTTCCGTTTTCCTCTATCAGTCTTCCCTCTATGTTCTATCAAATAATCAATAAAGTATTTCATCAATCATGTTCAGCTCTGTCAAATTATTTATTGACATGGAAAAAGGAAAACTTACACAGAACAATTGTAAATATTGTTCTTAGACTGCCATCATTAAAAAACAAAGAAGACATGAAAATAGTTTAGACTTAGGCAATGCCATGGCCATCTGACATGGCCCTGACATCTGATCAGGTACTTAAAAGTGACTTTAAATGTATTCATTAAAATGTTTCAGGACTGCTATGAGCCTGTAAATCTTTTGAATACAAGCAGAATTGAAAAGACAACTTGGTCATATAAATGCACAGTTATCAAGCTCAATAAGGAACTTCAAAGTTCAGCTTTGAGAGAAATGTGATTAAAAAGAAAAGCTATTCAGTAGCCATATCAGTCTCCACTGTAATGCAACTGTCAATATGTTTTGAATCCACTTTGTGTGGCCTTCACAGGTCTGATGCATGGAGCAGAGTTATTACAGGGAGAACCACCTATTCATTGCCAGCATCCTGTCAGGTTTAGCAGCGTAATGCATCATGCATACAGTTTGCATTGAAACATAAACATAAATGACAGTCTAATCCCATGACATTGAGAAATTGAAACTACTAAATTGCTCTCATAGTTTTAAACCCTTCCTTAGGTAAATAACAGGACAACATTATTATTGGTTACTGGTTATCTGAATGCCACCAACTGTGGCATTACCTCTATACTCACCGGTAGTGAACTATCCAGCATTGCATTGCACTGCATTCTGCTCTGGCAGTGGCACACTTTAAACACTCTTGTAGGGGCAGGCAGCTCACTCACACACTAAGAATATATTACCTTAGCACTGGATGGGGAGAAGCGTACCAAGGCAAAACGGTTCTGATGTGGACAATAGTAAAGGTTACAAAACCATAAGCCATGGCCAGAGCCTATTGCTCTACAGGTCCCCAAACACACATTTCCACCGGCCTATTATGAAACTATAATTTATTTTCGTGACTAAGCTGTAAGCCTAATATCTTTTATTTATTTATTTTTTTTCTCCAGAGTTTTTTGAGACCTAAATGCAGCGGCCCTGGTTGAATTGACATGGAATGACCCTTCTGTTTTCTAATTGATAGGGAAGACAGCCATGATACTGAAGTGAGAAAGGAAACGCCAGTGACGCCAGTTTCCTCTTCTGTCATTCTCCCGCCTTTTCTCAAAAGTGCTTTAAGTTCACAGGATCCATAGCTCAAGTCTCCAGGGAAGAACAAACTGAAAAATGCCCTCAGTCAGGCGTTGTTTGACAACCTCAGTCAAAAAACGATGTAAGTGGCATTCATCCTTAATTCTTTTTGTAATTACAAAATTATTTATGTAGGCCTTGGCCTACTGAGGTTAAGGTCCTGTGTAGCCTATTTTCCCTGAACACTGAACACTTACTTTGAAATAGGAATACAGCAGTTTTGTTTGTTTTGTCGATGTCTTTAGGTATCCCTCTCACAATGACTATGTTCATACACTGAGATCAACCTTGATTCGCTTCCCTTTTCTCAGGGAGAAATATGGCTCTGAATACGTAAGTAACAAAAATATTTGAGTTTATAAGGCCCTAATACAGTGGAAGCCAGACGATTTTCTCTGTCACTGTCAATCATTAAATCAGAGTACATTTTTTCTGTTTCTAGATCAGTTAACGTTAACATATTTTTTGTATTTGTTAAATGTCAGACTGACAAGAGCATACACACACATTGCAGTACTGTCCACAAATTTAGATAGGATTGAGATTAGGGTTTTGTGATGACCACTTGTGTCTGTTCTCCTTAAGCCACTTCATAACTAATTTCGAGGGATGCTTGGGGTCATTTGTTAAGCGACATCAGTCATCACCTAGTGTCATAGAAAAAATAGTAAATCTACCATTCTTATTTTTTCTAGGATGCCTTGCTCGAATCACTTAAAAACAAATTTAGGAAAGAAAGAAAACCACTATTCCATCCTGCAGCACATCGAGATTCTGCAGCAGGAGCACCATAAGGCAAGGCCAAATTTTGACATAATTCAACAGAGACTGAACAGAACCAAGACCTAACTGAGGTCCTTGAAGAATTTCTGCGTCTCATGAGACCAAATCTTGTAAGTATATGTGTAGGAAGATATGAATACATACACAGTCCTCTCTAATAAATCTGCTGTTTGTCTAGCTTAAGAACAACCAACTTTGTGTATACAACTATCAATTTTCTTGTGTTTCTACTGCAGCTCCTTGGAGAGATGAAAAGAATCCATCAGATCGACGTTGATAAGGCCATCCTAACAAAAATGGGAGAACTTGCACCAAAGTTGTCAGAAAAGGCACCTAAAGGTACGGATGATTTTACAGATGCAGTCAGTGATGCATGGTGGTGTTACATATGTTTGTACATAGGTTTACATTTCTTATGGATCATGAGGAGATATTGGCCCTGTCTCAATGTCTGCCTTCACAGACTTAAATAAGTTTTCACACTGAGCAGTTTGGGGGTGAGGGCTTTTGTGAGCACAAACCCATTCACAATAATGTGAACCAGTGAAGTCTGTGAGCATTTTATACAGCATTGCTGATTTGTAATGCATAATATTGTTTATTTTCTGAGATTTGATTTACGTTAATGATGTATAAAGAAATATGAGCACAGTAACTACATTTTGGTATTATTGAATTTCTACAGGTGCTTTAAAAGACATCTGCCTGCAGACACTTCAGTCATGTGAGGATGAGCAGGAAACAAAAGGTGTGTATGTTTTTCATCAAGTCATGCTTTGGGGCAGTGGTGGCTTGGTGCTTAAGGTAACAGACTTGTGACCGCAGGATCACTGGTTCGAATCCGGCAACTGCCAGTAGTACCGCTGAGGTACCCTGAGCATGGTACCATCCCCATACACTGCTTCCTCGGTGCCATTGTCATGGCTCCCTCCAGCTTGTGTGTGTGATGGAGTAAACGCAGACTCACTTTTGTTGTGTGCTGTGGTGTGTTGTGTAATCGCAATGACAAATGGGTGCTGTTTTTGTTGTTTGTTTGTTCCTTGTCAGCTACTACTAGTCCTTGAGCCTGATGCCCAAATTTGGCCTATTGGTACTGCTCAAGTGGTCCATTGTGTTTTTTGGGAAGGTGACCCACCCTAGAAAAGGAGTTAGAAAATGAATTATAGCCTTGAATTCAGGGTAGATTTTTAGTGTCAGGTTTAGTGTCAGGATCTTTATGTCTATAATACAGTAATACCAGTGGAGATCTATATTACAGGGGACTATATTATACCTGCCAAGTTCCTTCAAAAACTCTATGCAAGTATACCTAGAAGAACTGATGCTCTTTTGAAGGCAAAGGGTGGTCACAGCAAATATTGATTTGATTTAGGTTTCTCTTTTGTTCAGTCACTGCATTTGGTCAATTGATGAACATAAATGATGAACACTTCCATTTTTGAAGGCATTCCTAGTTTACAGCATTTTTTTCACACCTGCCTAAAACTTTTGCACATTACTGTAGTTCAGGAGGGGATATCGGGTAGCCATCTACGGCAGTTTGAATGGCTTGCAAGGCTTATACTTTAGCGGACATAGATTATAAAAACTACCACATAAATAACAGCGATTAGGTTTCATGTCATAATATGTTCCATTGTTTGCAATTAAGCTAATTTGCGTTTGAAATGATGTTTGTTGTAGCTTAAATATCCTACACTTAAAAATGACACAAAACGTGATTACTGTTCAAAATATTTTACTTTGGCCATTGGGTGGCAAACAGGCAGGGGCTCGAGCACCTAAAGCCACCCCCTCTGCACATCCCTGGAAGTGAATGCAATTTTATCTTAAGTGACTAAACAATGTGGGATTTTGGAATTGAAAAGATGTCTGGTGTTTTTTTATTTTGTGTTGTTATAGCTCAAATGGTCAATGCCGCCATTGTCCTGCTGCCATCAGTGTTCAAGGAAAATCCTTCATTCCTTTTCGTCAACAACCAGGTAATGCCCTTTTAAAAAAAATAGACTGTAGCATTTTGTTACCATATCACTTTAATGTTTTATTTTCATGGAATACTTTAGCTTTCACACTGTCTTTAATAGAGTGGCCACACATGGTAGAGTGTATGATAGAACTTGATATTTCATAGAAGCTGGTTCAGTGTTTGTTGGTTTGCATGCTTTTATTTGGTTAAACAGTTTGTAATACTTTCTAACACGCAGTGTCATTTTACAGGAACCCATTTCTCCCACTCCTACTATCTTGGTGACCAGCTCCAACTCCCTGTCCAGCATAGAAGTGGCTGTGAAAATGGATGGTTGTAACATGATTTTAGATGATGGTAGCATAGATATCAGTTTAGCCTTGGCTGTTTTTTTTTTTGTCTTTTTCATGTGTATGATGTTCAGTACCCCAAACCTCTCCGAAAGACGATGGCCTTTCTTGAGGCTTTTGTCTTTGAGATGGAGAGTGCTGTCCCTCTGACAGTGCAAAAGCTGGTTAGTTCCCTTCACTGAGGAAAAAATGAGAAAGTGCGTGGAGGTGTGTATGTTTGGGTGCGTAGCCTATATTAAAATCAGTTAATACAGCGGTCAACAATTACAAGTGGAGTTTGGTCCAGGCAAAGTTTGCTGTCCTTCTGTTACAGGCCCCACTAAGGTATGACTAAAGGCTATACACTGTATACCCTAATGTTGTTGTTGGTGTGTGTGTGTTTGCACCTGTGCGTTCGCACTGTGTGAGTGAGAGGTATGTGTGTGGATGTGCACGTTTTAAAATTAGTTTTGTTTGTTTTATGTTTTATAACACTTGTGTTTAACACTTGTGTGTGCGCTATTTGTAATAAACGTAAATTTATCAAAAGTCTAAAGTATTGTCTGTCTTCTTCCTCCGAAAGTATACATGGATCATTTAGGTGTAAAAACTAAATCGTAATTTTGCAACTAGCATAAAATGAAGAGGTGTGTAGAATTAACCTTTAGTGGTTATTTGATTAACTAGATTTACTGGTTCTTTGAAGATCCTTCTTTGAGGGTTCTTTGAAGATCTTGTGAGAATAGGTGTTTGGAAGAACCCTTTGAAAAGGTGCTTTGTGAAACTAAAACAAGATATTTGAAGAACCATTAAGTTGTTCTTCAAAGAACTGTTGCCTCAATGGCTCTTTGAAGCACTGAAAAAGGTTCTTCTATGGAATCGCTCTGAAGAACCGTTTTCGGCCCCATTATTTTTTAGAGTGGGGGCAGAAGGGTAACATCAACTACTGGAACTAGGGTTAGACCACGTACTATCAGTGACCACTACATTGTCAGATATCCACACATATAAGCATGAACTGCAAAACAGTAGCCTTTGATGTGTAAGTGTTGCGTAGTCTTGCCAAAGACATACTTTTCAATGATACGTAGCCTGATACCTACAGAGGAACCGTGTTGAGCTATCCGGCCTGCAGTGGCTATACTATTTTATAAAACTCCGTTTTAAGAAATACTGTTATTTCACTGCGGCGTACATTTACGGAGGATTCACGAACAGTACAAGGAATATATTCCCTGTTGCCAAAGTTGCTTCAAGCACATTTCTCTTGGAGCCATGTAGGCCTAAATCATGTTAGCCTACAAAGGGAAAACAAGTTAGACGACTCATCGATGTATAAGTGTGTGAAATAATTTCTAAAAAAAGGCCAAGTTACTTCTCTAGTAGGCCGTCACTTCTCAGTCAGGTAATGTTTCTTTATTTTCATAGTCTCCTAAAACAAACACATCACATATTAGCCTACGTTGCTTGAAGTAATGTCAAATGAACCACAGGAATATTAATTCGAGCTCTTAACATGGCACTGGGTCTACCGTTTTGTGCAGCTAATACGTCATAAATAAAATATCCCACGTCATAATTGGTACGCATCATTTAACGCAAGTGCATAGTCTGATTAAAACACTTTAGATTTGTACGCAGCAACAGTAAGGTCACGCGTCCGCCAGGCTTATAAAAAAGCAAGAAATTGTGAAGAACAGCGTCGAGAAAGTCGTTATGGGAGACACCCGGCCGCCTTGGAGAGAAGGCTCCCTCCCTGAAATTAAGATTTCAGGTCTGTGTCTCCGTCCTAAGGAGAAGTCAGCCGTCATGATGGGCCGCACTAGGATGCTTCCTCTGATCCGGCCTGTCACACGCAAGCCAAGTCTTTTTGCCACGTTTGAACCCAAGCGTCCGGCAAAGGCCGTCCTCGCTTCTCCGAAAGCAGACCAAGCGGTGCTCGGCCCTATCCGTGCGCAGCTGGAACAATGCCAAGAGCGCCGCGACAATTCGAACCGCCATCTGAGGCACGTAGTGTGTCCCCAGCTACCCCTGCTGGAGCGCCGGGCTCAGATGAATGGCTACGGCAACTCGGAGAGACTCTGTACGCCTGTGCCTCCTTCTGAGCGCCCCCGAGCTGCTAATGGGCATAGGCGCCGGTGTGGCAGGCTGGTGGGGGCTAATGTTCTCCGCCCCCCCGGGCAGTGAGCTCCGGGGACACCCCCCCCCCCCCTCTCAGGAGCAGAATCAGAGATCATCGCAGGAATAGAATCGGAGACTCTGTTTTCCTCTATCAGTTTTCCCTCTGTCTATGGGTTGTCAAGTAATCAATAAAGCATTTCATCAATCATATTCAGCTTTGTCAAATTATTTATTGACATGGAAAAAGGAAAACGTACACATAACAATTGTAAATATTAGACTGCCATCATTAAAATACAAGGAAATGGAAATAATTTAAACTTAGGCAATGCTATCGCCATCTGACATGGCACAGACATTTCATCAGGTACTTAAAAATAGCTCAAACAGTGATAGAGGATTTTAATTAAAAAGACTTAATTTGTTAATGTATTCATTAAAATGTTACAGGACTGCTTCAATAGTCAAATAACAAATTTAGAGCAGAATTGAAAAGATAACCTGGTCATTAATGCCCAGTTATGAAGCTAGACCAGTAGCGAAAAATCTGATTCCCTGCAGGAATTGGATTTTCCTCTCTGATTAGTGGACCCTTGGCACAATTCACTGACTGAGGCAGCACAATGTATTGGCAGGTAGACAGTGTATTGGCAAGTTCAGTATCGTGTACTGCATTGCAGTGCAGTGCAGTGACATAGCCTAGAGAAATGATAGTGACAGGCCAAAATAAACCAACTGTATTATTTGGAGAGATAATGAGCAACACTACACAAAAATAGGTCACATTTTATGTGGTGCATTGATGGATAATTTAAGATCTTTTCCACTGAACATACCCCCAACAATTCTTAATACCAACAATTCATAGACTATTTATTCTAAAATAAAAGAATAAAAGAAAGACATGAGAAACATTTGTTCTGAGGAGGAGAGGAAATGGGAAATAGGGCAGACACCGGGACAAAACAAAGAAAAGTAAAGATGACAGGGAGTGAGTCAGCCAGACAGCCTGTTCAAAACAATTCTGCTTTGTACTATAGTACCAGAACTGTATTTTCCCTAAAATATTACTCAAGTACAGGATATCAGATTCAATGTTTTGGACACAAAAACAGCCTGCACACTGACTAATATGCTTTCCTATAGGAAGCAACAATTTGGACATGAAAATATTACTGCACTGTACTTGCAGAACAACTTCAAATTGAATGAAATGGAATGACGATGAGAGCAAATGGCTTGGTAACTCTTAATAATAATCTCAAAATAAACTACAGCATACTACCTGTTTGTGTAGAGAACCACCTCAATACTCCATGTTCCGTTGTGCTGCCTGACCATAAATTTGTCTCTTGACAATTGGAAGGCACATGGAAGGCAAGTTCAGATTAGGCTGAAAAGAGCAGGCCGTACCATAGGGTTGTGGCACAGTTGGCTACAGGTAACTTTAACCGTTACCTGAAGCTAACTGTGCCACTGGAAAAATACACTGACTGTGGTGGTTATAAGAGGGCAAGAAAACACTGAGATTGAGATAAATGTTACAACGAATTCATTATGTTAATGGAAGTTGTCTAAAGGGGCCACTAAAGACAACAGTGAGGCATAGCCATGGAAGCTCAAGGTGTTTACGGGTGGACTAGGTTGGGCATTGTCCACCCTGAAATATTGCTGCCTATCCAGAGGAATCCTCTGTTCATCCAAGATTGAGAGATGGCCATACTCAAAACATTATTGGATGGCAATGACTCTCACTCGCGCACATGGCTCTGCAGAAGAAAATAGTTGTATGTGCTCAGGATAACTTCTTGTCTGTCATCCACGAATGCAGGTTAAAATTCTACCATGCAAACATATTTTGACAAGATCCAAAAATGCTGGTGTCATAATTGGACTCGGGCTCATTGAAATTAGATTTAAGAGGTCAAAGTAGGAAACTGTCCTTAAGTTAGGAAAATAAATCCACAGATATCAATGACTGACTGGTCACCACACACACACACACACACACACATACACACACACAGAGTTACTCTGCTCTTCCCTGATAAAATGTGGCCAGTTTTTAACACTTGTCGATGGTGAACTGCATAGCCTTTACTGTACTGTGTAAGAGTCTGCTACAGCGCTGTGTAAAAGCCTCCACTATAATTCAGGTTTTTTTTTTTCAGTACACAGTATGGTAGACCTTATTTGTAGCAAATGAACATGACACTCCTTCAGCCTACAACTATAAGTAACTATTGTGCCAAATTTGGAGATCTGTTTCATGATGTTGATTTGGTTTTGCAGAGTTTAGGTTTTAGGCTTTGGTAGCTTCAAAATGATCCCTAGTGTTCAGACAAATGAGCTGCACTAAATATGAACAGAAAAAAGATTGTGGTCATGTGACTAGCCTAATTAATAGCCTAATAGTTGATGTGCATTCTGTTGGAGTATGATCCATGCTAAAGAGTAGCAAGTAATGACATGCATCAGAAGACTGAAAAGGTTTGTGAGACTCTAAGGTGATTTGTAGTCTTTTAATAAAGGTCCCCTCATAGTTCAAAGCCTACAATCTTTAAAAGTTCTTTCCCAAATGTTCACAAGGTCTTTTGATGACACGCCTCAATTTCTGGTCAGAATGTAATACTGGTCACGATATTATGTCATTTTTTGTGCATTTTGTGTTTGTTTGACGAGGGCACAAGTCCCCTTAAGCCCTTAAAGAAATGAACAGAAACACCCACTTGTAGGAATATGATGCCAAAATTTACTTTATCCTCAGGTTGGGAAAAAAGACAATAAAACGACAAAACAAATCTTCATATTTGACATTTATGTATAAATTTGAGGGGAAAAAAAACATTACATACCTGCTACAGTCTGTTTTCAGACACAGTGAACTCATCTAGAATGTTAACATTACAAGCCTATGATTTCCATCATTAGTAATGTAATTCATTGTACAATGAGTGCTGAAAGTTGTCTTTTAAATGCAGCAGAGGACGATGATCAGAAGCAAGGACAAACCGTGAAATTGAAACTAGTAGTAAACCGTATAGATGCTGATCTACAATGTATTCATCTGCAGTGAACCATGTATGGGAAAATGACATTTACTGGTTTGTGGTAACCAAATGTTTCACATTTTTGGCTAAAGTGTGAAATACTGCATGAGAATACAATGATGTAACCATTAGTAACAGTATCATCTATTTAAAAAATGCTATTATCTTGTAACTATGAATGGAATGCTTCAGCTTAAAAATGCATATCAAGTTCAACCAACACTGACATTCTTTCCTGGAAAGACTGGGATGTGTAAAAACTTCAAGGCTACAGGGTTCTACAAATTCAGAGGCAAAATCACTTTAAAGAGTCCATCAGCATCTTCTTAAATTTCTCCAGGTCCACCTTCTTCATGATCTTAGCTTTGTGCGTCTTTTTCAGTATGTCAAGTGTATCCATAATCATCATGCCACGAGCGTATCTACCAGAGAGTTCTACAGTGACTGGTACCTCATCGCTTTCAAGTATGAATTTGTCATCAATAGCTGCAGCCAAAGCGTAAGAATCACAAGATATAAAACCCTGCCCATCAATTAGTTCCTTCTCAATCCGTTCACTTCTGCAAGCTTCTATGCTGTGCCGAAAAATCCGCTCCATGAAACGTGCCTTCTCAGAGTCCTGGGCCAGCCACTCATCACAAAACTCCTGTTGAATTGAGGCAAGCATAAATCAATGTGAGTCATTAGCTACTGCATAACATGTATTTTTTTCTGATGATTGTATAAAATATTAAAAAATAAAATAAAAAACAGAGAGAGAGAGAGAGCGGGAGGGAGAGAGAGAGAGAGATAGAGAGAGGGAGAAAAACTCACCCAGGGGAGTTTACTGCGACAGGTGAATTCCCAGCATGCAATATAGGTTGGGCAGAGGTAATCATTTAGCACTATATATGCTGCCTCAGGATCACAGGCAAAATTGAACTCTGCACACATGGTCGTGTTACCTCGTGCTGTGTGAAAAGGATAGTTTGAACAGAAATCAAACTCTCTCACTAGCATGAAAAAATAACAGCCAGAGAAATTAAAGATCATCACAGGACAGCACAAAATAGACTTTCTTAAAATGAATTGTTAACAAAATCGGGTACACCAGTAACCCCAGTGAGATCAAAGACACATTTTAAGGACTTACATTCTGTGTTGCCACCCATAATGTACAGGCCTTTAAGCTTTTGAGAAATCGTGGGATCTATCCTAATAGCCAAAGCCAGATTGGTGAGTGGGGCTGTGGCAACCAGAGACACCTGTGTGAGGAACAAATAATATCAACATGCTTGATCACTCATCTGTGTGATTCAAAATAATCTTCTGGGACAAGGTTTATACTGTAAATGTGCTCAGCTTTTGAAGTAGTTGAATGAAACACTAGCCAGCCTAGCACCACCTAGTGCTTCTGCTCAATATCATGTTTCACTAGAGCACAGGTTAGCTTAGGTTTCCTCCCACAAATTTTTGGATGGGCAATCAGCAAACAGAGAGCTCTGACATGCCCAATATTTCTAATGTTCACAGAAAGTATATGCCCATGAGGAAGGAAAAGTACTCCAACTGAGGGATTCTTTGCACAAGGTGAAACGATGTGCAAGTGAAAAGCATTTGGTGCACCAGGCTAATAAAACACACGAAAGAGAAAAAAAAATTAATAATTTTCAGAGACAAGATCACATTGACTGTTGGTTCTGAATGTTTGGTTTGATTGCCCAGCCCTAATAACAGCAAGGAATGATATTAACACTGTAACAGAATGACACCATAACAAAGACATCACCAAAACAGAATATATTGCCTGTCTAAATGATAATTATTGTCATGTAAGAGTAGTGTAACCACATGCACTTCTAATCAGCTAATCAAATACAAGTGCTTAGTTGTTGAGATAAATGACGGACTTGTAGAAGCTGCATGCAGACATCTAGACATGGTGAACTTTAGTCAAATAAACTATTGATGGTGACGCTAGTGTGCAGCCATTCACGTTCTGGCAGAAGACCTTTGCACCTTTGTCCTGCACCTAGCCTCTGAGAGGAGGGATGTGCTTACAATAACTCTTTTGAACTATGCCTACTCACCTCGCCTGGATATTCATTGACTATTCGGATTATGGCCTCCACTGCTCCCTCCTTCTGGAGTCGATCCAAGCCAGGGGCTTGGGGGTCAGGGGCGTCACCTAGTCCATCTTGACCATGGAAGTGTCCTGCATCAACTGTGACTCCCAGGATGGGTTTGGTGGCCCCTTTGAACACTGGGATCTAAAACACACCACCATGGAACAAAGTTCAGAACGCAATCACATCCAACGTAGATATGAGGAAAGCTTTCAAAGCACAGACACAGCCAAAATAACACAAATTATGTGGGTAAACATAACAAGTCAAAAGAGCTATTGATTGTATTGCTAGTAGAAGCTTCTGGGTGCTGTTTAGTGTAGTGGACTTAGTACTGCTGTAAAGACCAGACTACTGTACAGACAAAAAAAAAAAAAAACTAAAACTACTCTACCTAGAAAACTCACAAGGCAGTGTATTACTGATTATATAAAGCAGGATTTGCCACCCTTTGTTAACTTCTACCAAAGCTTTTTGCAAGAATAGTCACTTTAAATTCAGCTCTTGGAGCATGTTGTCTGTTTTTGGTATTACACACCAAAATACAATGCATTTTATTCCATTCTAAACACAAACTTTTCAACTTGTTTCCAAACAGCTGAGGCTAATTTGCAGATTCTGGCACAGCCTTAAGTCATGTCCTGGAAAACAAAATTACTGTCTGTGTCAGTGAGTGGGTAATTCCTTTGTTTAACTTTTCAGATTTTTTCTCATGTCATGTGAGCAAATCATGACCAGTTAATTTTTTTCGTCAGCGATCTTAACCTAAACTTGTACAAATTTTGAAAATATCGGGCTATTCTTTTCATGTCCTCAACTTCTCTTTATTGTACTTGGCATGACGCTAACACTTCAGGTTAAAGGTAGCTGAGTGTTTCTGAGCAGCGGCAAATAATCTACAGCAAGAGCAGTAAAACAAACATTAATAATGGCGACACGATAATGGGGAAGTGTTGTCTGCTCTACAAGGTTTGCAAGGTCAAATAAGGTAATTAACTGATGGGTGCATCGGTACACGAGTGCAATAAACCATTCGCCTTACCTCTAATCTATCACAAACTTGAAGGACACGAAGTACATTCTTGCAGACGTTCTCCACAACCGTGTTTCCATACACACATGTGATGCCGAGGACCTCCACATTTAGGGCAGCCAGTGCAATCATAATTGCCTGGGCATCATCCACTCCACAGTCAACATCGATCAGCAGCTTTTTCGGCATGTTGTACAAAATACCTGACAAAACATGACCTGATCAGTCAGACGAGTGCTCGTTCCTGGATCTCGTATAGAGTTAGGTTAACATAAGGCTACTTTAAGGAATCAGTGCTACATTGTAGGTAACTGTACATTTATCCACCGGTATTATAATTATAAACCATCTTACAGCCAGTTTTAATTTCACCACAGGCATTTATATTCAAAAAGACATCTGGAACTGAAAGACACTGCATGAAGTTTAAAAACAGCGCAAGTTAGTTAGCTTGCCCCTACCTACCTGTTTGTGAGGAAAACTTCCTCACGATTCCTCGTTTTTCAGCGTTAACGTTAGCTGCCGGAAAAACGGTTAGCAATCTCTTGACAGTCAGACGAGTACATGAAGGAGTTGAGAATGCTCTAAAAACAGCAGCATACTAGGGAAACATTAACAACATTGTTCATTAACGTTAGTCAGAAATCCAGTACCTGTTCCATAAGGCACACCATGTCCTTAAAGCCTGTTTCTGGTTTCAACCACAATTTATAATTTCCGTAGGTAAAAGAAGATTTGATTACCTCAATTGTGTTATGCTTCCAAAACGGAAACCTCCGCGCGCCATACATGAGACTAGACATCCGGGAACTTGTAGTTACGACGCGCTTCAACCTTAACGCCCCTTAGGGCTGGAATTTACTTGCTGTCAGACCAAGCGTAAGCGTATGCGCCCTCCTACGACCGCTGTAGTGCTACTGTGTGTAGCATTAGCATTCAAAAAGCACGATAGTGGAAGTGTCCTTTTAGGGCACACCACCCTAATATCAGATTTGGATATATTTGGCAGTAATATACAGGATGGCAATGAAAATGAAATGACAAATAGATGTTTTACATATATATTTATTTTTGTCACAAATGACTCGTGCTTATGAGGAAAATGAAAAGCCAGATGTAAATATTTCATTTCATTTAGAATTTTAGCAGGATAATTACACTGATAATTTAAAAATTAAATGGCAAAAAGAGTTTTTTGATATGACTGTTTCCATCATTTCGGTATTGGGAACATTTGTAATGTGTTTGTGCACAGCTACTAAGAGGGGCCTGGGGGTCCACCCCCAGAAAAAAATTGAAAAATTGCATGTTCAATTTCCTGCATTCTTATTTCATCATCATTGTCCGAAACCCAAACCCTCAACTAAAGACTAGCATGACTTAGCTTCATGATTGATTCATGCCAGTTATGTCTTTGAGGGCTCAGGGCTTAGAAGGAACACTGGAATTCAGCAATGCCATCTAGGCTACTCTGATTTTCAAAACGTTTAATTCATCCTCACTTGCAGCTTGCAAAATTGGCATAGGCTAATTTGTCCTTTCTGTGGGCAAGCTAACATTTAGGCGGGACAAGATGCAAGGCAAAAAATGTTTCTAAATGTATCTCTAAATGTATCTCGGACTTCTCTGTGACCTATTGATAAGTCTGAAACTATGAACCCACATTCTGTACAGTTACTTGCTACGTACAGTTTCTGTGGGAGTCGAGGAGTAGGCCTGCTGTCAGCATTTGACTTGATTTTTTTTGTATCCTTGTTCTTTTAAAACAGGAGCAATAAAAAAGTATAAAAACATATAAGTTATACAAGTAAATATAAGTTTTTGGTTGAAATGAAATGGAGTGAAATATGGGTAATAAAAAGCACAATAATTGTCATGTTAACTTATTTTATTAGCCGCAAGTACTAAGGAATGAACGTGAAAGAGCAAATTGTACAGCATGTTACATAGTTATGCCATCATGATACAGGTTTGGCACCACATATTTAAGCTATGACAAAATAACATAAGCTACAATAAAAAACATATTCAAAAGAAATTTATTTTTTTCATACTTCTCATGTAACATTGTATTTCTGCAGATAGCAACATTTCAGCCCACAAAAGTTTGTTATGAGCTCAGATCTATGTAAACATAACAGAACGTGCAGATATGAAAAGCAGATGTAAAACAGGTTGCATTCCTAGCCTAATTCTTGCCCTAATGCAGTCTAACAGTGCCCTTTTTTAAGAGGCCGACCCATTTGCCATGCATTAAAAAATACACATCTTCCAAGCCACTTGGCTATCTTTCTTGCTATGTGAAATAGTTTGTTTTGTTACTTTTTGGCATTTTGCATCAGTATTCAAATGTCAGGCCCTTTTATGCACAGGAGTACTTTTAATATCCCTCTCATTTGTGTTACTAATTTATATTAGGATTAGTATTGTTTTTAGAACAAAATACTTACAAAGACATACAAAATTATCCTTATAAATATCAGACAAAATATTATAACTCTAAGAGACACATTTGCTCAACATACTGGCAGCGAAACTAGCTTGATTTAAGTCCAAGTAAATTTACATTTATAGGTAATGTTTTGTCTTATATTTGCAAGGACATTTTGTGGTGTGAAGTCTTTGTTAGTGTCCTTGTACTAAAAATAATGCCAACTAGATGTTTTAACAGCTATTGTTGCAGGTATTGCATGTATAGGCCTACACTTGAGAAAATGTGTACACTTCAAATAGAGACAAAGCACGTTTAGATATATATGGGCAATTCCACACAAAAGTCATCCTTACCATGGAAAAAATTGTTGTGCACACATAACCGAAACTTATGTTAAAATGTTCACTGAGGTCGATATTTTATTGTATGACACACCTTCTGACAGATTACAGATAATTCCATTTCTTACATCAATGAGTGGTGCGCAAACAGAATCATTGTTTTACACTGCTTCAACATCAGAGCTAAAGTACGTAAACTTGTAACAAAATGAAATAATTTGTTAATTTCCAAGTTGATAAAGGCATGATAAAGCTATAGTTTGCTTGGTTTGCTTTAACAGTACGTTTACACGATTTAAAAGCCGTTGTTTTTTTTTAATTCCATGGAAATGTCACATCTATAATGAAACGTAGTTTACACTACCTACATTTTAAGTTTACACTACCTACTCTAAAAGTGTTGAGGTGAGAATGTTCAAACTTAATGTTAACCCTCCTGGTGGCTATTAAACCTCTCAATCAACATGTTCTCTTATGAATATTACAAATTTAAAACTTTCATTTACTAATTATGGCCTGTAGGCCTCACTGAACAAGCCTATGTAATTCAGTAAGGGAGAGATTTTATTGGAAGTAGGTTTTTGGTGGAGGCTGTCACTGGAAGCAAAAATAGGGAGTGAGGAGTGTGTTTATGTTTGTGTAAGTGAACACAAACACACTTACACTATCCATCTGATCTGTAGGTAAGACTGTATGTGCCTGAAAACAATTTTTGTACATTTACTGTGGTCTCACCCATCAATTTTCTTACAGTCCGGTCATTTTTGACCGGAACTTTACAGGTGTTGAATAACACCCAATATAATTCATAACACCCAATATGTTATGAAAATGATTAAAATTTGTGTGATGTGTTTAGATCATTGATTCTCAAACAGGAAAAACTTTGCTACAAAATAGCATCTAGCATCTAACTGAACTAATGGATATATGCCTGTATGGTCAATGTTGTGATTATGAGGGGATGTCTGCTCCATGTAGGGTCCCCGGTCCAATAAAGTTTGAAAAACCCTGGTTTAGTTAGCCTGTATGAACAAAGAGCCCCACAACCATCCAATTAGATTAAGTACATTTTTGAGAGGGAAAAAAGGTGATTTCGGTCACATTTGACCGGAACACAACATGTGGGTTAATATCAATGTATATGTGATGAACAATTTTTTCCCGTTTGTTTTGAATATGTGTTTGTTTGAATATGTGTTTGTTTGAATTGTTTCACATTTCACAATTCACTTTCCTATTTCATCACAAAACCTATAAAAACAGCCGAAATTCACAATCACGTGTACATGATGTATATCAGTTTCCCTCGAGTTTCAGTGAAATGAAGTCCAGGTCACAAATCACAGTCATGGGTAAACATTTTCCCAGTTTCACAAGGGAATGCAGTTTTCATTCATTAATCATCCATGCCTTGAGTGACTAGAAAATGGCCAGTAGCTATGCAGAGGTGTGGTGGGCTTTTAAGTGTCGTATTTTGATGATGTAGCCAGTTGGCAATGCAAGTTGTTCCCAACGTTGTTCTGCGCGTAGACTCACTGGTCCATGCATACGATTAAGTAATAATTGGTTTAGCCTACTGTAACATCTAGGCTATCATTTAGAACTACTGAAATGTTAATTTAGTGCATAATCCCCAAAACATGCCAAGCGCATGAGGCACACCTTGGATATCACTCATAGCCTACTATTTTTGCTGTTAATGCCAAGCGCACGAGGCACACCTTGGATATCACTCATAGCCTACTATTTTTGGATATCACTCATAGCCTACTATTTTTGGATATCACTCATAGCCTACTATTTTTGGATATCACTCATAGCCTCATAGCCTACTATTTTTGGATATCACTCATAGCCTCATAGCCTACTATTTTTGGATATCACTCATAGCCTCATAGCCTACTATTTTTGCTGTTAATGTAGGCCTACTATTTGGAGCACCACATGCATTTTTACTGAAAAGCAATCCAAGAAATTGCCACATTAGAGGGCCCTTGTGAGATTAAGCTGCAGGCAAGTAGACAGTGACTTATTTTGGGTAAAATGAAACACAGATGAGCTGCAGCGCAATAGCTGTAAATGCCAATACTCCATGATTACTGTCAACCTGTAATGTTAAGTAACATTTTTATGACAATGGAGGGCTAATTGAAAGATGTGCGCTTATTGGTACCAGTGGTAACGCCTTATTCTAATACAAAACGGAATGCTTTTAGAATGCCTATTATGTTTCGTGAGCTCCTCTTGGAAAGCTACAAAATCACCCAGGCATCAAATTACCAAACTTATTTCAATAGTTACAGGTTAAAATTTACCATTCACACTTGTGTATAGTATATAGCCTGGTTCAGACATGTCACATCCATAACGCCAGTTTTCCCAAAATAACTCCAATCAACTCTGCCAACTTATTTTATACACTGAGTTTTTTTCTGTGTTCATTCAGGTGTCCTGCTTGTTTCTCTGTAAACTTCTCCCATAAAAGCTTGTCCATTCATTGTCTCATCCATAATGCAAATTGAAAGGCTCATGGGTAAACATTTCTTATGATGTAAATCATAATATGAATTTTGTGCGTTTGCCTGTATACAGCTATGGAGTTTGCATAATAAAATAACCAAAATTATGAAATACTGCTATCCTTGTTAAAGTTATGTGGCATTTTGTTCATTCATAGGAGTACAAATGTTATGTATATAATGCTGGAATTGCCCATATATTTTTTATCTTCAGGGTTTAAAATATGAAGGCTCCTTAACCTGGTCTATGGCTCTCTAGGCATCTGGACTATCAGTAGCAGACAGACTGCTGATCTAGGCAGAGAAACAGCATTCGGTTGTTCATGACATAGGCCTATCTTTTTCTAACAGCAAAGAATCTTGCTACTTTCCCAATTGTCTGTATTCTGATTTTAAAATATAGGCTAATACAACAGACAACTAAACAGAACTGTGACTCCTGACCACTTCCTAGATTGTGTTTGTAATAAAGTGGTCTAATTGACCTTCTCTTGTTCCAACCAAAGGGCAAGTCTCACTTATGCCTACACTGAAGGTTCACAACAAAACGTGTTGTTACAATACTGCACCTGCTTATTTACATAGGTCACACTATTCTATCCGTTGTTGTGAAGCAGGGCACAATAGCTCGTGCAGAGATGTTTGATTTGTAAGACACTTTTAAGGCAGCTACAGTTTTATGCATACTTTGACATCAGTGAATGTTTAACATTGTATTTGGTGAGTGATTCATTGCAACCTGATTAAGCATTTTATGAACTATAACTAATATGCAAGTTGGAAATTTTGCTTTAATCACCACACTTGACTCTGTGCTATACAATCAAGAACAAAGATTATTTGGTGGTGGATTATTTTCTGTAGGAAAGTTTTACTGTAAATCCCCTCTTCTGTTATTTCATGGGAGTGACAGAGTTAGGTTCTTGAGGGCCATTATGTCTGTAGACTTCAACTGAGATGAAAAAAATGACATTACTTGGAGCATCATTGGCACTGTTTACCTGCTTATTGTGCTTCCCAGAAAAAGACATCACTTCTCATCTAACAAATAAACCCAATTATATTTTGGCTTCAGGAGATATCTTGCAGTGGCTAACCGAAATTTCTTTAGCCAGATAAAGATTATTTAACAGACATCTTCAAGCCAGCAGACAGGTTGGCACCTCAGGACCATGCGTCAGTGTCACTACACATCCCAGTGTTGTTCCCTCAACACTACTTCATAACTCTGCAACAATTAAAACTGACAGGAACACAGTGGCCGGTGAAGTGAATCCGACTTCAACAAGGCTCTACAACACACTGACCTACTCTGGCAGAATAATGAAGAGTGAAATGGAGTGGAACCGCACTAGGGTGTGGCCTTCTTTGATTTCTAGCCTCAGGTCCTCTACTCAAGTCTCCACCTTCCCATAGGTGCCCTCTGGAGGTCTGTACTGCTTGGGAAAGGCCTTCAGCTGAAGCGAGTTGAAGGCATACTTCCGACTTCCCACATTCTTCATGGTGTTCTCTCGTCGACATCCTTCACTTGATAGACACAGTAGAGGAGGAAAATTAAGACAGAGTCAAAGGCAAGAAAAACAAATACAAATAACAAACCCATGCAATAATAATAAACACTTTTTATATCGCCCCTAAAAGTATTGAGTCAGAAAAACTGAGAAATTGATTCTTTTTTATAGCTATGATGTTACTTAGTGATTGCTTTTGTGTGTGAGTGCTTGGTGTGATTTTTTCCATCAGGCTGTGAGTCTGTGATTCCTAACCTGCGCATGCAGTCGAGGGCCTGTGTGAAGACTTGTGGGGCCATGCAGTGCTCCTGCTGCAGAATAGTACACTGCTCCAGTGTGACTGACATAGCCGTGCGGTCCTTGGCACTCTTACAGCTGGTCATACGCACACCATTGAGGCGCCGACACACCTAGTTTTAAAGGGCACAGTAAATTAATGGCTTCAAGCAAGTCATTTAGTGAAATAGAGAGCTTGAGTTAGACAGAACTGATCAAATCTAAAAATGGTAAAAGCGATTCATGTGATTATTGTAAATGTTAATGCCATTGCTTCAATAAAATTTCATTTTTCTGCAGTTATGTTGGCTGACATAGAAAATACAGGGGTATGTGCACAACTGCAAGCATGCAGTAACATTAGACAAAGAGACAGGGCATGGTATTCCACCTCTGCAGCCTGCCAAAGGATGTCCACATTCTTGCTCTTCCTGGCATGAATATTGTGGCTGAGGAATTTGAGCAACTCAGGCACACAATGCTGGCTCTGAGACCGAGGCAGACCTGCAGACAGAGGAGATAATGAGCAGAGAGCTCTGAATGAAGAAAGACATACATTTGTAGACCAAATAACAATGATAGAGATTGTGACATCTACTGACAGCCCCAGACTTACAGTCTTCAGGCAGGACCTCTTTGAACTGGTCATAGTAGGAATTAAGCCGAATCAGACTCTCCATATTCACAACTTCCTGCAGTGATGTGTCTCCAAACCTTTAAAAAGAAAGAAAAAAACAACTAAGAATGCCTTAATTAGAAAACAATCCCTATTGTCCTGTTATAATAACAATTCCTTTTATAATTGAAATTCATAACTGATTAATCTGTCAATGTTTTTTTTCCCAATAATTAATTACTTGTAGCAGTCCCAGTTACGTGTAAATAACCCATTTGAGCAGCTCCTCTGCTCTATGCCCCACTCACTTCTCAGCAAGTGTCTGCTGCTCATTGATGCCGATGTTGAACAGTACCGGCTGTACTCGTAGTAGCATGCCATTCTGGATCTCCCGTGGCAACGCGTCAAACAGCACTGACGGTAGTTGCACACGCACATTGAAGCCATCCCTGTTTCCTGTGATAACAGGCTGGATGTCAGGGGCGAAGACAGTGGTTGCTTGGGTAACCTTGAAGGTGACGTTCCTCAGGTCCATGACACCAATACTCATATCTTCCAACATAGATAACTCTTCCCCTGTGATTAAAGCACAGTAATAGCACAACTGTAGTAGGCCTTTAATATATTATATAACTATATTGAATGCAGAATAGCAAGAACATACCATATGTGCTCAGAAGACCTTCAAATTGTACTAACAGGCCTATAGTATGCAGCTGTCTTAGGAAGCCATTGTCATGGAGAGAACTCCTCAGCTTGGCAGTGAAGCCACAGATCAAGGCAGTTAACTGTGAACAGAAAAAATATCATAGGTGTGTATATGTGTGTGTGTCCAGTGTATGGCTACTGTGTATGTGTGTGTGTCTGTGTAGTTTGTATCTCACTCACTGTTTGGCAGAAGACCACATCCCTGCGGTACTGGAGGGTCAGGCTCATGCCGATAGTGGGGGCACTGTCTTGCATGAGCAGGAACACCATGGCTTTCTTGGCCTTGTCACTCATCATGGCCACACACTCATTGAGTGTGGTCAACACCGGGTACAGAGCCTCACTCCACTCACCTGTCAACAAGTACCATTAGGTCAAACCATCTGCACTACCCACATGAGTGGGGACGGGGGAGTGTGGTGGGACATGAACCATAATGCAATTTATGTTATACATGAACCACTGGATAGGATGACACAGGCTCATATACAGTAATTTCCCAACATAAGCTGCACCATGTATAAACCTCAGGTCAGTGTTTTATGTAAACTAAAAACACAAAACCATGTATTGACCTCACCCTTGTATTAACCTCACCCATGTATTAACCTCAGTTTACTAAACATTACCTATTGAATCACAATCAGATCACATCAAGTAGAATGATGAACAGAAATGCAATTCTGTATATAGCCCTCACCCATGTATAAAGAAATTTTACAAAATCAATGTATTAACTAATAATACATAATTTGGGAAATTACGGTACCAGCAGAGCATATTAACACAAACACAGACACAAAAACAGATACACGAGGAGAGAGTCTAGAGACAGTCATTAGGTTCCCCCTAGAGGGCAGAAGCAGAAAAGCAGTGGTGGACAGAGTGAAAAAGGGATCTGGACAATGAGAAAGTCAGAACAAGTGACTGTAGATGCACTGATAGTTTTAGTTATGTGAGAAACATTAAACCCTCACATCAGGCTGCAATGGGCAATATGGGGATGCTGATAATAGCTGAATGTTGCCAGATGTGACGTTAGACATTCAATGTAAACATTTCAGGGACTTAAGCGCTCTGCAAAGGGAGGTGTAAAAGTCTATGGTTTCCTCATGTATGGACAAAACAGACACAACCGAATCCAAGACACACACAGGACACACACACAGAAGGCAAACACAGATGTTTACACTCTGCATAACTTTAGAGTTGCAAGCAAGCACACAAACACAATATACATATATACACAAACACACACACACAAACACATTTACGTATACACACAAAATAACAATAACAGATACCTGGGGAGGATCCCTCAACATTGGGGCTGCCATCTGGACAGAGGGAAGTGAGAATGCAGTTAGCCGAGCACGTGGCTGACAGCTTGGCTGAGCGCAGAATGTGCACACATGCATGCATGTTTCAGCTCAGTGAGTGAGTGTGTGTGTGTGTGTGTGTGTGTGTGTGCACATGGACACACAGGAATCCTAAGGGTCTGATGACTACTGACGAACGTTTGCTTAGAATCCTGTAGTTGTTAAGTGCTGATGCTGGAAAAGGCCCAAGTCACATTATAGGCCTAATACAACATGAATGGCACTTAACGTAACATTGCTGCTTAGTGTTACAGACAATACAGAAACAACATAGATTTTACCTGAACAATATTCCTGCTACCTGTGCTATGTGATACAGTGCTAAATCAATGTAAATGTAGGACAATTGTAGGCTATGTGTTGATATACCCTTGATATACCATCTAAGAGTAAGCTACACTGACTATATATACCCTGTACACATACTCTGTACACTTTAACTTTCATGTAAATCAGTTTTATACCTTTATTCATTTTGTGTGCCTTTACTTTCTTTTATCTACTGTACTTTGATTTTATTATTGCACAGCACATTGAAATTCCTTTGTGTATGAAATGTGTTATATAAATAAACTTGCCTTGCCTTGCCTATTAAATTCCAACTACAGTGATTAAATGCTTGATAAGCCATTAATTCCAGTGTAAGGCTGAACAAAGGAAGTATGACGTGTGCATGGGGCATTGGTGGACTTAGTAAGCTTAATGATGATGAGGATGGTTAGAAGGTGAAAGGGGTCCTGCATGGGATGCTTCTGTTGATCCAATGTGCATGTGGGTTGCCATAGCTACCTTTCTTGCTGGCTGTGAAAGGCTGGTCTGACTCAAAGACGTCTTCAACGCTGCTGTCACTGGCCATGCGGTCTTTGTGCAGAATCCGCTGCACCTGCTGGATCACACACTCCAGACTCTTATCCACATTCAGCCACACCTTCTCCTGTGAGAGACAGAGAGATAGGGAGGGTGAGAGAGAAGGATACAGAGAAGGAAAGAGAGAGCGAGAGAGAGAGAGACATTGATTTATTGATTTGTAATTTACTGTTACATAATCTAGTCCTTAAATGCTTTGGGAATATCAGTAAACATATTTGTTGTGCCACAAGAGTTCATTTAATTTTTTTAAAGAGATACACTAAGATAGAGAGACAGTAGGGTGGAGAGACAGTGGATAGAGAGACAGAAGAATAGAGAGACAGTGGATAGAGAGACAGTGGATAGAGAGACAGAAGGATAGAGAGACAGTGGGATAGAGAGACAGAAGAATAGAGAGACAGTGGGATAGAGAGACAGTGGGTTAGAGAGACAGTGGGACAGAGAGACAGTAGGATAGAGAGACAGTGGGATAGAGAGACAGAAGGATAGAGAGACAGTGGGATAGAGAGACAGAAGAATAGAGAGACAGTGGGATAGAGAGACAGTGGGTTAGAGAGACAGTGGGACAGAGAGACAGTAGGATAGAGAGACAGTGGGATAGAGAGACAGAAGGATAGAGAGACAGTGGGATAGAGAGACAGTGGGATAGAGAGACAGAAGGATAGAGAGACAGTGGGATAGAGAGACAGTAGGATAGAGAGACAGTGGGACAGAGAGACAGTAGGATAGATAGACAGTGGGAAGCAGCTGATTGAACTAAACAGCACATGGTCTATTATAAATCTGCCAAATGACTTCCTGCTGGACTGTCTGGCTGACTAAACCACTTGTCAGTTCTCGTAAAAGCATGGGCCTCTCTTACCCACTCCTCCTCGTGCCAGTCCACCTGCAGTGAGGCACGGCTGCTGCGACCACTCCACTTGGCCTGGGGTGAGCCCTGGTCATTGCGGACGACCACCCGCTCAGGGTCTGGGCTGTGGGAGGGCGACCCACGGGAGGCGATGAACTCAGGCCGCGCAGCATTGAGGGCGTGGATAGCCGAAGCCAGCAGCTTGTTGTCACACACCGTCACCAACTGCCTTGTCTGGCAACACAGGACAGATTATCCATCATAGGGTAAACATTTACCTTGTCAAGTCTCTTTGTTTTTAAACTGGTCAAAATTGTAATGATATTTCAGTGGAATATGTGGTTGCAAAGGTATACATAAGATTCTGCACAGTGACGTTTGCAATAATTTTATTGGGGTTATTGTATGTTTAACACATTTACTGCCTCCTCACGCACCTTCTCTGTGAGAATGGCTAAGGTCCTCTCCAGGGCGTTGGCTGAGCGATCTTTGGCAGCTCGGGACAGTCTCTCCACATAGTAGCTGACCTGGGTCTTAAGGGTGTTGATCTGGGGGATGAGCTCTCTGGCTCGCACCACATCCTGGGGCACGTAGACCATGGAGGATGGGCTGGACTCACGGCTGCTACAGCACAAGGAGATGGTTGAAATCAGAGACTACTGCAAGCTGAGGATCCAGTAGATATGGATGCAGTGTGTGTGTGTGTGTGTGTGTGTGTGTAGGGGAGAGGGGACACTGGTGCATGCTGTAGTATGGATAACAAATAGTGCAGGGGGAGCTCAGATCACACCATCCACGTCAGTGACACCCAGGACATATTTTGGGACACGGTGTTGTTTTGTGTCGCAAGTACAAGTACATTGCTGCATCATCATCATCGGCATCTGCATCATCACCCTTCATCGTCATCATCATCATCATTGTCTATGACAGACGCTCAACCACAACGCTGAAAAATGGAGCAGTCACAGAAAAAGTACGAAGACAAAGTGATGACCATGCAATGGGAACACACTGACACGGATGTGAACAAATGTTTTCTAAAGAAGAGACCCACTGTCCAGAGAACTCACCAGTGCTCCTCAAAAGCTCTGATGGGAGAGCAAACAAAACACATGTGACCACAAGCGCCTACTGATGAACTCAGATCTGGTTTCTCTTCAGATAAAGAAACCAGCATTACAGCATGATGCATGTTATCAAGTAGAGTGCAATAAAAATGGAAGAGCATTGCTTGGAACATAAAAGTTTCGAGCTTAGCCACGCAGCACACAGGACTTACTGCTTCTTGGCCTCCTCAAACTTGTGGATGAGCTTCCGCAGGCCGTTGCCTTTGAAACCCTGGTGGTGAGCGGCTGGGGCGCCGATGGTTACAACGTCATATGTGTGATCTGTGCAGAGGGGATGGAGTGAGGGGGTGGGGGATCCACATTCAGTGGGGGTTCAGTGCAGTATCCAGTAAAGCCCCATCCACATATGCCAATGTGTTTGTCACCTCAAACATTGAAATCATTTGAACTTAGTTAACTTTAACTTGAACTTTGTACAGACTTTGTCTGGAAACACTGCATTACATCAACATTACATTACATCATGGTCTTTTGTTGTAAGATGTTTTAAATGAGATGGGACTTAAAGATCCACAAGTTACTGCAATAATGCATGTCCACTAATAACAAACAAATCTGATCAACTGGAAGTATGCTGCCTTTCAGTGACTTTGGATTGTTTGCTAAAAATATTTGAAAATATTTGAATAATTAAAACCATGGGTAGGGTTCACAGAAGATATCCTACCATAGCCTTTCTCTCCTTGCACCCTGATTCTCTGAAGGTGAAGGTTTGTTGGCATGAATTCCAGCTTCCTCTCAGCCTTCAGGGTGCTGGATTTGAAGGAGGGTCCTGACAGAGGAGAATCAAAACAGGGCTTTACCACAGCAGAGTCCAGTCTCCAGTCTAACAAAGACAATACTGCAAAACCTTGCGTCTGACATATGTTTAGTTAATGTCTGTGTTTACATATGTTTAGTTAATGTTTATGTTTTCATATATTTAGTTTATTTCAAGGTATTTGTGATATGCTGCGTGGCTAGCTAATAGATATTTGTTTGGTGATGGTAATTGAGATGGCTAACAGACTACTGACTGATGGTTACAGCAGAGTGCTAGTGCTAACCCTTATACTCATGGAGATCTGTGAGGGTCTCCTGGTAGGTGAGGATGATGGTCTGGTACTGGGTGATGATCTGCCTCCGCAGGTTCTCCCAGCAGGGGGACAGCTCTCCCAGCTCCTCCAGCTCACACACCCTGGTGAGTAGAGGAGAGTCATTACAACTCACACACACACACATGCACACATAACAACCTAATGTCTCACTGTGCTTTCATTTTCTGTTTCAGTAAGACTATGTAACCAGAGGACAGTATATAGAATATAGAAACGTATGTTGTATACAAAACAGAGGGAAAGAGAGAGAGGGTGAGAGAGACAGAGAGAGAGAGAGAGAGAGAGGCAGGGGGAAACCTCACAGTTCAAGAGACAGCTCCAAGCACTGATGTAAGCTGCTGTATGAATAAGTGATTGCGTGGCACATGTCCAGTGTGTTGTAACATGTTGCTCATGGATGTGTGATACCTGGTGGCGTCTTCCTCCAGCAGCAGTTTGACAAACTGTCGGGGGATGTGGAGAGACAGCCCGCTCTCTGCCATCTGCTCCAGGATCCTCAGATGGTTGCCATCCGTGGTGGGGAAGCGGTACATGCGTGACATGGTGCCACTGAACACTGATACAAAAACAAGAGCGTCAGGCCAACTTTCCATCTATTTAGTCAAGTCATTTATCAGTCATCCATCTATTTAATCAATTCATACCATTAGTCTATTCATGCACTCATCAATTTTCACATCCATCTAGTTTATGAAGCGTCCAAATTCCCCAATAAAGAGCAGAAACTACTAGTGTAAATGGGAATCTACAAGGACCTTAACTGCGGTCTTAGCAGATGCTCACAAGCCTCAAGGCCACTGTGGTTGAGTCATTGCTGATGACATCACACTGTCTTACAGACCCTGACTGACTCATACAGTCACAGAAATAATATTCAATCAGTTGCTATGGAGTTGCCCCGGCTGGCAGTCAGGACTGGCGATAGAAGTGGTTATGGTTGTCAGTCTGGTGTAATCTGCGGGGAAGCTTATCTGTGAGCATTAGGCATTCACAAGTCACAATAAAAACATTGTGAGTGCAGCTGACTACTTGGCAATTGAGAATCAAAATGAGTGTGTGATGGACTCGCAACTTAATATCTTAAACAGTCACAATATAGCCATTTTGATGGTTTGAAAAAAACCTAAATCCTCCATTATGCAAAAAAGCCACCCTCACTGTCCCCTGTGACATTACAAACATGCATAAAAATAGCTTGTGACAATTCCAATTATGTTATCTTTCTAAGTTTCTTCTTTACACAGAATATGAGCATTGTTTTAATTAATTAACAAGTGCCTTTTGATTCACAGATACTTTAAGGACAAAGTGTCGTCTCCACTGAAATGAACAAGAATCTCTTACAGGGTGTGCACTTCCACTGCCAGCACCCCCTTCCCCTTATCATCATACTCACCTGCTTTTAACAGAGTGTCTTTGCACAGAGAGGCAGACTTGGCTTTGATGCCTTCGGTCAAGCTCTCATCCACTGGCAACACCATCTGGTGAGACAAGCATTCAGACACTTACAGAAATGCACAAAATTTGTGCATTGGTACAGTACAGTATACCAACTCAAGGAACACAGAGGTTCTGAAGCATACAGCGTTTAAATAATACTAAGTTGCACATTATAAACTAGAAGTTGAGTTAGAATGTGTGATGTATCGCTGTACAAACAATCTAAGCAACACAGTGTTGAAGTTGTGAAGTTGTCTAGTGCAGAGAAGTTATGAGACAGACTTAGTTTGACCTCAAGTCAGGCAAAGACCACATACAGAGAGAGAGAGAGAGCGGGAGAGAAAGAGAGATCCTGGTGAGTGGTCTCCCACTCAAAAAACTAAACCGGACTAAAAGCCTGTGCACAGTGTAGGTGGTGAGGACAAACGTTGCCAAGTCCTGTCCCACGCATGGCCATTTGAAATGGTTGGAGAGTGCTGTGTTTGCTGTGTTTGTTGTGTGGACTGACTCTGCCGTTGTTGATGGTATCTAGTCTGGACAAGGCGGGTCTCTGGTCCTTCTTGTCCTCCATCTGCCAGGCGATGACGGTGATGTTGCCCATGCGCTCACTTTCAGCAGATCTGACAGAAACACAGATGGATTGGCATGGGCCATTTCTCCACTTCACCGCAGACAGAGACTGACAAATGTCTAATGCTTTCAATGGAACACAAACACTCACAGAAAAAGTAGAGAAGAAGACTGCAACACATCACAGTCCTCCATCTCTGTCTCTATGATATGGGGATGATTCCTTCCATTTTATGTTGTGTTTTCTAAATGTTCACAGTATGTGCGAGTGCTCATTTTTCTCCTGTATATATAGTCTCACCTGACAGTAAGGTGGAGCCTGTGGTGTTTATCCTGCAACAGCTCTTTCACAGTGAACATGGCGGTACCCAGCAGATACATCTGCAAAAGTGTAGGAGAGACACAAAACACACTTATGAATCCATCGGGAAATAAACGGGAACATGTAAACCACTGGATAGCAGAATGCAGCTTTTAATGAGGCACAAATACAGCAAAAGAAAAACACAAAAGGGTCTGCACAAATGAAAGTATAAAAAAATGGGTAGAAAGCCCATTCTGCTCCTGTCTCTGATCCTGTTGGATCCTCTGATCAAGTGAGGATCCTATTTCCTCACTCAACTGTGTAATATATTGCAACAAAAGAGCCATCATCACCACAGCATACAGCCATCCCCACAGCATGCTATCATAATTCACCACGCATGCTTGGACATGTGTTTCAAGGTCTTTTTTTCTTGGTTTTAACTTTTCTTTTTCAAGTCATTCAAGTGTTTGTATGGTATGGTAATTCTGACACACCACACACACACACACACACACACACACACTTTCATGAGAAGACTCACAGTGCCCTGAGAGCGATCCTTGACATCGTACACAGAGAGCTTGATCTGCGTCTGCTGCGTGATCAGAGATTCCTGAAAGAAGGCAATGCTGCTCAGGAAGATTGGGTTACTCGTTCCCTGGGAAACACAAGAGAAGGTCAGGAAACACAGCAGTGATGACAAACAAGTATAAAAATCTTGTGGCTGAACAAACACCTAATCATCCCAATTAACAATCAACATAAAAAACTGTGTTTAAAAAAGCTTTTTAACTTTTTAACAGGAGTACCTCTATTTTTGAATAAAATAACCATTAACTGTGGCCTCCCTTTGACACCGTAACTCTCACCTCAATGATCTCAGTCTGAGCATGTTTGGTCCAGAAGGCCTGGGGAGGGGTGGTGCAGCTCACTGCCACAAAGCTGTTGGGCTTCCGCTCCAGAGCAGGGGTGACCAGCTCACTGCAGGCTGACACGCAGGAGGACAGGAACTGGGTTAGTAGGAGCATGGGTCAGGCTGGAGTATGCTTGGTATGGTATATAGTCTAAATAGCATATTGTCGGAGGTAATTGTCTAAATAACAAATATGAATGGGTTCTCAATCATATCACATGGCTTCATGACAACATTAACAATGACCTGTTTGCAAGGTTGGGCTGCAGTCTACTAGTTTAAGCACGTACTGAGCTAGAGGAGGTGTCTGATGCAACATAAAAGTCTGTATTTAGTCAGAGGCTCGGCATATGGCCCACGCCATTGATTTAGCAAACCCACACAAGCAAGTAAGCAGATTAAAGAGCAAAATATTTCCCATCCTGATTGAATGTTGATCCAGCGAGTGGGAGCCCGTCGCGTGGTGACTGCACTGGTAGGCAGTGTGTATAAGTGTTTGGGTGTGTGTGTGTGTGCGTGTGTGTGTGTGTGTGAATGTCTATATTAAAAGTATGAGTGGGAGGCAAAACTGTCCAAGAAAGCCCCATGGCAGTGGCCCCCAGTGGGGCTACTTGACTTGCTCCCTGGTTCAGTGCTTCTAGTAAATCAAATACTATTAGTGTGACGAAGTGGCGCATGGCCACTGCACTCACCCAGACTGAACTCCAGCACTGGCTCATCAGGGTCCTGGCTGGTGCCTGCAATAGTGATGAGGACACAACATGTCAGAGGGAGTCTGCCTATATAATCCTTACATGTCATGTGCCATACAGGAGTCCAATATAGCAAGTGCCAGAGGTGTTTGATTTACCAGCAACTCTTCAAACAAGATTCAACTGAGAGTGATGGAGAGAGAGCGAGCGAAATATATATATATATATATATATATATATATATATAGAGAGAGAGAGAGAGAGAGAGAGAGAGAGAGAGAAAAGAGGGAGAGACAAAGAGAGAAACCAGTCCTCTTCACATGACAGCTCACCTGCCAAGGTGAGGCCCATCATCTCGGAGGAGAGGTCGAAGGTGTTGGCACGGTACACCGACCACGGCCGGTGCCGGGGACTGCGCTCCTTCCCTGCCATCCTTGGCTGAGGAGAGACGCTGGGGGGAGGAGAGAGGTGGAGGTGAACAGGAGTTGCCGAGCAGGGTCTGGGAGGAGGGAGAGGGAGGTCAAGGGAAAAAAGAAGATGGAGAGGGCAGAGGGAGGAGTCAGGTCACACTGTGAGCTCCTCACTGGCCTCCACCAGAGTCTCAACTCTATCAGACGACCAGACAATCTATTCAGGCCTTCTCAGTTCCTACATGAGTGAGGGAAAGACACAAAAGAGAGAGAGAGAGAAAGAGTGAGAAAGAGAGAGAGAATAAAAAAGAGGGAGGAAGAAGGGCACAAAAGAGGAAAAAAGAAAAGTACAAAAAATTTACTAGATACACTCACATTGTCTCACCTGACCTCAAAATATTACCTTTTGGAATCAGACTAAATAAGGCAACAGGCAACATTTTGAAAAGCTCTGGAAGTGCTTCCCACCCAAACACACATTTGCCTGCATAATTGATTCAAACTTCAATGTGACGGAGAGACATTTAGAATTCAGTATTCAGGATGTTTGAAACGGCAGGGGAGGAGAAACAGGAGGGGAAACACTGGATGAACTTCCGATTCATCAAG
Source organism: Tenualosa ilisha (assembly GCA_015244755.2). Lineage (NCBI taxonomy): Eukaryota > Metazoa > Chordata > Actinopteri > Clupeiformes > Clupeidae > Tenualosa > Tenualosa ilisha. The sequence goes on from PYXC01002596.1 coordinate 5,147,830, forward strand.
ACAAAACCCTCAGCTGTCCTCTAGCGAGTGGAAATGACAAACATGTTTGGGATGCCCTACTCCAGGGAGCCCAATGGAACTTCAGAAATGCCTCATGATTAAGTAAAAACACACTAAACTGAAAAGAAAAACTAAATTTACTATGGAACTTGTAAAGCAGACAAGTTTGCATATCAGGGATGTGGTGACTGTGGGCTCATTTGCACAACTTATTTGGTTACTTGGATGAAATACCTAATACACAAAATACCCCCACTGTTTGATCACCAGGACAGTCTTTCAATTGGCAAAAGCAAAACCAGTTTGTTCTGACAGAGATATGATATATCACTTGATATCACTTGACAGAGATATGATATATCACTTGATATCACTTGACAGAGATATGATATATCACTTGATCTTGAGCTTCAAATACCCTTTTACGTTCTAATTGACATTCTTCACCACACCCAGAGCACAGGAAAACCTCCTAATCCTCCATGACTACAGCCTTCAGCCTGTCAGTGAGAGGAGTAATGCTTGGCCCTTATCAAACTGCATCTCTGATTCCAATATCTGCAACCACATTTTGTGATCGCAGCATCACCTGTATATCTACTCAATGCAGACTAGACCACAAGTTGCACACAAGGCCACACGTTTGGAATGTACAAGGTGTGTGTGAGAGGGTGGGGAAGCATCAGAAGATATGGAGAAGTATAAAATATATCCAGAGGACTCACCTTTTCTAGCAACACAATTATTCAGAGGCATATCCATTATGGCCTACAAATCTTTTCATTTTACACTTCTGCCATAAATGACATTTAATGGAAATCATGGCAGGAAGACTGAAATAAGATTACCAAGTGTTAATGATGTTTCACACCATGGGGTAGGACAGAAAAGATGAGCGTCTCTAACGATAATTACACACTGAAGCTGAGGAGCCTTCTGCCTAATGAGCTGAGGAGAGGGCAGACTGACAATGCTTTCACCACAAAAACCCTGCCACAATAATGACAGATTAATATAATCTAGCAGAACTCTCTCTCTCTCTCTCATCCTGTCTCTGTCAGTGTCTGGCTCAAACACACACACTCACACATACACTCACCCACACAGGCAAGCATCCTTGTTCTTTTGGCTAAACACTACAGGGTGACATCTGCTCTGCCCAGTATGCAAAGTATCCTAGACTACCCATAATTCAAAGCGGCAGCACATCCTTAAATGCCATCATTACTGGGGGCAATGATGAATTCAGGAAACACAGTTATTGATTGGCTGAAAATAATGAAATTCCACATATAGGACATCTCAGAAATCCACAAACTTGTCTCTACCTTGCCACTACACTACTAATCTCTTCCAATTAATTGTAATTATCCCAAGTAATTATCTCATGAAATATCATACCTCAAATCTGAATGTCGCTTTGTGTTGAAACTGCATTTTAGTGTTTTGTGCAGGCAGAAGAGGTAGCTCTACCTCTCACTTCAGTGTTGATTCTCTGTGGCTCAGTGGCCCAGTCAACTGCACACATCCTTGTGATGATTAGTGGATGTGATGTTTGTGACCTCCTCTGTTCTGGTTGCTTGGAGCATCACCAAATCCTGTCCGAAGTACTGAAACTCTCAGAGCCACCATGAAATTGGTTGTTGTACAAGTTAGATGCAATTATAGTCAATAATCCCCACTTCCTCAAATCTACATCTTATCAATAATTCAATTTATGCTCCAAGTAATAAATTAAATGCATGTATGTACTGTATGTATATATCACATTGTTTCTCTGTCTGTACTCTCCCAGTATTTGATAACTACAATTACTACCTTTTTTAACAACCTCAGATATGACTATATTTTATTAGACTAGACTAGTTTCTCAACAATGTAAGTGTTTTCCCAAGCTTTGACAGCTGTTCTGACAAGCATCTTCATGTCCACCAATAACCTGTAATTAGTTTAAAAGGACTCATGTCACATCTGACGCTATTCACTTTATCTAGATGCCATTTAGAGTGCTGTCAAAATAAAGGGATCAAGGCCCCTGGCACTGCAAAGAGCAAAAGCTATTCACATCCTCTCTCTAGGCCAGGCCCAGGCGCAGTGCTGTATTACTGCATTATGTTTAGAGTTTCACTGCATAGCTAGCTGTCCTGACTGGCTCTGCCTTTCTAGTCTGACTCCTCCTGCAGAGCAGATAAATAAATACTCTCTTTTTTCTATCACCCAACCTGTATTACTATGCTTCTGCTTTCAGCCGTGACTTGACTGCAGTAATATACTGATCAATATGGCTCTTTGAAATTCCATCTGTATTCTTTGTTGAGAGTTCTCAGAGAACAAGGATGGAAAAAATGCACATATATGAACATGCACATACAAATATGGTACTACAACTGAACAAAATATTCTCAAATATTCTGAACAAAATCATCTCCCACACAAGCCCAAAGGTAATAAGCACAGATGACCAATAAAGTAACACTATGGCATCACCAGGGGTCAAAGACGTCCAGATGTCTTATAGCAGAACCTGTCCAAAGAGGGTGGGAGTAAGAGAGTAGAGTGCGTAGGAGAGATCTCCAGAGGTCAGAGAAAAAAGAGAAGAAGTGCCTGTTAGGCTCAAAAATACCTAGAATAAGGCACCATGTCAGCCGTGCCACGCAAACGCTTACATTTCCTGTAGCTTGTTCAACACAGTTGTCGCTTCCTTGAACACACATGCTCACTTTGACCCCCGCCGCCAATCAAGGTCCCCTGTAGGGAGATTGTGGTTTCTCTCCAGCCAGCATTCATATATAATTCACCAAGCTCATTAAGCCAGAAAAAAGGTAGGCCTACTAGGGCCTGGCTTAAAAGAAAGGAAAAGAAAAATCAGACAAGACTACTATGTTTCTTCAGAAGCCTGCCACCTGAAACCATCTTAGGCAGTTCCTCTGCAGACAATGGCAGAGGTCAGCTCCAAGAAACACACCAAAGGAAGCTGGGGTATGACTGCACACCTCATCACTTCAAAATAAGCGTAAAAAAACATGACCACAAAGCAAATGCTGACGCATAAATGTGAAGCGACAACAAACGCATGAATATGCATTTAGGCATATGTAAGTGTGTGTCCATGTGTGTGCGCATGTGTGTGTGTGTATGTGTGTGTGTGTGTGTATGTGTGTGTGTGTGTGTGCACATGTGTGTCTTTCAAGTGCGCAGCTGTTTGCTTAACAAGGCTTTTGGATCATGAGAACATAAAGCGTGCGTGTGCTTGTGCATTCATGTGTGTGAGTGTGTTTCTGCACGAGTGGCTATTTTTACACGAGGGCTAGTCCAGCATGACTTTGCGTAGAGGTCTCCAACCAGGGCCCTATCAATCCCCTATACTATTTCAAAGAACTGTCCAAACACTAACAAGGTTTCATATCACTTGACCCTAAAAAACTACTGTTGGGCCTCTGAGTGACCATGTGCAGTATTTCGGACTGGCAGCTCTGATGAGGGCTTTGCTAATACCGCCTGCAGCATCTCATGCCTAATTTGGCAGATTTCAACTCCAGTCGCAATTAGAGGGATAGGATCCATAGTAACCAGCCATTCTGCGCGACGATGATTCATTGTCTGCAGGAAGAGGATTCACCATGCTTTGCTTTCATCTCAATTTGGAGGGGGATTATTGCGGCTGTCTAAACGAGCCTCTCAGTATGAACACATCAAAATGCATCTAGCGCTTTGAGACAGTGAGCGAATCTCTAGCCCTCTTAATCATCTTCAGAGATAAAACCATGATCTATCCAACCATGGTCTACTTTAGCTGGAGCCAAAACAACAAACCAACTTTTCAACTTTTCTAACAGGATTTGTCTGTTCTCAGAGAGTCTCTTGTTCACATCAATGTCTTATACTGTATGGTGTGACCTGTAACGAACAAACATTTGTAACAGTTTCCATGACCAATATCCTGTCTTTATCTCATGTTTCCTAATAGCATTCATGTCTTTACGGAGAGAACTGAATTCTACTCTGTGTGTAGTGCACCTTGGCTGTCATGGTGAACGCAGACCTAAATCTGCACTGCAGGTGAACCCCGTTACTGACTACCTCCCTGCACATGTGCCATTTGGCCAGTCTGTCTGGTAGCCTATGCTGGGCTTCCCCATGATTTGAAAGTCTCTAAGTGCGTTTGGGGGATTATACGCCCGCTTGTGCTCCTCTCTGCTGCAGCTGTTTGGCAAAGAGCCTCCTCCAGAGCAGAGAGGTTCCATATGACCCAGTTATTCCGGTGGTACTGTCAGAACCGGCTGCACTGCGGTTCCACTTGGTTCTCTCTCTGTCTCGCGGCCCCCCCTCTCTTCTCTATCTGATCTCTCTCCCTTGTTTCCTGTAGGGCTTTAGCCGCTAGTGTGTCCTGCTCTGTGTTTTCTGCCCTCCACATCCATCTTTTTTTCTTTTGTGCCACTGCCCAACTGTGACTGTCCACATATTATCCAGTTCACAGCTGTTACCTTGCAAAGCTGTCCTCATCTTCTAGTCCTCTTTCTTCTTCCTGTTCATAATTCATCTCTTTCTTTACTTTTCCTCCTTCACAATTACTGACTTGCTCTTCGCTCTCATTTCTCACCTGCTAATTGTTTAATAACTTGTTTACTGTTGAGTGAACTCCACGTAAAATGACAATATCAAGAAATTGAATCTCAAAGCATCTGTTACTAATCAATGTTTCCACCACCGATTAATACTTTCATTAATCAGCAGAGATTGCAGAAATTGGGCAGACATCAATGCCAGCTCCAGTGATTCTCTCCTCTGGAGCATGGGCCTGTGTAACATGTGGATAGATAGCAAAATGGATTGCAAGAAAGGAATTAAGACACCCATCAATGTTTTCGGTAGCCCATGTGTGGGACATATACATTTATGTTATGCTAGTAGCATATCAAACCAAAAAATTGATAATGAAACTAATGAAACTGTGTTCATTTCTCAGTGACAGCCACAGATCATAAGGGAATTTAAATGTTGTCATTATGCTCCTAAGGTTAGTGACCATAACGAAGTTTTCCTGTCATTGGAGTGTGTGAGTGTGTGTGTGTGTGTGTGTGGGGGGGGGGGGTCGGTCTAATTTCCTGCATCATTGTACATCATTTTAAACCATAAACTAAACTAAACTGGGTGGATGAGAGTCTGCTATCCTTAGATTCTCCGTAATGATTTCTACGCGCTGAAACGTAAACAATGTCCCCATGATGTAGCTTCTAGGCTATCTATAAAATAATTAAAATAATGAGAAACGCAGCAGTAAAATTACACCGTTAGAGGCCGTTTAAATCATTTTCAACATTATCATCATTACTGCCATTTCGTCTACCTTTGGTCTAGTAATGTTATTTGCTCATTTACAATAGGCCATGGGCTATACCTTGAACTGAACTCCACTGGCTGATAAAGGCTGTTCCGCTAAACCCTAGAATAATACGTATCGCGGAGTAGACAGACCAACCAACACGGCAGGAGAAACAATTACCGGGACTTGCAAACGAATCTCCCATTTTCCAGTTATTAGTGATGTCAGGATGTAAGAATCGAGAGCAAGACGAGGAGCAACCTGGGAGGAGGCTGCTGCTGCTGAGGGTGTAGGCAATAGCCAACGTTTATTGCGATGACCAAAGGCGTTACTAAAACAGTCTAATCCACCCATTTCTGTGACAGCCTACACTTATAACCAATTTCATCCTTGTATAAACATTATTTACGAAAAACATAATTGTTTCCCACTTACCACGACTTTCCCATGCCGATGGCGTGCATCGCAATTGTAAGAAACGTTAATGTATTTATTGTGGATGCGCTCAATCCTGCAGTGTATCCACACTCGCCCTACCACTCCGTGACATATTTTTGACGTAAGACTTCTGCCATAAGAACCGCCCCTTTGTGTCGGCACGTTTCGACACAATGATCAGTCAAAACATCAACGAAAAAAAGCGTGGCGCTGTTGTTTGTTGTGATGCGCTCAAAATATTTAAATATCATGTTAAACGAATGAATCAAATAAAATATTAACCACTTAAACGTTTTATTAATAGGCTTAACTCTTAATGAAAACACAATGCCAACTACAATATTTGATGGAGGATGTAACATTTTTTGAATGCTGAACGTGGATGGACAGAATGTGTTTAATGCCTGAAGAACATAATTCAATATCCTTTTCCTTCAATTGTCCTTCAAATTTTTTATTCCATTTAAACTCAGTCAGGGAGTGGCTTGGGCACACTGTGGGTGGGAAAATGTTCTACAATCTGTGTGCCCATTTGCTTGCTCACTCTCCTGGTCCATTCTGCTGCTCTCTGCACTGTTTCAGACTTTCATACCTACGTTTTTTCATCGTACTATTGTGAGACTTTGGGTAGGCAAACCTCACTTCAGAGTAGCCTATACCACCCTGGCCCACACTGCCCACTGCAAAGAGAATGTAAACAGAGGCAGGTCAGACGACATCAGGATGCCATCCTATAGATATTAGCATATTAATTTATCTACATTTTGCAACAAATGTATTTAAAACTATTTGGTGCCACCAAAATTGTTTTCATGGCATTCACATTGGGGAAACCTTCTATACAGGTCACATGGTAAGGAAGATATCTTCACTGGGATTTTTTTTCTTGTTTCCACTTTTGCAGGTAGTGATCTTTTTTTTTCATCAGAAAGACATTTGAACCTCATATCTCATTACACCGCTTTAATTTTTCCACAGCAGGGACATTCACTACGTCACGTGCCCAAATAGATGGACGCTTTACTTCATCACACTTCCAGCAACATATTTTATCCACTAGAGGAGCACCGACTTGCTTTCTCAAATGTAGTTCAGTATAGTGCTGCATCCACTGGAAAGGCTTTGTTAGACTTTAGAAATATTTGGAATTCTTAGGTACTTTGAATTACTGTCATGTAGTGCCAGGCTGGCATCAACAAGCGCACTCTTGTTGGATGTAATGTAATGGCACAATTCCACTCACTAATGGCACAATGGAAGGGTACACACAAACATAAAATAACGACCGTTTTGAGGAATGCCTCGGGGCATTGCATCACGTTGTGTTCTACACTAGCAGGGCATTCATCAAGAGAGGGTGGATTTTCTGACTGATTCACTTGGCGTTATATGCCGCCACCTCGTGGCTAGAACAATGGTTACAGTTTTAAAGTTTTCAGACTTCAGCTGAATAAACTCTTGAGTGTCGTTTTCTCATTCCTTACAGTTTTACACTTTCTGTTATAAATACATGACGTTATGCAATGTCGGACTATACGTTAAATATATTTTAAAGCTGAATCGAAAAAAAACGAAACCGCAACGGCTCAATTCGCACCTTTTCCAATCAGTGTAGGCCAGCCTATTCGAATGAGCTTCCATCAAAACGGGAGTTCACCCGGTAGGAGGCACTCAGGTGGGCGAAACAGGTAGTGTAGGCATGTTTGCAGTCAATACAGCTGGCTGAAGTTACAAGTGTAGTGGAGGACTGCATTACAATTATGGTTGAACGTAAAGGCAACAGTAAAGTGGGGGATTATTTTTTCGTCAGATGGAATGTTGTGAAATACGCATGAGCACATTTTTGCGGATTTTGAAAACAGTTGTCGAAAATTTACGACAGGATCGGAAAAGTTGAAGAAAATTTTCTCCACTGCTGTTCAGCCCGCCCTCCTCAGGATTTTAAAACTGGGCTTTATCTTTGTTTAGTATGAGGGGCTTTTGCATTTCTCTGCACTTTTTAACTCTTGCAGCTGTTACTTCACTTTTGGCCTCTGTGGCCAAGGGTGAGATGGCACCCAGACCACCCAGCACAGTTGCAGCTTCCCCCGTCAATGACAACCATGATGCCCAAGCTTATCCAGAGTCCAAAACACATTTACCTGTGTTCACTATGGATTATCCTCGCATACAGATTCCCTTCGAAATTACTTTGTGGGTGTTGCTGGCGTCTTTTGCCAAAATAGGTAAGCAAACATTCAATATCAAGATGCCATTGTAGTGGCTGCTCACGTATCTATCAAACTTATTACTTATAGAAGTTGTTATTTGTATGTGATATGAAGTCACCTTCTGTTTCTTGTGGTGAGGCTTAGATTTCTGGCTGAGAAAATAAAAATATAGCCTTTGTTGAAGCTTTGTCCTGGTCAGTGAGTACGGTGTCTTTGAGTCCTGTGCAGGTGTGTCACAAAGCATGAACATGAAATTCAATATGGTGAACTGCATATCCAGTTCTCATGATTAAACAGTATATTATATGCCATTATTATTTTTAAGTGAAAGATTATGGTCATGATCTTAAATAAAATTGTAAGGCTTAAACTGCATTCAGTGTAACACTGGTCAACAAAATCATGAGGCACAACTGGTCATCATTTTCTCAAATTCTTCTCTTGCATTCACAAGGTTTCCATGTTTATCACAAAATCACCATTTGGGTGCCAGAATCCTGCCTGCTCATCTCTGTTGGCCTCATAGTCGGGGCCATCATGCACTCTGTGCACGAGGAGCCCCCGGCCGTGCTCACCAGTGATGTCTTCTTCCTCTACATGCTGCCGCCTATTGTGCTGGACTCTGGCTACTTTATGCCTACACGGCCCTTCTTTGAGAACGTTGGCACGGTGCTGTGGTTTGCCATTGTGGGCACCCTTTGGAACTCCATCGGCATTGGCATCTCACTCTACTGCATCAGCCGGATTGAGGCCTTCGGAGTGCAGGACATCAGCCTGCAGGAGAACCTGCTCTTTGCCTCCATCATCTCGGCTGTGGACCCTGTGGCTGTGCTCACTGTGTTTGAGGATATCAACATAAATGAGCAGCTCTACATTGTCGTATTTGGAGAATGCCTGTTCAATGATGCTGTCACTGTGGTAAGTAAATTTACTGGTTTTAACTGGAAAAAATGCATCTTGCTTATGTAGCCAACCATTTCTGAGGTATTGCTTGTTTGTAGCCTTGTAGTCTGTATGACCATAAACAACATTCACCATGTGCTGATGTTGTCTTGACACAGATGAATACTATGCAAATTTAGTAGTTTAGAAGTGATGATGTGATTAGATGGAGAGATAGCATTTTAATTTCAGGACATTTCTGTGCACTGGGAGGGTTGAATATTTTGTGAAACTTGGAGGCTCAATCCATGACTTTGAGAGATGCTTAGAGTTCAAGTGAGGTCTGGACTGAAGGAGTGGAGGAGGTCTACAGGGACAGGTTGAATAGATATCAGAGACTTTTCCAATGCTCCAGTATCCTACACCTTAGTGTATGTTTGAATATTATCAAACAATGGGGCGCTTTCATTAACTTTTAGAGTTGAACATGATTTTGACTAGTCAGCATTTTTAAATGATGCTAAAAACATGTTAAACAGTGGCTAAGCTAACAACAGAGCAGTTGCCCTAGTGACTATCTGAAAGATGACTGCCTGAGTCTGCTTGTTTCTTTTTTAAAACACTAATTGTTGATTAACCTGAGAGAACATGTAATCCACAAAGCAAATACAACCACAAAAACAGACAAACACACACACAGAGAGAGAGAGAGAGAGAGAGAGACAGATAAATGGAACAAAAAGGCAGAGACTTGCTGCTACATGTTTTTGGCTTCTTTATCTTGTATGCCAATTATGTGGATTGTTCTCTCAGTATGAGATACAGTTTAATGTCCCACAGTGTATTTGTCCAGGACATTAGACTGGCACCACAGATTATTAACAGCAAAATTGCAACCTGATCTCAATGGTCCAATCCACTTAACAGGTGTCAGGCAAGAGTATGGCCTTGTATGAGAGACATTCAGATAATAGCAATGCTATCAAATAGATGTCACTGAGGCTTTGCCAGTGTTATGCTGAATACAAGATGGCCAATCAGTTTGAATTGTCCATATGAAAGCAGTAGCCTCATTGTTTTTCCCCTGGTGTGTTTCCCTGTTTTAGAAACTCCTCCTATTGTACTGTATTGTTCCCACTAACTGTGTAGCTCTAGTTTCAGTCATTGCTGTGGAATCTCTCAATAGGTATCTACAAACATCCTGGGCTTTTAAGCTTGGGAGATGTCTGCATAACACACCACACTCAGCTGTTGTCTGTGGTTGCTAATGGGTGGTAATTCTGTGGTGAAACATGTTGCTTTTTGTTGGTTTTTAACTGCCCAGCATTTAAAAACTGCTCTGCATTTTATTTATATATACAGTTTAATAACTGGTAAGACCATTTTGTTTGTAACATGATTAAGGGAGTAGAACATTGTCTTTTAGCCTTGAGATCACAGGCTTTTTAGATACTTAAAAATGACTAAAGCCTTTTCCCCCTTGGAATGACTCCCCAACACTTATAATGCATTAGGCTACTGATATAATATCCCCCAGATCCAATTAAAATATATTGTGGATGAGTGAAGTAACTTTTATGTCTTTATCCTTTGATTAGGGTTGCTCTCTAACACTGGATGATTGCTAATGCTGCATCAGCATTGTTAGGCACTCTACATGACCAGTGAATCAAACTTGGAGAGGACCTAATCTGTGACTCTACTCTAAAGGGTGAAACCCTTTTGTTTTGTACACAGTAGGCAAGAACAAGGGCAAACATACAGGCCATGCACACCAGCAGGCGTGGCTATGGCCCCGGAGTTTCAGTTGGACAAAGAGCCAGAGAAGGACAAAGTTGTGTTGAATGGGAGAGCATAAACAGCCACAGGGGACGCATAGCAGCCATTTTCTAGTCATCAAGCAGTTGAATTTATTTGACTTTGTTTAGTTGGAATCAGGCAGGGGGTCCACACGAACTGTGAATACTGATATTGTTTGTTTTGTGGACATCATAATTTGCCCTGTAATCTAATGGCGTTTCTGTGAAATTCTTTGCAATGGTTTATTATGGATATCACACATGTGTTATTTGAAATTATATTTCTGTTGGGCTTTCCTGTCTGTCTGCTGTGTGTCTGTGTCAGGTGCTGTATAACCTCTTCAACCATGTGGCTCAGCTGCCATCAGTGGACGCCCCTGATGTGTTTCTGGGTGTGGCGCGCTTCTTTGTGGTGGGCCTGGGGGGAATGCTGTTTGGCTTCCTCTTCGGCGTGGTGGCTGCCTTTACCACGCGCTTCACAGGCAAGGTGGGCGAGATTGAGCCCCTCTTCATCTTCATGTACAGCTACCTGGCCTACCTTGTGGCCGAACTGTTCTCCATCTCCAGCATCATGGCGTGAGTAGTGATCAACAGAAGTTTGGGAACAGACACACAAAAATGCACAGCCACACACACACACACACACATACACACACACACACACACACAAACTAGCAACATTTTATGAACATACAAAAGTGCATTCACCAGTTAGCGAGTAAGTAACAGATCTTCTTACCTTTTAAATGTGACTGCACCCCAGACTATTGTTCCTGGAATATCCCCCTTTTCATGAATACAGCCTGACATCTTTCCTTTTTACTGTTGATCCTCAGTATAGTGACTTGTGCTCTGACTATGAAATACTACGTGGAAGAGAATGTGTCGCAGCGTTCCTGCACCACGATTCGTCATGTCATCAGGATGGTGGGCACTGTGTCTGAAACTTTAATCTTCTTCTTCTTGGGTGTGGTCACCATAACAACGGACCATGAATGGAATTGGGGCTACATCTTATTCACTCTGCTATTTGCTATTCTCTGGCGAGGCCTTGGTGAGTGTGTGTGTGTGTGTGTGTGTGTGTGTGTAAATTTGCAGCCATTGAAATTCTCTAAAGCCCTTGAAGTTGATATCATATTTTGTGCTGTCTTTCCCTCAGGTGTTCTGGTCTTGACTCAGATTATTAACCCTTTCCGCACCATCCCTTTCAACCTAAAAGATCAGTTTGGTCTGGCCTACGGTGGCTTGAGAGGAGCAATTTCCTTTGCCTTGGTTTTTACTCTTCCAGAAAGCATTGCCCGCAAGAATCTCTTCATTACAGCCACTATTGCCATTATCATCTTTACAGTTTTCATTCAGGTACGGACATGCTTTACACTGTCAAAGAATAAACTGGACTTGGATACAAATGAATGTGAAATATTTTATTGAGGCGATAAGAATGTATTTGTGAAAACAGGAAATGCAACACTTTCTGTGTGCTGTAATGCTACTTTCTGTCTCTGTTAAAGAAAAATCTCAACAGGTTGTTGACATAACATTTGTGAAAAAAATCTCTCGTCAAGTGCCAATCTGCTGCATTAATCTTCTAACAGGGGATTAGCATTCGGCCTCTTATTGAACTTATGAATGTGCGTAAAACCAACCGCAACCTGGAAACAATTAATGTCGAGGTCCATTCAAGGGTAAGTCACCACCTCACACCAACAACCACTCTTTGGACTTTGCATCTGGAAGGTATCAGATTCAGTGGAGTTTTCTACAGTTTACCTCTAGGAATCTACATAAAAGTTTAACAATCAAAGATGTTTTTTAAGATGCCAAAAAAAGTGTAGTCTCTCATGCTATCCTATGCGGCTCCAGCTTATGGAGCACACCATTGCTGGCATAGAGGACCTTTGTGGACAGTGGAGTCACTACTACTGGAAAGACAAGTAAGATTTACTCCTGTGCAACATGTAGTGTTCTCACTTGACGTGTGTGTGTGTGTGTGTGTGTGTGTTTTTCCCTACTCTTTTCTATTTTTCCTGCAAGAATTTTAGATTTTTTTGAGTTTTTTTTTTTTTTCTTCGAATATTTGTCACATCAATTTCTCAGGGGGCCAGAGAAGGACAGAGTTGTGATGGGGAGAGCATGAACAGCCACAGGGGACAAATAGCAGCCATTTTCTAGTCACCATGACTAGACAGGGGCTGGAGCAGTTCAATCAGTTTCTCGCCCAGCATTTTTCCAACTCAGTGTTTTAGAGACTTCTTTGTGGAGGGCCTCTCAGTAGGTATCAGTTTTCAGCCAGTTTTTGTATGAGCACGAGGTGCAAATGAAGTGGTGTGAGGGAATGTGGTGTCATATGTTTAGTTCCTCCTTGTCTGACCTGCTTCTCCGTCTTTCCATGTCCTTCCCTACTGCTTATGTGTGTGAACCAGCAGAACTGGTTTGGTGTGTGTGGATAGTTCCCTGATTAGGCTCCTCTGATACTGGGAGCCTCTTCCCACCTTCAACACCCGCCTCAGGCAGATCAAAGAGTAAACATAATAATCAAAGATAATCTGATGAGTTGTCAAATGTGTACACACACACACACACACACACACACACAAGCAAATACAGAAAAAAGAGAACATGTCCTATCTATAAGCAAGTTGCAAGTTTTTTTTTTCCATTTTAGAAGTCAGTGTCTTGCCTTTGTTTGCAGGTTCATAAGATTCAATACCCGCTTCATCCGGAAGATTCTGATCCGGGACAACAGAGCAGAATCCAGTATTGTAGCTCTGTATAAGAAGCTGGAGCTTCAGAATGCTATGGAAATCCTGGATTCAGTTTATGATGACATCAGTGATACACCAACAGTAGCATTGCTGCAGTATGTAGTCTCATTACCTTTTGCAGCCCTTCTGAGATATTAATTAGGTGTTTTTCATGCACTTCTGGAAATGGTCAATACCTCTGCAGATGTCTTCAGAATTTAAACAACAACAGAATGCTCCGTCTTTCATGATCTTTTTATTATTTGCTAGATGTCATGCTTTTTACTAGATTCAATCCTTTGGTTATTGGATGTTCATTTTACTTGTTTGTCTTTTGTTTCACCCAGTGACAAAAAGCCTAGCAGCAACCCCAAAAAGAAGTTCCTGGCTGCCGATATCCGAAACATGCATGAGATGCTCTCCAAGAACATGTACAAGATCAGAGAGAGGGTGAGACTCACATCCATAAACATCTTAAACACTGTCAAATAGCTCCTACTAAAGTATGAGATGCAGTAGTACTACATCATCAAGAATCTTTTTTTTTGATGAAAACATCTATTTGTATTCAGACTTATTTGGCTGAGTCTGTTTCATTAATGTTGAAAACTTACATACAGTGTGTGCCATTGATATACACTATCAATGGTCCTGTTTTGCATAGTTGCACCTGTATTGTGAAGCACAAGGCTGAGCTCTGGAAGAGACCTCAGTTTTGCATGGCCACAGAGTAAAGTTGCAGAGCTCCAGTAGTTTTCCACTAATGATCTCATCTGCTAGAACGCTCTGACCTACACTAGGATCAAGCTTGTCCACCATCCACCTTAGCTCAGATCTTAGATAGCGGCACAGGTGAAAGCGGTGTGTGTGTGTGTGTGTGTGTGTGTGTGTGTGTGTGTGTGCGCGCGCACATGTACAACAAAGGCCAAGTAAAAATCTACATGACCTTATTACGGTGCCATGCCCCACTCTCAACCAGGTGGGATGTTTTCTCACAGGAGCCATTAAGTTTCATTCTGCCCACTTCCTGTAGTTGTCATCAGGGCTGGCTGACTGATTACCCATGAGTCAGTTAGACCAGGCCTTTAAGTGGTAGCTGTTAAGTCCTCTTAATGCACTCTTGTGTTTGTTCTCATGGGAGTTTACAATATGTGAAGAGCTGGCAGGTAATCTGGGGTGTGACAGTAGATGCAGCAGGAAAGGTGGAAGGAGGAAGTAGAAGTGGATTTTCCTTCCATGGATGTCTGGACACATATGAATGACCAGTGCTAGGTCTGTTAGACAAATGGTGTCTGTTAGAGAAATATGATCAAGAACAAGTTCATGTAAAACTTGAACACATCCTATACCCTTAAGTGGAGCACAAATACAGGTGGCTTAAATACTGGCTTACGCACAGTATTTCGGTGTGTTTGTGGAATAACTCTTCTGGTGTGTTTATCTGTCTGTTTTTAGACTGTTGCATATACCAGCAAGTACTCCATGCCCAATGACGCGAAAGCCAAGGAGATCCTGATCAAGCGGCATGCCAGCATTCGCCGAAGTCTTCGACCTGGGAGCTTTCAAGGCCCGGTAAGTTTGGGAGTATCTTGGCGCTTAGGTATTGAAGAGCTGAAATACAAGAGGGATTTGCCATGCAAAACAACCCATGTGCCTATTGGTGCCTGAGAGACTGATGGTAACATCAGCACACATTCAAGGGTCAATTTAGGGTGGAATTTAGGGTAGAATGGAAGACCGTTTTTACCTTAGCTTTGTTAAATACCAAAATATTAGTCCCCTGAGTTCAGGCAAAGATTTTGGGGTTCAAACTGTTTTGGTTGATCTGTATAGTCCTTAGGACTTCAGTCTACTATATGCCCTCCCCTCTAATCACATGTCTCTTTCTCCTCATTCTCTCAGGATGTAGCGAAATCACACAAGTATCTTTCTCTCCCAGCTGGGCAGAATCTAGACTCTAGATTCCCTCGAAAAAGACTGAGTCGTATTGGTAAGTGCTCCTTGTGTTCATGCAGTTGTCTTTTGCCATCTAGTGGAAGTTGGGTAGCACTACAGAATTTGAGCCTGGCTGAAAGCCTAAGGTGAGATGGAGGGCATATGAAAAGGGTTTTAGTTCACTTTCAGAAATTATTTGCATACCTATGAAGAAGCTCCACTATTTTGTCTTATCTGCCAAGCTCATTGTGAAGTTTAAAATATATATATTTTTTTTCAGGTGATGGTGATACTATGTCAGAGATGGGCTACCCTGCAGTACGGGCCCGTTTCAGCCGTCCGCAGCGGACCTTGTCCAGCAGTGGGATGCCCCTGCACAGGCTGGAAACCATGAGGGAGGCCCCCTCATCTGTCAGCGTGGTGGACGAGGAGCAGCCTCTCCGCCACAGCCACAGAGCACCCTACCCAGGCCCCATGTCACCAGGCTCCCGTGCACCGATCCCCCACTCACGGAACGGCTCTTCGGGTGACTGTGATGGTAGGGCCAGAGGCATCATAGAAGAAGACAAGCCAGAGGACGAGGAGCGACAGCCATTGTCTCCCTCTCCAGGCTGGGCCTTGAAACCCCATAGGCAGGACCAGGACCGGACACAGAGACCACAGACCAGGCCTCAGTGGAAGCCACAGCGGCAGCAGAGGCCCTGAAAGAAACACTTTGCTTTGGAGCCAGCAGCAGGACTGCTATCTGTCCACTCTTGAACAAAGGCATCATGACTGTGTCCACTATGGCTATGACTGCTTACTGTTACCTACATGTACATTTACATTATGCATTTTACCTGCTGCCCAGAAGGGACATTTGCCAGTCACATTATTTGTGTCCACACCAAGCACAAGAGTGGCTCTACCTCATGGCTATCCCCTTTTTTGATCTCTTCATATTTCAGTCATTTTATTCTCTTTTTAAGAAATTGGCTAGCTTCTTTTTTACAAAGGGATTCTTATAGAACATTAGCAGAACATTCACTTTGAATGAAGCTTTCAGTTTTGAAACTGTTGTTCTATAGTAAATTGTCAAGGACAGATTCTAATTCATGTGTTTTCATACAGAGAAGCCTGATGTTCCAGACGTATGTGTGGAAGTAAGTGGGGAAGGGTGCGTGAGGAGGATGCATTAATGTGGTGTAATAATGGGAATAAAACAGAATTCTAAATCTGTATGCAGTTATCGGCCCCTCATTGGCCTCTCAGATAAGTTTATTATGTGGTCAATGACACCTTATAGAAACATTGTTGAAACATGTTTGTTTCACAAGGTGAATTTATTTATTTTGCATTCTCAAAGTGGAATAATTTGTGGAATAATCTCAGCGCACTAGGGTCCTCAATTTCATTGGTCATTCAACATGAATAATTAGGTTATCATTACTTTTCCTCATATTCTTAAACCTAACTATAAAATAAATAGACTTTAATATAAGATTAGAGTTTTTATGTCTGACATTATCATTACCCTCAAATCAAACAACAACAAGCAATGCAAACATTCATAACACAGTGCTAAATGGGTGGAGATCAATCCCATTAAAGTCAAGAATTTTCTGGAATAATGTAGTGGATTTGAAATTGGTAACACAAGCATTAATCTGCCTGCAACCTGTAAACTTTAAGATAAAAAGTGGTAAAACTAAAACATGGAATGGAATTCATATAAATGCTTTTCTGTTTTTTTCTTAATGCCAACCCATTTGAGGGAATGTCCTCTTACAATTACCTGCTTGTCAAACCATGTGCCATGACATTCTGGCACAAAGCCCAAGTCTCTCTAGTCTGGGTTGTTGGTGTCCCCTGTTTGCGAGTGGTTCTCACTGTCAGTGGTTAAAGGGGAGGGAGCCATGGCTTCTTCCATCAGTACGATGTCATCACTCTGAGACAAGCAGCCTTTGGGCACGTTTGACGTCAGCTACTGGCTTAAGTCGCTGTCTGAAAGCAATGCATTCTGGACTTGAAACAATGCAGTGCATCATGAACTTTTACCCAATGCAAAATTCCACTGAATCAAGTCCCAGCATGCCTTGCTATGAGTCAGTCAGCCAGCCATCTCAAATGTGCCCAACAACAGGTAGTGGGAGGCCCACATCAAAGCTGCTGGATGTTTTGTCCAACATAACAATTATCAACAAACGAGTCCAACTCCCCATGTTGCTGCCACAGAGCAGACTCCTCTCAAAGATGAGCTACGTATCCAAGGCACACGAGTACACACACACACACACACACACACACACACACACACACACACACACACACACACACATTTAGTGCTTGCATGGGCTCAGAGCTTGGCCTTCTCGTCTTTGGTCCTTGCCTTGATGGCGCCGTCGGACTCCCACTTGGGGATCCGCACCATCAGAAGGCCAGCGGCGGCTATTGCTAGTACCACGCCCAGGCTGGGCGGCCCGCATGGGCTCAGCTCCTGCGCCAGGCCCGAGAGCAGCGGCGCCAGCACGCGCCCCACTGCCGTCACTGACTGCCCGGCGCCGATGAGCGTGCCGCTGGCCCGTGACCCGCCGGGGCCGGTGCCGCGCTGCAGCTCCAGGTCGGTGATGCACGTGCGGCCGATGGTGGTGGAGATGGCGAAGAAGGTGGAGGTGAGCAGCACCTGCCAGACGCTGGGCGCCGTGGCGTACAGGAAGATGAGCGAACCCGTGAGCACGGTGGAGTGCAGCAGCAGCGCCGACATGTTCTGGCCGTAGAGCTGCGTGACGGGCCCCACCAGGCAGCCGGCCAGCGCGCCCAGCATGCTGCTGTAGCTGATCAGGTAGCCCGTCACCTTGGGCTTGAGCTGGAAGCGCTCCTCCATGGCCAGAGAGAAGTTGCTGTAGTAGAGCATGATGGCCACCGCCATCAGCAGACGCACCAGGAACACGTCCCACATGTCAGACGTCGCTACATGCCGGATGCGCGCCACCATGGACGAGAGCTGATGCCACGCTGGCTGCAGCAAGGACACCTCGGCCCAGTGCCAGCTTCGCTTGCGGCGGGATGGCTGGGCCGGGGAGGCTGGCGAGGCAGGGTGGTGCTGGTGATGGTCATGGTTGCCGTGGTTGTCATGATGGTTGTGGTGGTGGCGGGGGTGACAGAGGTGGTTATTCCCATCTGAGCAGTTGTGCTGGCTGTTTTTCAGCATGCCGTCATAGGCCCGGCCGGAGCTGCTGGGGCTGCTGTTGGCATTGGTGTCGGTGCGGTGGCTGAGCGCCTCACTCCAGGGCAACATCCACACCAGGCCTGAAGAGGGGGAGAGAGAGAGAGAGACAGAAATCATCATAGTTGCACCTGACCCATTATTCTGGAGGTGTGTCACTCCCAGTTTCTGGACCAATATTAAGCGATATGTAAGCGCCACGAGACAATACTATTGTAAAAGGCGCTGTATAAATAAAGCTGAATTGAATTGAATTCAATGTTATTGCAAAACATGCAATATTAGATTTGAAAATCCAGAGCATAAAATGTCTTTGGTTCAGTCGTCTGTTGTCTACTGTTGGCCGAGTCTAACTAGTTTAGATTTCTATCCTATTCACTAACTGCTCTTAAACATGGACTGATAAGTATAAGTATAAGTCAATTTCTTCACATGTACAAGACATACAAAGGAATCGAAATATATTTCTCACTCCCCCTGTGGTGGGGAGAGCAAGAGGTTGCTGCATCTAGGGACGCGCCACCAATGTTCCAGCCAGACCACAAATAAGTGCTTTAAGGCATAGCATGATTTAAAGTCAACCCTAGGTTTCAAAACCACAGAGAAAGTTCTGGCATGAACTACTTTTTAAGCCCTGTTGTTTTGACACACCATAGACTGAATACTTAACCGGCAGCTACCGTTAAGTGAATGGGGCATAGGCAAATGAAACTGAAAGAAATATTCTGTGCCTCATTCAGTTAGTGTTAGCTGCAGATTAACCAGTCTATGTTGTATCAAATTTTCTCATTCTTTTTCCTTCCGACAGCATTCTGTTACTTTGAACCACAAGACACCCTAGGCAAGCAAAACTACGGAGTTCTGATGTTAAACTAATGTACTACTGGTGTTCTTGTACTACCTACCAGCATTGAGTAGGAAGATGGCGGCGCAGACGAAAGAGGAGGTGTAGAAGCCACCCTCGTGCTCAGTGAGGTAGCCGCCTACCACCGGCCCCAGGATGAAACCCACGCTGGAGGCGGCATTAAAGTGGCCCATGACCAACGGCCGTTCCGTCTCTGACACCAGGTCTGACAGCAGCGCCCGGCATATGGACAGTGAGTGTTTGAAGAGCCCTTGGAGAGAGAGAGAGAGAGAGACACACACAAACACACATAGAAAATAACACTACTAATAGTAACATATTTCTGGCTAAAATGAAAATAAAATGCATTTATTTAATATAAATAAGGCATATAATATACCTAGAACAAGGTGATGTTGCATGTAATTTCCACCTAAATACAGTATGTTTAAAATCACACACTTATTTTTCAAAATCAACCAAGATATACACAATTAAAGCCCTCTCACAATAACTCATGTACTACTCAGTCCCAGAGCCAGGTTGCTGATGGAGGGCTGCGCGTTACATACCCACTGGGATGCGTGCCAGCACAAAGAGGGCGATGCTGGTGGACATGCCCAGTAGAGCATAACCCAGGGCACTCGCTAGCAGACAGGTGAGCAGAGAGTGGCGTCTGCCCACCACATCACTCCAGCTGCCCTGCCAACCACAGCAAAACAATACAGCATTCAACACAAGACAGACTATGCATGTATAATGTACATATACTAGCTGTCAGAGACTATGCATGTCTAGTGTATACTAGCAAGTATCCTTAGCTGTAAGAGACTATACGCATATGTATAGACTAATGTATATTGGCTGTAAGAAAAACTATAAATCTACTGTATAGTGTATACCAGCTGCAAAAAACTACTGTACAGTGTGTACAGTTTGTAGGGGCATGTAAATGTAGTGTATACTAGCTACAAGAAGATATAAATGTATATAGCTTCAGAAAAGTACTTCTGTAGTGAACATACTATACTTGAACCCACTGACTTGTTAGTAAACCTTAAATTATTCATAATCTACACTTAATGTATTAACTTCGGCACTCAAATTGGATCTAGAGCGTATCATGAAAAGACTCTAGACTAGGTCAGGTCAGATGATCTGTAATGCAGTCTAATGAAGCAGCATAGCTCTTTTTTGACAAACAATCTTTACTGCTGTAGTCGAAGCGGTAATTAAAGTGAATGGTCCATTATAAACAAACATGTAAGAATGTGTCTTCTTTCCTCCGATGGAGAGAATGGCCATTAATTTGCAGAGGCAATCCAGTCACTTAACCAAGAACATAATTGCTTAACAACTGCTAATTCATAGGTATTTAGAATCTGATCAGTGTAAATAGTGTCTTGTTGAGGCCAGAGCCTAACTTGTCACCTCCACTAATGAAATAGCCCAGTCAGAATTGAGTGAGTGAGTTATCACCGAGGGTCTCACACTGGAGCTCGTCTTCAACCTGCCTCAGGCAGTTAGGCCTGCCTGGTGTCCTTAGTTAAAAGGCAGATTATTAATCCAGTAGATTATCCACCACGCAATGTGGAATTCCACAGTTCTGGTTTGGCGGAGGGCGTCTGTGCTTCGCCTCTCATTACGATGAGGTATGAATGGCACACAAACACACACATGCACAAATTCTGTCTCTTTCCTCTTTGTCTCTCTCTCTCTTCCTCATCACACACACACCCACACACACTCAAGATTATGGCATAATGAAATCAGGACCAATTGAATTTGCTATGTTCTCCCTACCGCCCGCGGGGAAATCATAGAGACCTGGCTGTTCTGTCTCCTTGCTAGGCAACAGTGGTGGACAAACGAGTCATTCTCCTTTTAATTTGCCTTGTGACCCCGACCATCTAAACCAATTTTGGGGTGGTGGGTGGGGTAGTGTGTGTGTGTGTTGGTGGGGGGGGGGGGGGGGGGACCATCTCAACCATGTGAGCCACTCCTCAAAGAGGAAGCAAGGCCGAATTACAGTGAAGCTGCTCGTTTCTTGTGGAGAAATGCAATCTGCAGTCCGAGCCTCTCACAAATTGACAGAAGTGCATGATCAGAGCCAGACTTGTTTACATCACCATTAGAACCTTGAAACCAGGAACTAAACACAGAGTCCCAAGAGCTCCTATGATTCTACTAAACACCTATGTGTTTGTGCATGGCTATGTGACCTTACTTAAAAGTAGATACATTTGACTTACAATATATACCGAAGACTAACTCATCATATCATCTACAGTATATAGACATGGCCCATTTGTATGTGCTGTGAAAACCACTTACCACGACTGTGCTGGAGAACAACTGTAACACTCCATAAGTGGACCCTGTTGTGGGGAGAGGCAAGATGGAAAGCAGGTAATGTGGTTATATAAGCAACTGTACACACCACATCAACGTCATTCCTGATATTAAATATGATTAGCGGCGCACGATACGCCCTAGCGGAATTCTCTGAAACCTTGTGATGACAGTGAGCAAGGACAGCTTAATTCGATCAAAAGATGTTTTCTGGTGCTTATGGACAGAGAGGGATATTTGATTCTGAGCAAGGTGCTGTCAATTTGCAATTTACAAACACGCCCTTGATGGACACAGTGGAGGCGTGTGTTTGATGATGTAGTGGAGCCAGCCAGTGCTAGCACTAAAGAGCTGAAAACTATCTGAAGGCGAAGGCTTTGAATTGGGTGGTTCTATAAGTATTTACTCATATTAGTAACTTCCACAGTGTACATAGATTGATAACACATACCTACTATGCCGGCGACAGTGGGACTGGCCCCCAGGTACTTTACATGGTGACTCAGGAGAGGGATGATCATGCTGACCCCAAACAGGTCCTGCAGCGACAGCCAGTCAGGTGTGAGAAACAGAAACATACTAAAGGCAGAT
Source organism: Tenualosa ilisha (assembly GCA_015244755.2). Taxonomy (NCBI): domain Eukaryota; kingdom Metazoa; phylum Chordata; class Actinopteri; order Clupeiformes; family Clupeidae; genus Tenualosa; species Tenualosa ilisha. The sequence goes on from PYXC01002596.1 coordinate 5,170,153, forward strand.
GATTAAGATTTAGCTCTGATTGCTTCAAAGTTCGAAAATGTTGAAAACCTGCTCGGGAGGGTAGCTACAGTACCAGATACACTGCATGAGTGTATGTTTACATTCACAGTGTAATGTGGATAATCCCATGAATACAAATGAATAACACACAAATCGAACTTTAAAACATGCTATTTTGGAATGGAATGTCTCATTCAAAATAAATGAGCCATAAGCGCTGAAGGGACTGGCAGTGAGGGGCATAATTGCAATGGGTAACAGAAAGTCATTGTACAGTACAGCATGTCAGTGTAGACTGTGGACCAATGTCATGATTCCATGGACAATGTGGACCAATGTGGACTCTGGCCAAGTCAGAATGGATTTTAAAATACGTATCAGTGCAAAAAAACTCTCACAACACATTCACATTCATTCTTGAATTCTCTACCAAGCAGTGGCAAATCAAATCAATCACTTGTTGAAGAGATAAATTAAATCTGACAAACTGTCAAGCAAAAGACAAGCACAGGAGGCAGTGTTTTTTGACATAAAGTCAAAATGAGTTGTTTCCTTCTTCTTTGAAAAGGGCGACAGGTAGGTGACAATAGTGACGTGGCCAGTGGGAGGGTGTCAAGCATCTCAGCATAGCCCTCAGCCTTGACAACTTCAGACCCTGTCTGGCAACATTTTTCAGACCATCTCTGCAGTCTGCCCAGCCAGGGACTTGATTAAAGTCACACCATAGCTCTACCCGTGTCACGGCACTTTCTATTAAACTAACAGTTTAATGCTGGGCATTACTATGCTACTCCAGAATATGCACTCGGAACAAAGTCATCGTCTGGATGAGGGTGTGTGTGTCAGTGTTGGTGAGAATCAAGGCTTTCAAATGAGGGTTGCCCTCAAATATGCTGCTGAGGCAAATAGGAAAAGTGTTGAAAATCTGCTTACAGCGAATATATTTATCCACACCCTCATCGGTTTCTTTATCCAGTTGTAGATACACCGGCATTCACAACAGTAAACAAAATGGGTCACTAAAAAGCAAATGAACAACAGCTCAGTTGGCTTAACTAAGAATGTTTTGTACTTCAGTGTCCAGTCCTTCATGAGGTTACTTGGGACAGCAGGAGTATACACATTTTTAAAGCAACGTTAAAATCAACCACTCAGCAACGGAGGGGATCTTGTAGCAATGAATACAAGCTAACGTTAGACTACGGTATGCCAGGGTGACACAAGCAGCTGACACCTAGCGCTATTGATTTGTCCATGGTCCACCATAAATCGCACACATTGTTTTTATCTTGATGTTTTTGTCTAGATGATTTTATCTATTTTAACACATTAAACTGGGGAGACGACATCCAAGTAACTGAGCAAAACCATCTCCATCACCTGCCCCAAAAGCATAAAAACTTGTGACTGGAATGAACAGAATGACATTTACCCTAGCTATGCCATGCTTAAAAGTGACAGCAAATAAAAATTACATGGATTTACTCACCATGAATCCGACCACATAAATGCATTGTATAATCCGTATAGGGCTCTTTGGTTTCTGAAAAATGCTACATTTTGAGTTATTCATTCTCCCGCACTGACAGTACAATGTGTAGTCAATACGGAAGCGTACATTGCAATAATGCAACGGCTGTATTACAAAATGCGACCGTCAGTTCTGGTCTCCAGCAAGCTTGCTGGATCATAGGGGGTGCTGGTGAATCCGTTTGTAATTTGTGTTCTTAGTTTTAACTGTCCATTCATTTTTAGCTTCGAATTTACGAGTAAAGAATATATGTGTACATTTATATGTTGCTGAGAAATCTCATCAGACATTTATTGGGTTTACGCAGTCTAGTAGCGTCTTTATACTATTTCAAGAACCCACCAGATGGTATTGTCCACAATGTGCGTCACAGGATTGAAAAGGACAACAAGCGCCACATTTGAGGGTGTTCTCTTACTGCGACAGGGTTTAGAGCGCTTCCTAAAGCCTGGACCAGTTTCATGGCCAGTTCCACTGATTTCGTTACTGATGTTTTTTTTAATAATTATGAGTTACTTTGAATCAAGCTACATGAAAATGATTAACTTTAGATTGTGAGTCTCCCATTTCAGTAAACAAGGAAATTAGCATTACAAAAGCTTGTGCACGTCCCTAGATAGATGGATAGACAGAAGGATGATATGTTTCTTTAAGTAACTGTCTATTTGGGGTGACAGTCATTATGCCTTCACGTGTATTTTTTTTTTAATACTTAGGCCTACCACTACTCTGTGACACCATTACATGTAATATGTTTTCAGACAACACTTTCCTCATTTGTTCCAATCTGTGATGATGTGGAGTCCACCCAGAGATAAGGACCAGCAAGCAGCAAGCTCAGCACCCACCACAGGATACATTCTTGCTGCACCTGCCCCTAACTCTCTGGTGGTATCTGTAGGCTGTACTGACTACTTTTTCCTGCATGACCCCTGGTAGTTGGGTTGCCCAAGATTTCTTCCTAGCATAACTACCACAAGTGAGTTTTTCCTTGCCCCTGTTGCTCTTGGGTGCTCCTTGTTAATGTCTGTAAAGTGCCACAAGACAATTCTATTGTAAATGGTGCTGTATGAATTGAACTGAATTGAATCGTAGGTAAGGCAGTCGGTTCAAGTTGAGTTTGTATGTGGACTTCAAAAAGAGCTGAGCTCCAGCTGCTGCCATCACTCTATTGTGTGTGACTTCCCAGTAAGGACTGTGGAGAGTTTAGACATGATAATCATCCAGGCCCTCATGTGGTTTGGCTCCATTACAAAAAATGCACAACAGAGAATGCATATTCTGAAGGTAAAAAGGTTGTGAATCACTATGAGGGGTGGGAACTGATATTTAATTGAGTCTACACAGGTTTTCAGTATTAATTTGTTTCAGTAGGAAAGATAGTCTACACAGGTTTTCAGTATCAACGCAATGGTCATAAGGTCTCATTACTGTGGCCAGTCGCCCATGATCTCAAAAACATGCCAGCACTGATAAGAGGAATTGATGAGGTCAGAGGCATATGATTCCTGTATCTATCTATCTGTCTGTCTATCTATCTATATAGTTGTCTGATATAGTATATTGACAAGAGCGGAATAAATTGTCCACATCCCATAGGAGCCTTAGGAGAATAGGAAGTATTGTAGAAAACCTCTTTTACCATGGACAGAAACCTTTTGAAAAACTCTTTCAAGAGGTTGTGCTCCATTTGAAATAAGATTGCACATGACAGGACCAGTTTCTTTGATAAATTACAGAATTTACCCTGAGTACATTACTTAACTGAAGCTGTATTACGATTAATAAACAAATGAATAATGGTTTATGATGGTGTGAGAGGAATGCCCCCACTTTCTACCAGAGATGTAACATGAGCCAACAGAGTGGGTGGCTCACGCTCTCACATTCGACTGCCTGAGCCACCCACTGTGAACCAGGACATGATCTGTGCTGTTAGCAGGAAGGAATGACTGAGCCAAGGAAAATGTCACCCTTTTAGTTGTCTGAATGGCAGATCAAAAGTGACCCCTGAGGATGTGGTAGCAAATGCACTGCCACCACCTGACTGTGACCAGTGCTATTTGACACAAAGGTTTCTGCGTGACATGGCAAAAAAACACTTCAGCTTGGAGCTCAACCCCTGTCACAAAGATCATGTCATGATCACTGCAAAAGATGCATGCACTGTGGGCATCATCCAAAAAGTAGTTGATGTTCACCAGTGAATCAGATTACACCCCGCCCTTATATGAACTACAGTAGGGCCTCTGTTGATTTGGTGGATTTTTCTGTGGTTCAGACACAAACCAATATGCTTGTTGTTTCCCATTTACCGTTCAAGGGCTGTGTAAGATCTTTAGAGTCTTTTTATGAGCTCAGACAACACAATAAGTGCACAGCAGCCATAGGTTGAGGAGCAATCTGCTGAAAATGACGAAAAAAAGACTATTGGATTACAATTGGCTTCAAGTAATGATTCCCTGGAACATGCGTGTGGCTGTTGATATCTCTAAGGAAGTAGGTAGAGGAAGCACTAACAGTGAGGAGCACGGTTCTGCATTTGTTTTGTTTTCGACAGAGGCCTCTGACTCCATTGGCAGCAATGTGCTAAAAAGGTGCTGCTTTTCCACTGTCCCTGCTAAATACCCCGCTGGGCAGATAATGAGCCCAGTCAGCCAAGTGTGCCTCCCGGCCTTTGGAGAGTCTTACAAATGTCAGGTCAAAATCGACTTGATGACCCAATTCTGTTACACCAACCTCGGTCTTTTCAGACTTAGAATTTTGCATAGTAGTTGGTAAACCTTTGTGTTTTTATATTTGTGTAATTTGTAACCTCCTGTGTCTACAGAATCAATTCAGTCTTAATGCTAAATATTGCCTCAGCTTGTCATGAAGTCAGATGACTACTCAGAAGCCAGTGTGGTGTGGTGCGGCATGTAAGGACAGGTCATATTTTGTTAACCCCCCTCCCACCATACAAACACTTAGTTCCCAATGTTTCCCACTGGGAATCGGAGAGAAGGTTATTGCAGTGAGATTGGACAGACTCAGTTTCGTTGTTAGTGTAACTGTCCTGCCTACTCGAATGGTGGTGGTGGTAGTGACAGGGTCTTCAGTTGGTGGGCAGATATTTCAGTACTGTCCCCCCAACAACCACCCACACAGACACACAGACACACACACACACACACACACACACACACACACACACACACACACACACACACACACACAGACAGACCACCACTGCTTTCCTTTCTCCCATAGCCACTCCCCACAGCAGCAGCAGCAGCAGCAGTCCCCTTCAATCACCAGTCCAAAATAGCCGAGGGAGCAGAACACCACTGCATGCTCGCCCAGGGCACCCTCACCCCGTCACTGGACCCTAAGAGAGACTGACGGCTGTAGATGGGACACAGAGGCAGGTTAGGGAAATCAAAGGACAAAAACAGCTAAGCCGATACACAAGACGCGCACGCCAAAAAGTTACAGAGAAGAGGGGGAAGAGAGAGTCACAAGGAGAGAGTTGATGAGCAGAGGTTGTGTTTGGAGGGGGGTTGGTGACTTGAAGTGAATCAGTCACTCTTTCACACACACACACAGACCACACAAGATCGGCATTCAGGACTCTTTTGCCATGAAGCTGAGCGTGGCGTTGTTCTTTGCTGGTCTTTTTGGCGCTCTGGCCACCGTCTTCATCCTCCTGTCCTTTGGCACAGACTACTGGCTCGTTGCCTTTGAGACATGCCGGACTCCAGAGGGCACAGCCAAACCGGTGGAGGTGAGTGCTCTTCACTTCCCATATACCTTAGCCAACAAGCTTGAAGGAGTTTCTTTCCAGTAAGACTTTAGCTGTCAGAGGTAAGATGTTTCTTGTCACAAGAAACTGAAAGGTGCTCAGCTACACAGATAAGCAATATCAGGCAGTTTTTTGGCAGCAGGTCTGTCTCATGCCATGATTAAGACGCCTCAGATGGCTGTGATGTTTTTTTTACAGTCTCAGTGCCACAGCAGTATAGAATATCATCTACTGGGAGAAGATTTGTTTCCAAATGGTTTGCAATGAAACAGGGATCTCAAGGCAGTCACAGTCATTAAAACTATCCAGTGAATGTACTAAGGGAAATTTGGGAAAGGGATAGAGACAGGGGTATGTGTTGCCTCAATAAATGGTAGACAAACAACTCTGCAACAAGGCTGTTTGAGAACAGATGGAGGGAAGCTTTTTTGCTGTTTAATCTACAGGCTATGAACAGAAATAGGAGGGGTATAAAATGTTCTCATAGCAAGGACTTGAAGAGATGGAAACTGAAAACAGCTGTGCTTTATGACCAGGTTGCTTTAGGTTGTCTTGACAAAGTCAGGCGCTGAAAGTAGTTGATGTTCTTGGTGCGAGATCAGCAGGGCAACATGACCTCCAGGTCCCCAAGGGCCTCTGTCATACAGGGTCAGAGTTCATCTGAAGGAATAGCTGTCATGGGGGGGGGGATCTACAATAATAGTTCCCTTTCTATCACCACCACAATTATTTCCACCACCACCATAATACTTAGTGAGTTAAGTCACCTCTTTAAAGTCCATATGCAAGATTTTTAGTTGAATATAATAGCTCATTGTGATGGTGAACAAGCCTGTAATAGGATCACAATTTGGAACAGTATCCTGGCCTAATGGAGAAATTAGCCTTGCAGCCCCACCAACACCAAAACTGAAACTAACTCCTGCATGAACATCATAAAAATAGTTTTTATCTGTTATTCATGTCAGTAAACATGGCTCTTTGACAAATATCTTTGCCAAAAATAAAAAAAATCTCCTAATCTGCATACAACATGTAATATATGTGCCCAGGGTATATTGGTAAAATAAATTTTGGCTTCATGTTAGCTCTGGCACTGACAGTGTGTAGTGACAGAGTGTAACTCCTGATGTCATGAGGGTTGTATACCAATTCATCCCACCAATTCATTCAGACCCAATACATTAACACATCTCTCATGGTAACTCCCCCTCTCTGACCCTGACAGCGGGGGGACATGGTGGTGAACCAGGACACACAGGAGAGCCCCACAGTGTTCTACCATGAGGGCTTCTTCTGGCTCTGCTTCTTCACCGGGAGGCTGGAAGCTTCGGAGGGAGAAAACCTACTGAAGTTCTGGTTCAGTAAGTGAAATTCGCTCCTCATTAACAAGCAGCCAAAATAAGCAATGTCCTTTCAATTGGATGTGTTATTTGAAGGGCCTTAGCAATTCGTCCAGCAGTAATTGTTATGGAACATATGATAAGGCAGAGGAAATGTAGTTTGGGTGTAAGATGGCTTGTTGTGGAATATTATGGTATGGTGCAACTATCATTAATTCTGCATGCCGGTGCCAAATAGTTGTATTGTCACATGACACTGGCATAAATCAGGGTGTTTGTAAGAGCCTGTAGTATCTTCAGTCTGACAAAGTCCAGCTGGCTGAAAGGGATGTCATGTGATGAGGTGCTAGGCTTCTTAGGCCCTATCTCTGACATCTACTTACTGGTGAATCACTCTGGTATCCCTCCCCACAAACATGGCAAGCAGGCCACTCAGGAGGATAACAAGACAAAAAGGCATGTGAGGTGATAGGGGAAAGGACTGTCATTTTTGTCCAGCTGCCCCCATGTTAGCATGTTGCGTAAATATAAATTGAACAAACAAAAAGATTTTGAAAGCCTCACACATATGAATGAGGCGACTCTATAGATTGTACATTGTTTGTGCTCTTGAAATGTGCAGTGACTTGTTTCCTTTTTTTTTACAACTCTTCTCTCCTCAGCCAATCAGCCTCACAGTAAGGAATGCAAGCATGCATATCTGTTCCCCTACCCAGTCTCTGAGGCCTCACACAACGCCACCACCTACGACTCTGCCATCAGTAGGTACCGCATGCACTGACTACTGACCCACACTAAATACTTAGTTCACTGTAAGCATTATGGACTGGCTGGACTGACTGAAGAATCTCAAAACATTTTCAGTTGAAGGGCAAACTTTGTCCACACAGTCTCTGTAGACTACAAGTATAGAAATATTAAAGATTATACATTGAGTTCTGTCCATGTGGCGACTAACCCCAAATGTTATATCAAACCATGAATGGATCAGATGGCTATCTGTACTTGTTACAGGAATATTCAGAGTGAATCAATCCATAGCCCTGTGTTTTTACATTCCTGAGTGCTGTTGGTAAGTATGGGAATGACAGAATTTGATACAGTTTAGACCAAATAGCGAAAAAAACAGCTGCTATAAGCAACAGCAACCATAACTGATGAGGGCAAGGAGGTTTAGTTTTCCCGTGCCTCCATCACTTAGCATTGTCTGCCAGTTCGGTCTACATTGTGCCAAATGCTGTTGTTCTTATGCCTACCGACAACACTCGGCAGCGTCAATGAACAGGCATGTGGGCTGACTGACTGTTTTTCCTTTACCTTGATGGGCACTGATATGATTGTGGTCGTGTGTGTGTAGTTTATAGGGGCTTCTGGAGCGTCTTCATGCTGGTCGGGGTTGTGGCAGCTGCGTTGGCTGGATTTGTCATTATCTTTGCGGCCCCATTCACCAGCCCTTGCCTGTACAAGGCAGGGGGTGGACTCTACTTGATATCAGGTAAATAAATATTGTATTACACTGTTTCACAAGCACAAGCACAAGCACAAGGTTTTACTTTCAGTTATGTCTCTGGTCTGAACTTCAATATAGTGTTATAAGAAGTCCTGGCCTGTTTGTAAATTTTAAAGAAAAAAATGTGTATATGTGTCATACACATGTTATAAAACCTTTCTTTGTCAACCTCATGGTTCACGGTTTAGGGTGTAATATTACTAATATTCATTTATATAAAATAGTCAACTAATCTGACTAAAACTAATAGTCATCTCAACTAAAAAAATAATAAAGAAAGACAGTCATATGACAAGTTGTTTACTTTATTTTTCTCACACAATCCAGATGTACGGAAATTCAAATTGTAAAATAGTTGCCAGTTGCTAGCTAGTGGTCAACAGTATCAGTAACAAGGCCTTAAAGGCCCTATAAATAGAGGCTATATAGACACTGGACAATCTATGAAAAACCCAGTCAGTAATAGCGCCAGCTGTGCCTCTCTCTGGGTATGCTTGATCTTACTGCCATTGTGTCCAGGCTGCCACTGCTGGTGTCACCAGACACAGTTTAGGCATACTGTTTAGGTTTTTACAGAGATATCAGCTTGATTAGACAGGCAGTGGAGACCCCCTCCCATGATAAGGAACACAGATCCTCAGATTTACATAGACTCTGACATCCTACACTAACACAACAGTGACAATGGCAGACCCTCAATGCCAGACTCAGACATAACACCTATTCCTGCATTACTCAGACAAAACATTCTGGGCCATACATTCTTCTCTGTCACTTTTAATGACTGAAAACAATGGAAGCCAGCTACTGCATATACCTAGCTGTTAAAATAATAATATGACAAACTAATTTGGCTTCATTTCTTCAGAGGTGAAGAGAGTGTAAAATGTATGACATAGGCTAGTCCATGCTTTCTATATTTTCTGGTCCTTCTCCTCATTCCTCTCTCTCTTCTCTCCTCTTGCTCTGTTCCCCTGCTCCTCCTCCTTCTCCTCATCCTCTTCCACAGCTCTCTTTCTGCTGGCTGTCACCATCATGTTTGTGATTTGGAAAGAGGCCCTGGATGTGGTGCCACTGTACATGGAATACCAGACTGCTCGTTGTCCGCTCTTTGAGATGAACATGGATTACGGGATCTCCTTCATGTTTGCCCCTGTGGGCGTGTTCTTCTGCCTGCTGGCTGGCCTACTCTTCCTCCTCATCAGTCGATCGGTGCAGATGCAGTGCAGATAGGTGCATGGTGTCACCACTACGTGTGGAAATGACACACGACTGGTGCTTCACTGATCCTACTTAAGGTTGAGTGGCTCAGCCGTTTATGACCTCTGAAAACCTGATTTGACTCCAGTGGTGCTGATATGCTTGTGAGAGCTTTACATTTGCTCATTTGTTAGCTTTTAGCTGTCCTTGCACCATGGTTGGGTTTGGGAAGCCTGAGATTTGGGCTGGGGGGGATGTTTATTGGATGATTTCAGAAGCGCTGTTGTTGCCACAGGGATAACTAGCATCAGTATGAATGTGAGGCCTATGCCTATTTTAAGTCTATGGTTGGTTTTAATGAGCTAGCATGGTTTGGGATCACATTATATCTCTTGGGGCTGAATGCTGACCAGTCATCCCACAAATGTGTCTGTCACGACACAATTGATGACTGACGGCATTCTATTTCCGACTGTCAGACCATTTTAGAGCTTTGCAATTGTTTTCACGTGGTATTATTGCAATTTTCGATACACACAACATTTTGTATGTATGTATGTATGTATTTAAAGATTTATGACTTCTGGTTATTAAAATATTACACTCATAATCCACACGTGATATTATTCAGTTAACAGTAAATGGCTTGTTTCACATCTCTGGCTTACTAAAGACAAAAATACTTGCTTTGTAAATAAACAGTTTGTTTCATTATTTATAGTTTAGGCATATTAAAATGTGTCAACCATTAAACACACATGCTTATAAACGTGGATCAAGCATCTCCTTCTGTCTGCACCTTTAAACCTGCCATGAGGGAACTATTACAGAAATGTAGCTGTGCTAATTTTAGCTCCCCCACCAGAAAACTTAAACTGGACAGCTGAGAGACAAGTCTCTGGCAGGTGCTCTAGTAAACCAGATTGGAAACACCATGTGGTGCCAGCACACACATACACACACGCACACACACACACAAACACACGCACACACACACATACACACACATTCACACATACACACAAACACACGCACACACACACATACACACACACACACACAAACACACGCACACACACACAAACACACACACAGGCACACACACACATACACATACACATACACATACACATACACATACACATAGAGAGAGATTGGTATCATTCCATTAAGCTGAATCTAACACTTAGTAATTGATATCTGAATCGAATGTTTCCAGGTTTCATCTGTGTACCTTTTATATTGGAAATTTTTAAGCTTTTTTAAGCATTTTAAAACTTAGCCTTTTGTGTTTTACCACAGGAAGCATTGGACTAACACAGCATTGCCAAATTAACTCAGATGTACTAATTACAAGTCATTCACTTTATTATTTTTTTTACTTAAATTACTTCTATTAACAGACTAACAGGACATACCCATGTGGTTAGATTATGCAAAAACAGAGGATTTTAGACCCACACAGTGCATCAAAACACACGAGTGAGGAGGTCGAGTTTCCCAGGACTGATGACAGTGAAGTTCTGCCAACAACCACTTGAGGACAGTGTTGCATTAAAACCATTTTTTGAATGGTGACGCTTTCCTGTAAGAAACTAATTAGAATGAAAGTCCATAAACGTTCTCTTTTCTTTTTCTTACTTTCTATTTTCTTACACACTGTCCTTTGGTATCATGTTAACATCAAACATACACACACACACACACACACACACACACACACACACACACACACACACATTCTTACAATGCACTCTGAAATTCACATGAAACCAAGCTTCAGAGATGTTTCTAAAGACACCTTAATATTTTGTGTACACATCATTGCAATGTTTGACAAGCATCCAATTTCTGTCAGATTCTGGCATTGCATCACTGTGAGCTAAAAAGTGCAATTCAAAAACTGTGTATCATGTGTCTGTGTGCATTTCAGTCTGTTTGTGTATGTATGGCCACGGTTGTTAGTGTGTGTGTGTGTGTGTGTGTGTGTGTGTGTGTGTGTGTGTGTGTGTGTGTGCGTACGTGTGCACGTGTGCACGTATGTGTGTGTGTGTGTGTTATCTACATCAATATACAGCAACACTGCATCTGATAAAGAATTCACACTTTTTTAAATGTGTGACAGAGCGATGTGTGACAGCAATTCTACCCTAGGACTAAACCAAACATTTTGTGTAAGCACTAAGGAGTAGTACAGCTATATAAGAATATAGGAGGTGCACTTCACTGCCTTCACTCTCCTTCATCTAGTGAGTGAATATGAAAGCATCTAGCATCAGAAAAGTATGTACTGCGTTTAGTTTGGGTATGTTTTTAGTTTGAAAAACTGTCCATCTTAACGCAATGACAAGGTGTATGAATGTAGGGTTATAAATACGGAGAAGGATATGCTACTTGTTTTACAGTCTAAAGTATAGTGAATCTGAATAGGTTTTATACATTAACTTAATGGAACTACAGATATACAAGTGAACTTCAAGAGAATTGCAAAGTCTCTTTGGAGTATATTTTGATGAAATCAACGTCTTTCTCAGGACACACACACACACACACACACACACACACAGTAACATGGTTAAATACTTCAGAGCAGAAAGCAAGACGTTATAATACAGAGATCATTCCAAGTCTTTACATGTTGTGACCACATGGTGGCTAACAAGGTGCAGGAATAGAAGTGTCCATCTGGTCTGATGTCAGTCAATACTTAGTTTCATGGTGGAAAATGTCACTCTCTAACCAATCACTGTAATTCTGTTCATCATACATTTCTTCGTTAACCGTCAGTACATGATGTTTATTTGTAACTCAATTTGTTTTTTCCTAAATGTGTTTGTGAATGTATGTTTAATTGGATTACTGTAACTCCAGTCTATGTTAAGTTTTGGGAGACAAAAAGAAAACAAATTTGCTATGTGTGTAGGACTAGCAGACAGTAGCCTTGAAGCCCATGCAATGATGTGTTAACTATAATTATGACAATCAAATTCATAAGGCCAGCCTTATCATAACACAATGAGAGACATTATTATTATACATACAATTGCATATCAGTTAGTGTGCCATGTAGCTGGGCCAATGATCACCCATCATGTTCTATGCATTTATTGTTTTACATAGCAAGTTCTTCTTCTACTTGTCATAGCATGACTAAACATAATAAACCAGTGATTATATACATAGCAATGATGTTAAAGGTGAAATTCAGTGTGAATCAATCACTGGCCCTATTGTTTGAGGTCAATGAATGCTGTCTGTAGGAAAAAGAACCAGAAAATTTGATACATCATAGATCGAATCGCTGAATGGGGCATAGCAAAATTAAACTGAAAGTGACTTTCTGTGCCCCATTTAGTTAGTGTTAGCTCAGGATTCACTGTTGGGTGTATGTTGTATCAAAATTTCTCTGTCTTTCCTACTGACAGCGCTTGGTGACCTCTAATGACAGACAGGGCTTTGGACTGATTCACACCGGAGTCCTCCTTTAACAACATGGCCAAGTCAAACTGTTTGTGAAGGCATGTGGTTATGACAGCATAACTGTGGAGGTAAGGGAACACAAAACAAATCATTGAATGAGGAAGACAGAAGTGGAAAACATACTCACTGTCAGTGATGGAGCCCTCTGTGCCAAACATACTCGTATCCCTGTCTAAATAAAAGTGGTTGATAATGAATTGGAGATGAAATCCGCATTGTTGGAATTTGCTCAGCCTGTGTGGCAGGCAGCTCTTAATGCAAAGACAAAGGTGTTTGATGGTTGGATGGATTTGCTAATGCACTAAAACAAATTAACTTGTTAATTTTGTGGAAGAAAGCAGAAAATGTAAAAACCTTGCCAAAGAACAACAAAAAGTAAGTAGAAAAAAATGGTCAGAGATGTGATTAATATTTTTATGGTTTAACTCATCTGGTCTTTTTTTCAATGACTAAAGCCATTCCACAGTTTCAAAAAGGTTCAACAACAACCTAAACCCACATATTATTTCTACAAATATTTTTACAATAGAAACATGAACTTTCACATCATTTTCATCTCCAGTTTTCTTCTGGTTCACCTCCAGCCTTCTGTGCTGTAATATGTCATGACATTCAATTCCAACTGCAGACATGAAGATGTTATTATTCCGGCCCCTCAGAAGCTAGCATGTATTTGAATTGCATGAACACAGTGGCAAATCCTATTACACACCAAGCAGTTGTTTAGAGATGCTTTTACATAATTTTTGAATGCTTTAAAATAATTAATGAATAATGGACTATGTAAATACATGCATTTGCTATTCAAAATAGAGGCATTTGAATGTATAAGACCCAGGGTCATTTTCTCCCTCTCTGTTATGAAACTTTTAGCATATCCTCAATCTTCTTTCAATATACAAATAAAACTATAAATTCACCGTGGAATAGTTATTATCTCGTAGATAATTTAAAAAAAAACAACCATATCTGCAATCTATGTTTCTTGGGTGAAAACTATCTATTGTATGACCTGCATGTGATGTGTCTGATTTTCCAATTTTTTCTCCATAAGCTTTCATGATATCATGTACATATGAAACTAGATTTGAATATTTGAATATCTATAAATGATAGATGGAACATGGTTGGTACTCTAAGATAACCTTTTAAAGTATCTCAGCAACACCTCACCTGCCCCCCCAACCCGCCTTGCAAAAGATGCCTCCCGTAAACACTTTATCCAGTAAACAAACCTGATTCTCATCCTTATCTGTCATCATCTGCTGATGATTTATGGAAGCACTGTGAATTCTTCAAAGAAGAACAAAGGAGCCTCCTCGTCTCTCACAGCCTGAGTTCAGTTGCTGGCTGGCTCCCCTTTACCTTGTGGTGGACAAAGGTTATTGTGGGCTGTCCTCTGGCCCGGCCAAAGCTTTTGATTTTAATAGTGGCGCTGGGCCACAGTGCCTCACTTAAAAGCTCAAACGGCAGGGTTTGAAACGTGGGTGTGTAAGGGGATACATTCTGTTTTTCGGCATCTCTTTCTCCCTCTGTTCTCTCTCTTCTTCCCTCCTTCTCCTGTCTATCCTTACCCCTCCTTCCGCCACTCAGTGCAGGCGCTGCATTAAAAGGTGTAATCCCTCTGAAATGGAAATTGCACTTCTTGAAAACAAACGAGGAAGGGAAGATGGCTGGGGTGCAGCATGGTGTGGCGCGGTGTGGCAGTCGTCCTGGATCAGTGGATTTTTTTTTTGAAGGGGTCTCCTCTCTCTCTCTTTCTCTCTCTCTCTCCCTCTTTCTCCCCTTCTTTTCACTCCCCAGATTGTGCCGGCCCTGCTGTAGTGGGTAATGGTGGAGCTGGCAGGCAGGTTGATTACAAGGTTACAGTAAACAAGCCTTTTCAGCTGCACAGGGGCTCAATTGCTGGTTGTGTGTGTGTGTGTGTGTGTGTGTGTGTGAAAGAGAGGAACAGAGAGTGTGTTTGTGTGTGCCTGTGTGAGATTTTATGTTCTTTGTATAAGTTATATACAGACCATGTTGTACAATATATATGTGTATGGATAACATATCTGTACATTTGTTGTTAGTTTGTGTGCATGTGTATGTGTGTGTGTGTGTGTGTGTGTGTTGGTTGCGTGTATAGGGGCCTGGTGTATCTGTGATGATGAGTGTCAGAGTGTGAGCACTGGGGTGGGCAGAGGGATGATGGGTAGCTATTACAATCAAACACAGCAGAATGGAGAAGAGAACACAGAGCATGTGTCTGTCATCAATCACTCATCACACACTCATCAATTATTTACTGCCTGGTGCTCTTTGATGGTCAGTTGGCTATTACAGCATGATTTCAGTTCAGATATTAGGCATGATGCTAGTGCTTAACATTTGGTGAGACCAGTTGGACATGAGATTCCTTCATGCTCCATAGAAACAGCAGGAAAAGCTGTTGTTATACATGTTTATATTTATATGGCTTGAAGAATAGGGTTCTAGACTCTCATACAGTAGTGATGATCAGATACATGCAGTGGATTAAGTAAGGGATGACGGCTGACGAGGTGTGCTATTATTCAAGCAGTAAGCCACAAAAGGCTGTGGGTTTCGCAAGCGCTGAACTTAGAACAGCTAAGGGCTGTTGTTTGGCACAGCACAAAGCAGAGTTTAGTTGTTCTAAATCAAGCGTAAACCCACGGATTCGAGTAGCTTATTACTTTTCTGAAACTGTTACAACAAATCATTGATAAGATTTCATTAAGTACAGCCTCACAAATTAAAAAAATATAATAGTGTATTAATAAATAACCATTCTTCCGCCAAAGCATATAGTTCCTTTGAGGAAGTGGTTGCCTGGCAACACTAAACACTACAACGGTGAGATAGGCAGAGTAATATGGAAGAGACAAACCTGTGTGCTTGTGCTGGATTTACAACGGCTTGGAATGTGATTCAGCCAATCATAATCAAGGAACCGAACAAGCAGTTTAACAAATGGAATGAACAGACCTCCACAGTGACATAGGCAAAACGTAATTGAAACCCCGCCCACGTTTCCACGTTGGCCTTTGAATAACCGCTGCTGTCAAGCTCAGTAGGTGATGGAGAAGTCTAAAATACAGATGTTTTTGCCTACACACCTTTCTCATCTATTCCAGGCTTGTTGTTTTTTTGACCATTTTTGCTCACCTGGAGCTTACGTATGCAACTAGTCTGCGCTGGCTTTGCATGTCACAGTCTCTTGCAAGGGTTTAATGGCAACTGTAAAGTTTTACAGTTCATATCTGCACTAAACAATTGTTACCTTAAAATTGCACCTTGGACAAGTCATGCAGCCCTCTTGAGAGACCATGACCATGGTTGTTATGGTTACCATTCAAAAGAGCATTGATATAGAACAGTGATTAGACTTTTTCACCAGATCTACTTCATAGGTGTGCATTATACGGAATTGACACACACCCTGCCAGCCAATCGGAAATCAGTATTCCGTTCCTGTGATGACAATTAGATTTCCTCTAGTGCAGTTACATAGTAACATGGCAGAATTATGTACTTAGAAAATACATAGTAACAGGCAGAATTAAATTGGTATCAACCTTATCAAGATCCTTACCAACTCTGAGGAGGAGGACAGTGAACATATTTAAAGTAAGTTACAGCAAGCAGAGTTTAATAATTCATAATGGACAACTTTCCAATGTCCAACAAGTTCAAATTCATATGTAAGTCAATACATAGTAACATTCAGAATTAAATTGGTATCAACCTTATCAAGATCCTTACCGACTCTAAGGAGGAGGACAGTGAACATATTTAAAGTTACAGCAAGCAGAGTTTAATAATGCATAATGGACAACTTTCCAATGTCCAACAAGTTTGAATTCATACGTAAGTCAGATGATACATATCGACCAGTAGAACTTGAAAGGCTTAGTTATGATAGCCTAGGCTACTATTTAAACTAGTCATATCTGTGCTTAGGCAGCAACTGTGTAAACTTTCAATGGTTATATAAAAGAAAACCTGTATCACCTTCTCTACCAGATGAACAATGGAAAAGGGCTTAACTAGTTAACAGTGCTGCAGGTATGGCAGTATGTGCTCTGGTCTAAGTCACATTTCAGTAATAAAAAGCAACTGAAGTGCTAAAACCAAGTCAGGCATGAAGAATGTCTTGTGACACTGTTGCACTGTCCCACAACTCAACGAGTCATTTAGCAGTCTTTACTTTGCAGGGATGTACTTTCATGACATACTGTAGTTTTTGTGGGTCACCAAGCCAAAATATTCTTCTACGTGAAGAGTGGTGAAACATTGGTTTAGCAGTCTTCTGTCGTTATAGTGGTAAAACATTGGTTTAGCAGTCTGTTGTCATTATAGTGGTGAAGCACTGGTTTAGCAGTCTGCTCTCATGGGCCACCCTTTGGTCTTGGCCGGAGTAGGTCTTCACACAGGAGTTGCAGCATTAAGTAATAAAAGGCCAAATGACTACGGCTAAAAAATAACCCCTTGAAAAAATCAATCCACCAAAAGCCAAGCCAATCAATTAAACTGACTGTAATAAATATGGCAGCTAAAGAAAAAATACTGCTATTGTCCAAAGCTAATAGGCTAGAGTGAAGCCAGCATCATGCTTGTCAACATAGAGACCCACAGCAACCAGCTAGAATGAACGCAGCTTTACATCGTAGACTAGTGGTTCACAAACTTTTCACTGTTGCGAACTCTGTGTTACAGTCTACATCCTATTGAGTGCTTGCACCCTGACAGCTTACTGTGAAAGCAAAATTATTGCTGCATAAACAAAATGTAAACACATATGATGGTACGTAATTATATAGAGGTTGTGCAGACTGGAGTTTGACAACCACTGGCATAGACTATATAGGCCTCATTTCAGAGAAAACACAATATAGCAATATGCATGTAGGCTACTGTGTTAAGAGATCTTATAAGTTGTGACTCATGTAAATTAGTTTACCAAATGCCAGCTAGCATTAGCACTTCCCTCTTTAAATGAAATGTAATGATTAGAATTTTGATATTACATTTGTCTGTGTTTTTTATCGCAAGCTAACGTGAGTTTTTGTTAATAACATGTTTGTTAATATAAAACAGTTATGTCACAAATAACAGAATAATCATCCTATTTGTGACATTTTAAAAAGGGCCGCTAATCTATATGACCTACTAATGGAATTACTCCTTTATGTTAATGGAACAAAATCAACTCAGAATACACAGATATATGTGAACCATGTATGCAGACTTTACATCTTTAAAAACCACATGATGTTGATTTTAATGACTGTTTCTTTACTAAACTCCTCTAATAAAATAATGAATGCATGACAGCTGTGTTGTCACTATATGCTCAATAGTATACAATTATAGAAGTGCAAAGTAATATCCTGCCTTCTTTTGCTTTATATGATATGGCGAAGTTCTTTCAAGCCGACCATATTGGTGTGTATTTTAATTATAGTGTCTTTGGGGATGAGGCCTAGATCAGTATTCAATATCAGTAAACAATGAGTGGAGAACAGTGTTGCTTTTCTTGTCTAATTTGTCTTGGAATTGCATATGAGCTCATTTCCAGCATTGGTGAATTTCAAAATCTGCACAGAAATAACACAAAACAATCAAACAAAACAAAAATTCTATTAAATATAATTGATCACCTGCAAGGCATTTTGTCTTTGATTAGAAGGAGTGCAAAACGCATCAGAGGCAAAATGAAAAAAAAAAATTACAGACTTCATAAACATGTGAAGATAATCTGGTTCATTAATAAGAAAAACAACTTCTCTCCCCTCCAGTCCTTTATGTTAACAGTTCAAATAGATCCATTGTTGGGCAGAGTGTAAGGGGAGAGAAAGAGAAAGTGTGAGAGAGAGTGAGAGAGAGAGAGGGAGAGAGAGTAAGAGAGAGAATGAAACGTTTGTGGTCTGGTTGGTGTTGAAATAATTATTTTGATTTGAATCTGTTCCCATCACAGCAGGTATTGGCGAGGCGCTTGGCTTTGCTGCAGGGTGTTTTGTGAAGCAGGCTGAATGTCTGGGATAGGGCAGTGGGGCTGGTGCTGGGGGAGAGTGGGAGGGAATGGGGCACTGGGATGGGGGGCGGCACAATCATGACACTGGGTCAGCCAGGCTAAAGAGGGCTTGAGGGGGAAAGGAGGGGTCGCAGGGGGTTAGGGGTCACACTTGGGGAAGAGAATGGGGAGCGCCAATGTCACATTTCACCCCCAGAGGCCCTTTGCAGTATGCCATAATATGTTCCCTGACACAAAGCCAAAGCCAAGTAATCAACTCTGTATGGCAAATTTGCCAACCCCCATTACTGGTAGTAGCGCATTCGGCACTCAGAGGGGTCTTAACTGGCTGAAGCACACACCCACCCCCACCCCCACACCCGCCTCTAAAGATGGCGCTCCCTGGACATGTGCTCTCAATCACAGCTGGCATATGCCCATTGGCTGAGGCCAATGGTCTTGAACAGCAAAAATGAGATTGGAAAACAGATGAGATACACAGCAGTGAAAAAGAATCAAGATTTCAAATCAGCACATGAAGCACTCCCTCGTTCTAGTCTTTAAAAACACGGCCTCTTTCTGAGGTCTTCTGTAAATGGCTGTGTATGACATGTTTGTACAGCTGGTGAGCGAGCAGAAGTAGATTGCTTACTGTCTTACGCATGTTCAGGCTGTACACCATGGGACCGGCCTGCATGTTTGAGTTGTCTGCATGTCTGCATGTAAAATCTGTCCACACCACAGAATATTACCGTTTCTGATGGACGGTGATAGCTGACCCTAAGCCTTTTCTCTTTCAGACACTCTTGACTCTTGAGTATCAGAAGGTCAGGGAAAAGAACTCAATAGGATAATCATGCATTTGAACATGATTTAATCCATTCCACTGTCTACTACTGAAACATAACATGTGGGCAAGAGAGAGATTTGGTGAAGTATCTCTACTATAAAATCAAACGGGATTAAATCAACTCAATTCAAATATAAAATATAACATTGTTTAATTGATTTAATCCAGTTTAATATTATAGTAAAGATAACTTGTTATGTGTTTCAGTAGTAGACAGTGGCATGCAGATGCAGAGATCATACTTCATGATGTTGGAGGAATCGAAGAACAAGGAACCAAAATCACATCCCATTTAGAGTCAAAAAAGAGAACAGCCAATAATCCTATGGGCAATGCTCTGTGTCTCCCCTGTCCACCCACTGTTTGTCATATACTGTAAATACTGTTTATGTTTTTGTCTGTGATCCTATGACGGAGGGTCGGTTGAATCCAGAATGAACTAATTTCACCATATTATCTCTGAGAACATTCTATGTCTCATTTGATGTGTTCCATCACTGCCAGTTAATATGTGCAACTGCAAATGCTTGAGATGCATCAATGGACTTCAAATGCATGCCTGCTTCCTCAGTTAATGAGGTAATAACCCAGTAATACTGCCAGTTCTGATAGAATATCTCCACATCTTACAGATTCTGATGGTGGTGACAAACTTCAATAGCAGAGGAAAGAGGGCATGTGAGAGTAAAAAATGACAAAAGTGTGTGGGGGGGAGTACAAGATAATTTACTGATTTGATATGAGAGCCTGTTTGAATATCTTTTGTTACTAAATGCTTGTGAATGAAAGTCCCCATGTCCATAAAATGCAATGTATGCTAATGAATTTTCTGCTGTTGGAGGCTTTGTCAGAATGACAATAACACATTGGAATGTTATGATAATGTGTGTGCAAGCAATTCACTTAAACCTGACAAATGTATTCATTTGACCTCCATGTAGAGCATAATAGCATACACATTCTTGTGCTTGTTAATACATTAAACATATAATAATGAATAATGTAAATCATGATGATATGGAAATTTTATTCGGGAAAGGGAGACACCTTTTATTAATATTCAGGTCAGCTAAGGCAATGACAAAGGGAAAATCAGCACAATCAATAGATCCGAGCAGATCAGTTTCGTCATGTATTTTTTGAAGGCCTGAGAAATGCAATGCGACACATAGCAGAAAATATCAAACCATTTCAGGAAGTAAAGTGATGCATATGAAAAGGAACGCTTAATGCTTATTAATAAGAAGCTTCTTATTTATACTGCTGCTGTGTGAATGGCATTCCAAAATGGGCACTTGACTTGCTTTGTCATGCAAGCCTCTCAATGCAGGTAGCAGATTCCCTTTGTGCTGTTTTCATTACAGTTGTAATGGAATGAGGTCTTTCTGTACCTAAGATGTGTGTGTGGGTGGGTGTGTGCGTATGTGTGTGTTTTCAGGTGTCACTCAAACTGTCCTGGGAACAGAGTGTGTGTACAGACTCACCGCTCCCATCTCCACTGAAACGAGGCATGTCTAATATATTTAAAAGATCCCTCAGCATGTAAAGTCACTATAATACTCTCATGGTCTGCCCTGCCCGTGTTCACTGTGTTTTCTGTGCTTCCTTTGAATGCACATCAGGAGAAATAGGCAGCTGAGCTTCCTGCAGCCTTCTTGGCGGTGACTGTATGTGCTATTGGTGTCTCTAGGCGGCACTGAGATACATGGGTGTTTTTTTTTAAAGGTTTGTGTAGGTGTGCCTATGTATGTATGTAAATGTGCTTGTGTGTATATGTGTTATGAGTGTGTTACAGTACGTGTATCGGTGAGTATGTGAGAGATAGCTTGAATGTGTGGGTCTGTGAGACAGAGATACAGAGGGAGAAATAGTGTGTGAGTGTGTGTGTGTGTGTTTATGAGTGTGTGTGTCTATGTGTGTGAGCATCTCCCCTTCAATACCTTACTCCAGCCCTAACCAGCCGTTAGTTGGATCGCAGGCCTCCTGCATCTCAAACACCTTAATTAGTCATTCAGCTCCTTATTTGTGTTTGGTTCCCCCTCCGGCGCCTAATTAATGCTTAATCGAAACTGCTGAACTGAGCCCGTGGAGAACTCATGAATATTAAAATTAGCCTCAACAATTTTGAAAGGGGGTGGGTGGTGGTGGTGCGGGGGGGGGTGTAAGTGTGGAGTGGGGTTGGTGGGGTTGTTGGGGGGGGTTGGGGAGGTAAGGCCTGAGTCCGTTTGATCCTAACTGCTATGGTACTGCTTTACAGGAATGCGGGATTTCCATCCGGATGTACAGAGTACCATTACAGTTCTCACAGAGCCTAAGCAGAGATCCTATTCTCTACTATGCCTCAACTACTGATGCAGAGATTTTCAGTGATGTTTTAGTTTTTAAAAAGGGACATTTATAACATAGTTTCAGGTAGGCTATTTTGTCTCATAAACCACACCAGTTTTTGTAGCTTTGGAAATTCAGAGTCACTTATGTTTGTACAAAGTAGTTCAAACAGAAATACACAGTTACAGCTATTCAGTTCCTCCTCACCAACCAATTCATCCCTGAAACTGCTGGCAAAGCTCATGTGTAAACAAAGAGTTTGTAAAGGGATTTTGATAGAGCCACAGTAGAAGGACAACAAATAACTGAAAAATGTTGCCTTGCCAATTAAGATATTTTCTATTGCTTAATTTACCCATGTAATAGTTGTATGAGCAGCTGGAAATCGACAATTAGGACCAATAAAAAAGAAAAGAAATCACACTTCTGTGTTTTTCAGAATGTATTTCTTGAAGCATGAGGCTATTCAACAACTTTCAGCCACTTAAGAGAGACAGAACACTTTTAAAGTTCTGTTTATGCAACTGCCCTTTTTCAGTCATGTCCTGTTATGTCCGAGTACCTCTGTGTATGTGAAAGTTCACTTCTTAATCTGACTTGGGCTTCTTTCTGGCAGTTCATAAGAAATCTGTATATTAATGTCACCTTGCAGGAAAGGCCTGTCATGCCGCGGTGTGTTGAGCAAGTTGCATGCACAAAATCATTTAAAGTTATACACCAACCAGTGCTGCTTTCCATATTTTATTAACAAATATACAATTCAAATGACGACATTCAATGCTTTAGCATTTTCATTGTTTCATTATTCTGAGGGAATGCATACTGAGGTTGCATATGTAAGCTTCATTTGAATAATAACATTTCAGGGCGGAAACAAAATGGTCTAAAAACACGTCTGACAAAAAGACTGTCTCTTAGGCTGGCGGCTACACCAAGACTGGTGGAAAAATTCACTTGGGCTACTTTCAGATCACGGCTGGTCATTTTGCTGTGTTCATTCAAATTCGACATGAGCCTCTGACAAGGGTCTTAATTTCTGTAACAAAAAGTGCCCATCATTGAGCACAGTATTTGCATAACGAGGATATTTCTCCTTCCACCAGTGTTGTATTGGTGACATCCCAGATCCAAGGCGTGAAAGTGTTATTTACAGGACAAAGCTACAAAGCTAGAGAAGCAGAAGTGACTGAGATTGCGGAAGACTATGGGGGACGCAGTACACAACATCAACTCAAGCATAAGAAACAAGCAGAGCCTTTTTCACCACAACAGATAAACATCTCTCTCTTTTGTCCTCGTTCTCTATCTCTCTCACTTTCTTTCATCCTCTCTCAGTCTCTCTATGACTATGTGTAGGCAAAAGGGAGTTTAAAACTTTACCTGAAGACACTGGTCATTGCTATGTAGGGAACTCATATTGTATGCTTTCCTTATATCTTAAATAAAAGAAAAGACAAATGTGCAATAATAAAAAAAAACAGAACAAAAACAAAAAGGTCACAGGAATGGTGACATACGGAACAACCCAGGAAAAATAACTTTTATAGCTGAAAAACCTTCAGCCAACAATCATAATTCCTCCCCAAATCAAATATTTGCACATGGAGTAAATATGCTAAATTCATCTAGAGGTGCTTTGCCTTGTGCTGTTGTGCTGTGCTTAGCCACAAAGCTCTCCAGGGACCTGGAGTCTTACCTTAGGAAACTGATGAGACCTTCTGCTCTCCTGTCCATCCATGACCTTCCTTTTATGCCTCTTTTCCCGGTCCTTTTGCCTTGACGCTTCTCCCAAGCTCTGCTCTCGTTCGCACATTCGCAACAGTCTCCCACTTAATAAGAAAAACTGCATTCTGCCCTTGACTCAAGAGACTTTTTCTTATTTAAAGAAGTCTTTCATGTAGATCTTTTGTGTGGGCTTTGCTCAGCCTCGCCAGCCTCTCTCCTCTCGCTCCTGGACTGTATCTTTTCCCTCCGCTTTAAATTGAAAACAGATGACAAACTGACTTGTTTCAGGCCTTATATGCCCATGCAAAGTGCTTTATCATAGCACTCAAATTGCAAATGGCTTCTGTCCTGATCTTGACTTGGATTGGCATTTCAAAATAGGAAATAGATTTAAATAAATACTGGGACCTGGAATGTTAACTGTTGGGCAATGGTAAATCCTTGGCCATAATTAAAGTATAATGATATCTTCATCCGAGATATGGTTGGGTCAGTGAATAATGTATCTCTATGCAGATGATAAACAGAGACGTTCTGTATTCATGTATTCATTTATACATCTGGATAGATATTAAACCAAATGACATCGTTCTCAGCATTAAAAGGATTCACTTGCTGTCTAATTCTCTGCCCTGCATATAGTGAAAATCGTTCATTTAGGGATCACTGGCCTGCCACCTGAGACCACCAAAACAACACGGCTCTATATAGAGGTCACTGGGAGACCTTAGCTTGACCAGACAAGACTCAAAACCTTTGCCTAGGAAGGACCATGAATGAACACTGTTTGGTCGGTGGAAATGCTGTAGCCTTCATTTCTAGAATGTTCTGAAAGGGCCAGGAGAACCAGGTCACCCAGGAAGTGAAGGCCGGCTGGACGGCTGTGTTTGCGTTTTTGCCTGCCCAAATGTTAGCGCTGATAAATAAACATTATTTAAAAGATCCGTCAAGCCCTGTTAAATGTCCCCTACGTGGTTGACTCGCTCCTGCCTCCCAGGGCACGGAATATTTAATTATCGCACTAAATGAATAATCAAAAAGTCAATTTCCAAAAGAGCCGCCCGCTTGCCTGCGCAAGACACACAATTGCATCCATAATATCTGCATGTGAAATCTCTCTTCCCTCAGCCATCGCCCCCGCCAGCGCCTCCTCTCGCTAACACTCCCCTTTATGCCTTGGAGCGCCGCTAAGCAAATGCATTGCGATTCCTCCCCCTTCTCTTGATTTGGCGTTGTCCTTTACACCTAATTAGATGTTTCAGTGGCCTGCCATAAGCAAGGAGACTGACGGTACAACTTGTACGACACCGACACTTAAGCAAGCTTTATTGATCTTGTTATGCAAGGAATGTCAAGAAAAGTTAATTATCCGATAATTGATCGCAGGCCTCCCTTAACGTTTGCTGCTGACTCTGAGCTATAGAAGAGAGTCTGTGAGGGTTTATGGGAGTGTTTATGTCTTTGGGCTTGAGAGAGAGAGAGAGAACAAAAGGGTGAGCAATGTGAGGGCGAAATGAGAAGAAAACGGGAGCAAAATCATCCAAAGGCAAAAAGAGAAACAGGCAGTGGGCTGAATCTCTCTGCTTGGTGAGATTTCTGTGATTTTGGGCCTTCCAATTCCCTCCTCCTCTTCCCCAGCCCTCTTCAACTGTATTTACATTTCCTGAGGAGCTTGAACTTGATGGCCACATCCAAGCCCCCCCCCCCCTTTACGCCACTAGATGGCATCACAGATTGAAAGTCACTGTTGACTTTGTACAGTATAGCGTTTGGAGGACACAGTCTTTACCACTCCACCTGTGTCTGTACACATGATATGGAGACAGGGCAGGTAAGACTGATAGCGACAGCAGTATCTGTCTGTAAAGTATCAGTCTGTCCCTTTATGCTGTCCTGGTGAATAAATGACAGGAATAATATCTAAATGGCGTAAAAGTAGGCTCTGGAATTGAGTCTATGTTGAAATGATGGAAGCATATAAAAGGCAGTTCTGAAAAAAAGCATCCTTGCTAAACACCACAGTAACATCTGCTGGATTTGTGCCATGTGCATTCTTAGTTGGCATAGAACAGTAGTTTGTTAGATCTTCAGATCTGACGTATCACGTCTATCTTACCCCCATTTGAGTGTGAAAGATGACTTGTAGTGGAGATGCAAAAGACCTTGAGACTTCACAAGTGGCCAAGCACCACCTTGCTTGGTTCAGAGAAAAACATGAAGCTTTTCCTTCCTTGGCTTCAAAGCAAATCACGCCAAGGACATTAAGACCTTCATATGAACAACCTCACCCCCACCTGCAAAAGATGATTATGAGAAACACCCAGAGAAAATGGTGTGTTGTGTAATGCCCCACCACTTCCATGACGTGCCCTCCACGTCCATATAGGATGTCAGACAGGGCCGAAGAGAGAGAGGAGCGTGTTTAGTTGTGACATCTCCTTAGCCCCCCACCTCAGAATCCTCTGTTAATACCACCCTCGTCCCCCGCATAAGTCTCAAAGTCAGAGAGCGTTGTTGGGTTGCAGGAAATCTCCATCAATCAAACGAGCGTTGAGCCAGCATTACCGTGGTGTGATCCTGACGCTTGGCTCAGCAGGATGCTCTGGCTCTTCTAAGAGAGGTGCCCCCGATCCCAATGAATTTTAATAGGCGTGCACAGAAAAGCGTATGTGTGTGTGTGTGTGTGTGTGTGTGTGTGTATTGGTGGTGGTGGGGTAGGGGTGGGGTGGTGCTAAGTCGCAGGGCGCCAAGGGGAGCCTGCAAAGAACGCCAGCATTGGCAGCCGACAGTGTCATCATTTGCCAGATACATCTCAAAGATTATTGCCCTGATGGATTGTTTTGAAAGATGTTATTTGGAGGATGAGCTGAGGAGGTAGGTGTAGTTGGGTCAATGAACCCCTAAGGAAAGCACATGCCGCAGCAGGTAGGTTAATGGCAATGGCGTACACTTCGCCCACGTGTTTTTTTTTGGTTTTTGTTTGAGCTTTTGAAATGAACCGCCTTCGTCATTAGAGTACACAACCCAGTTCACGGGACGCTTTTCAATGTAGCCGTGTTCTGTTTGCTGGTAATCTGTGCTAATACATATAGAAAAGGCCTCATCTGGATCCAATCCTCACTGATCTGAATGTTCATTAATGCGTCGTTTCCCTCATTGTGAGGCGGCGGGCCTCCAATGTATTAAGATTCTGGCCTTCTGGCTGCTCGGCCCTCTCCTCCTCGCAGCGTCACAAGGCATGCTGGGTAAAAGAGGAAGCCCCTTGCCTCTGCTCGTTAACCTGTCCTAATGAAGTCTCAGGTGTTCCATTGTTCGGCTAATGAAGCCACAGAGGTGCCGTCTCCCCCCTTGACTTCCCTGCAGTCACAGTGCCCCCCGTGAGCTGGTTAAAGAGCCTGTCTGTTTTGGGGAAGAGGGGAGAAGGGGTGAGGGTTTGGGGGGGTTAGTTGTGTTTGGCAGTGTTTGCATGCATCTGTGCCCCCTTCGCCCCTGTCGCGCCCCGCGGACCTCTCTTCACACATTCCCTCTCCGTTGGCATGGCGACGCCGGCGCGCTTGGGAAGGATGAGTGGCATCTGCTCCGCGGAGTGCAGAAGACCAGCTGCCCTTGGCAACGGGGCATCTGTGTGTGTGTGTGTGTGTGTGTGAGTGTGTGTGTGTGACACTGTCATCATGGGCACTGAAGGGGTGGAGGCCTCAGGATCAAGCTGCACCGTCACCCCACCACCTCCACCCCCACCCTCACCAAGCGTGCCCAACTGCCTCCTTTCGGAGAGAAAGAAAAAAGAATTCAACTGAGACCTCTTGGCCTCTCTCTAATTCTCCTCCATCCACCCTCCCCTTCTATGAAACTCCTGTTCCCTCACTCAAAGTGTTTCCCTTTTTTTGTCCCCTTCACCACAGTCAATGTCCATCTGTTGCATATCAAAAGCACATTTCTTATTGTCTCAGCACCCTGAGCGCCTTGTGTGTGTGCCGTGTGCACTGTGTGAGCCTTTCAAGTAACAGTCTCAGCTACCCAGGAGAAAGTGAATGGCAAAAGGAATTGTACAGAGGCTATTTTAATGGTATTCAGTATTAATACATAGTTACATTGATCATCATAATCACAGAGGAACTGCAAAATCTTGTCTTTTGTGTCCTTGGGCTCTTTGATGACTCAGCGATGCCCCCCCCCCCCCCCCCCACCACACACACACACACACACATACACTCCTTTATCTCCCCAGTTTTTTTATCATATTTCTTCAGGTTTTCAAAAACAAACACCATTAATGAACTACCATGCTGACATATGCAGAAACCCGACATTTAATTTAATACCAGCGTAGCTTATCAAATCTCCCCCTGGCCTGTGTCGCGAGTAGCATCTCAATGAGCGCTGCTACCTGAGCCCGGTCCCCGCTAGGAGCCACATCCCGCTACTGGTGCTGCTGCCGACGAGCCTCTCCAACAGATAATCATCGCAATCAAGCACATATTTGCTCAGACACTTACGTTTAATTTGGGATTAACCAGATCTCAGGGAGATATGTGCGGGTGTGGTAGGGGCTCCTTGTGTGTCACTGTTTTCACATTTTGGGGGGGGGGGGGGGTGTACGGTCAGGCTGTTTGGCCTCAGAGATTCCTCCGACGGTTGCCTGGCACCGGTGACCACGGGGACAGCTCTGTGCGTGCGGCTGATGCACGGCAAATTGATTCCCGCGGAGGGCGTGATGAATGAATGGGGAACGAACGTCTTCATTGCTGACCTCTTCTCCCGCACGGCCGCCGATTGCCTCGCTGCGGCACGCCAGCCATGACTGACAGCTGGGCTAACGAGTTCTGTCTGTGTGCATGCTAAAAATGTATCCGCGAGAAGCTTGCGGCACTAGCCGGAACGCTCACAGGTAATGGGCTGCTCAGACTAAGCTTAGACCGGAGAGAAGAAGAAAGGTGGAGAGTCTGAGTGTGAACAGGAATTAAGGAAAGAGTGGGAGAGAGAGAGAGAGAGAGAGAGAGAGAGAGAGCCAAGCAGGAAGTCTGAGGAAGAGAGAGTAGATAGAACCTTTGCCAGAAATAATGCCATAAGAAGCCCAGGATATAAGGGGTAAATTTCACACAAATTCTTTACATTTCCCAGAATTCATCTTACTCCTTTCCCTTTGGACTTCATTTCCTTAAATCTTGCCTATACTCCTGATCTGTATGCTGTGGTGTGGATATGCAGTATGATGAAAAGGCCTTCAAATGTCATTTTCCAAACTCTCTATAACAGCGACAACAAGGGAGGGGGAAAGAAACATTTAAAAGCTCGGATTGCGAAAGTTCTTGTTCGAGTTAACTTGCTTGTTACTGCAGTTTTTCCGCAAGGCTGGAGAAAAATGAGGGTGCTAAGCGGAGAGGAGAAGTCTTTAAGTGTGACAGAGTGTCTCTTCCCCCAAACAGATGAGGGGCCCCCCGATCCTCGTTCAAGGTTATGAGTGATGTGCTTTTGCTAAACATTTTAATTAAAGCTTTTTTCCCCTCCCTCCATGCCTCTGTGCCAAGAGAGTTACCGTGGCACATCTTTACAGTCCCTTTGGACAGAGACTAATCCAGTTAAAAACCCAGAAATGGGAGCGTTTTCTCTGTCAGAGTGGCGGCGTCTAAAATTAATAGTCGTCTTGGGCCGCCCACTCGCCAGGAGTTATGACACTATGCATTTGAATGGACAGAGCTGAGACAAAGTGACCGGTGGAGACGCTGATACCTTCACATTCAGTGGCAACCTCTAAAGGAGTCCTTGCAGTAGAGTGCTGTGGTCCAGAGGTTATCATAATCACACCCGCCTCTTTGTCGACATACTATTACATTACACTACATACCTCACCCACGAACATATGAGATAATATTCTTTCATTCTTAATGTACGATGCACATAGTATAGCTATTACCAAACAAATTCATTTCAAGTTAATCTTTGTTGGTAAAATAGGATGTCTGCTAGTTCCCATTCTTTAAAGCAGACAGTCAGGAGGATGCTGAGGGATCCAGCTGTTAGCCCTAATGGCTCCCTGGGTGGAGAGGCTTTTAGTCAGGCCAGGGGGGTCTCTAAAAGCACCTCAGCATGCTGGTGTCTCAGTAACCTTACTCCATGTACGGCATGGACTCTAATGGACAGGAGCCTCTCTCTGACCGTGCACTCTTGACCTGCACGGTTTGGGAAGGGTACACACACAAAAGTCTTGGAAAGTTGATGCAACCCAAACTGTGTGCACACACATATGTGTGTGTGAGTGTGCTCTCAGTAGGTGCATATGTGTGTTTAAGTGTGTGTGTCCTCGTTTTTCTCAGATTCTCTTTTCTGTCTGTCCAAAAAGCCGAGTCCTTTACCTAATCTTCCCATTTGTGTCTGTTGCTCTGTCTGGGTTAAGTTCCCTGCTGAAAAGGAGAGGTATTGAGTTAACTACATTTTGAATGACTGCTGTGATACAGACAGACCATTGTCTATTTGGAGTGACTTCACTGGCAGTACCTGAATCACAAACAGGGGTCCTGTAAAGTACATCCAGTAAGTTACGGATTATGCACACTCCGACTATGCGCGTTTGATCAAAAAACCTCTCCATCAATTGCTGCTGAGTCTTGTGGAGCAACGCCATTAGGTCAGTGAGGAGATCAAAGGTTCAATCACTGTCTGAGGTCAACTGGGTTGTGGCAGGGGGCTAAATTGAGCCCGGGGCCTGATTTTGGGCCTCCTCAGGGAGCTGTGCTGTCTGACTGGAATTTCAAGAGCCTTCTGGGAGTTTAGTATGTCTGCAAGTCTGTGTTTATCTGGCTAAGAGCAACCTGGCAGAAAGGCCCGCTGACACCAGAGAATCATGGGAATCTTCGGTGCAGCCTCCCAACAGACAGCGGTGGCTCTGGCACATGAACACACACTCATACACGCACACACACACACACACACACACTCCAGCACTCTTGTCTCAGTCCATTTGGTGGCGGAGATCATAACTGAAGAGACAGCCGTTTGACCCCCATACATCATTAACGCCCCATTCCCTTCAAATTATGGGCAACAGACTCACGTAAATTGCTGATCATATCGGAACTCCTTACAGCTCTCCAGAGAAGATCTTGGTCGCGCAAGTGCTCTCACTCTGTCAGATCGCCGATGACCTACTGAAGCAAAATAAGCTGCCATTTTCTCCCTGGTGCACCCTGGTGCCACTCACAATCTCCCCCCAGCTACAATGGCGACTGATAAGAGAACTGTGGCAGAGATATATTGCAGCACAAGCCTGTTCATTACTTCCTGAGACCTATAAATACCACTGTGCATAAGTTCAAGTACACACTCTTGGCTTATGACTTCTACTTCACTAATCACTCTGTGACAAACAGTCACCTTATGTTCAACTGCACCATGTGTTTTTTTTTTGTCCTAGATCCCCCCCCTACCCCACCCCACCCCCACACACACTCACTTACCAATAGATGGAGTCTTGCTCCACCCTTTCTTTCTGTTGATGCTCAGGAAGAGTAAACAGAGGAGAATGAACTGAAGTGTCATCACTCCCTGCCTGAGACAAATCTTGTGTGATCACTCACTCTGACATGGGCTTGCTGTTCGTAAACTTGTATATTTCCCTCTGTGACTGTAGGAAACAGACAGTATCGCGCTCAGCACCTCCACACCCCCTCCCCCATCTGATGGCCTGGCCATGCTCTACTAGATATCTCCTGCACATCTATTTAGGAGGCAACTTCTGCTATCGACTTGCACCTCGCCTGTCGTGTAACCAGTCCTCCTTTTCTTCCTGCCCACCTCTTTCTTCTCTCTTTTTCTCTCTCTTTTTTTTCTACATGCGCTCCCTCATACTCTCACTTGGCTCATCACGCTGTATCTGTCTTGGAGTTGAACTCATCACTAAACTCTGTCTTCATTTCTCCCTATCTCTCTCTGTCTCCATCTCTCTCTCTCGCTCTCTCTCCATTGCTTTTGCAGTATGCTGTAGGATGGCCCAGCTGTCCTTCTGTGTTCCCTGGCTCTTTCATGTGGCAGTTAATGAGGAAGCCACATATGGGCCCCTGCCTTGTTAGGGATGATTGTGTGTCAGGCTGGTGTGGGGGTGGCAGAGGTGTGCGGGTACGTCGGAGGCGTCAGTGGCATGGAGTGGGCTGGGGTCGGGTGGGGGTGGAGATGGGGGGTTGGTGGTTTTTGAGGAGGTGAGATGAGATGAGGAGGCTGAATTGGATGCATAGCGGGTGGGAGTCACGCCCCAGGAAATGTCTCTGGGCCAGTGCTGGCTTTGGACGACACACACACACACACACACACACACACACACACACACACACAGACACACACACACACACAGACACACACACAAACACACACACACACACATAGCGATGTAAATCAAGCAACCTACATCATGTCACGCACAGGATGTTTTACTGTGGATGGAAGTACTGTACTGGTCTGCACAGCTTGTTCAGACTTCTCAGTGGCATTATGAAGCATCAGACAACAACAAAATTAATTTTAGCACCAGTAAATAATGGGCAGTTTGTCTTTCACCTACACTTTATAAACCTATTGGATAACTGCAGTGGCTTCAGTCTTCAGCAACTGAAAGGTCTAGGTTCCATTGCTCTGTTCTGTATTATTCCAAGTATCTTGAAGTGTAATAACCAATAGGCAAGCATCCAAATACGGACCCGCAGTGCCCTGGACCACTCTCTACGACAGGATGGGGAAAAATTGCACTTCAAGACCATCAGTTCAAATCAATCAAAGTGAGTTCAAAATGTTTCAAAGATACAAACAACAATAATTCACTTCAGTCTCATTTGAATATTCATTACGTTCACCTTGGTTGTAACCTTTCTAAACACAAAGAAGTGGCGAATAAACTTTAATTTCAAGGGCTCAAAGCAAGAGTCGAGTACAGCCACTGACATTCTAGATAAATGCATTTATGTATATCAGATGAAAGGTCTTAATGAGATGTATTTGCTGCCAAAGTTCCTAGCGCATGAATAAAATTATGTTGCTTTTAATGCTGACACTTAGTGTTAATAAACACGCTCAAATCCAGTAGTTCAAACAGGATTGTTTCGGTTCCTCTTTATGTTGGAAAAATGTACAAAAACTTGTTGGTTCTATAAATGTTAAAGATGACTGTAAACATGGCTGAACTGGTCATGGCCACCCATAGACATGGGTACATCTGTGTTAACTTTTCCTTTTGTGATGGTGGTGTGATGTGAAATATAGCTAACACTCATCAGAGTTTACCATCAGAACTGGACACACTTGAATGAACACTCCAGCACTGTAGGTCCTTTACATTCAGCACTGTGTCTTCAAAAGCTGTCAAATAAATAATTATAAAAAGTGCATTGAACTCCTGTTCGCAAGACTTATTTTCTGATAATGAACAGATAATGACAATACATTATCCCACTTATTACAAAACCACCTGCCAAAACAAGTGTCCATGTGCGACAACATGAGCCATTGTTTATTGTTTTGGTGACTTTGGTGACACACAAAAAGTTTCCCTTTGCCGTAAGTGCACAGACTACTTCACTGCTACTACTGCAATTAGATGGACGATGTGATATTTGATGCAGTTGTCAAATAAAAGAAATGCTGACCCCTCTGAAGGCATATTGGGAAAGGCCATTCAAAGTTGTATGAAATCAATTATTTGTGATGCATCAGTAAAAAATGTTAACTGAAAGTTATGTAGGCAAACTTTGACTTGGGACACTTTCCTTTTAAATATCCCTTACAAGTTTTCCGCTACGTTAGCTGTGCTCAGGGCTTGCGGTCCAGTCTAGTACTGTGCCGGTGGCAGAGGGAGGGAGGCTCCGTAGGGGTATTGGCCAGCAGCAGGTACTCTTTCCAGCCCCCCTGCCATTCCTCTATCACCT
The DNA here is from genome assembly GCA_015244755.2 of Tenualosa ilisha. Lineage (NCBI taxonomy): Eukaryota > Metazoa > Chordata > Actinopteri > Clupeiformes > Clupeidae > Tenualosa > Tenualosa ilisha. Next base: position 5,203,822 of record PYXC01002596.1, read on the forward strand.
CTACCTTGCATCAGCCTGGGCCTGGTTTTTAACATTCCGGGGCGTAGCAAAGTCGAGGCAGTTCAAAGGGCCGCTCCGCTAACAGCCAAACTTCAATGGGGGCGCGACTCAAAGGCTTCCCCCCTTCACTCAGGTTCCACCGAGCAGCAGTTCCACCCACAGAGCAAGGTCATATCTGAGCCTGCTCTCGCACTGACAAGAGGCTCTACCTTTCAAAGAGCACTCAGGTCTGTAAAGACCTGGAGACAAACGGGTGGGAGGAGAAAAAAGGAAGACAAGAGAAGGTATTTAAAGGAAGAGGGTTAGTAAGGAGAGAGTAGATCGCTAAAAATGAGGCCAGGGAAAAAAAAGGGGGAGAGAAATAACGGAGGAGAAGAAAGTGGGGATAACAAAGTGTGGATGAGGAAAACAGACAAGGAGAAAAGGACAGAGAGGGAGGGAAAAAGGGAGGAGAACAAAGAGTGGTTCTCACAAGTTGGAGAAGAGTTGGACTTAAACATGAAGGCTGTACTATCAGATTGTCATAAAATGGGGTGCTTAGTGATTTCGCAAAACTAGCCTTGACTCAGATCAGACTACTAGCCATTGTGTTGTGTGTGTGCACGTGTGGTGGCATTGGACTAGAACTAGTACACGCACACACACACACGCACACACACACACACACACCACACCAATGTGGATATGTATTTGCATCGAGACACTCATGACATAATACAAACATGTCTTTTGAGATAACCTTGATTGCAAGGTTAATTGGTATGTCTTAGTCTGGGGTAACCTGTCAGTATATTACAGTAATCTGTGCAATATCCTTTGAACCAGTCTGACTCAACTCTACAGGATATTTTCACAACCACTGCATTTGAAGTATATTCTTTTACACCTGATGCTTGAAATCTTAAAAATTGACAGGCCATTCATTAGTCAGTCCAAACATTTACTGACTAACTCATCCAATATTGTGACATAAACTCTGTCTCAATGAACTGTCCAGGGATGTCACAAAATAGTGAAATTCTACACATAACTAATACTAGGACTAATATTTTGATTTTAAAACACTTGGTCTTTTAAGATTAATCTGTGCTAATTGCTACTTAAAAGGAAAAAAATCCCACTGAAACACTATTCAAAATAAGTAAGATATGTTCATTTCTTTTCTCTCAGAGAAGCACTTTACGCTCGGGGGTTTGAAGAGTGTGATGCTGTTTTTCATTTTTCTGTGAGTGTGCCATGTCACACCTTATTTACAATTCAATGAGGTGCCCAATGTAAGAATAACAATCTCTCTCCCTCTCTCTCTCTCTTTCTCTCCTTCTCTCTCTCTCTTTCTCTCTCTCTCGCTCTCTATGAGAGTATGTAGTGGAGAGACCAAATGTGCGATCTGTGCTACTGTACGTGTGACAGAAATAGTTAGTGTATTGTGACTGAGTGCACAAAACTTAAACAATACGTGTCAGGAGAAGTACATTAGAAATTGATGTTGGTTTGGGCCACAATTACGTCAATTTTCAACATGACTTCCCTGTAATGTTGTAGTGGTGTGAAGCTAATAGTCACACAACTGGAGCTGTTTGGGGAGAAACAGTAGCTATTATTTAGGGTGTTCTGAGTAGTTAACCAGACATAATTATGTTTACACTTGACTTGAAAATCAGACCTTTTGGTATATTTGCAGTGCCATGTTTTCTGCTCTCTCTGAATGTTGGCCAGAACACTCTTGACATCCACCACTTACAAAGTAGCAAACAACATGCAGCTTAAAATAGAGAAAACACATTTTTTTTCCTCAACAGTTTGTTCCATAGTATCCATCAGTCTTTCTAAAATCTTTCATGCCACTGTGCTGCGCTCTAAATAAGGGCCATGCTGACCCTTGCACACCACAAAGGGTAGATGACCTGTGAGGGAAGTACACAGGTTGCACCAATTGGATGTCGATTGTTTCTCCTTCAAGAATGTACAACTAAATGATTTGCAACAAGTCATTGTAATATCAAGCGGGCATTAGATTTGATGTGTTTTTTGATATCATGCAACCCCCTGAGGGGAGACTGAGCTGCCTGCTACAGCACCATGACTGGAAAACCATTTAATGCCAAATATTGATATACCGGCCATGAGGTTTTAAGGATTTCCAAGCAACTCTCTCTTAGATGGACATAGTTCAATATTCCAGATGTGCAGGCAGAAATGTACATATGTAGTTTTTTTCTTATATTGTTGAAAAAATAGACAATGAACGAATTCATGGATGATTGATGGAAGTCTAAAACCAGCCATCAATTCAACAAAGACGTGATTTCAGTAAGAGTAGTATTAATCAAAAGCCAAGCATCTCAGAATAACAAATTTCTCAAAGGAAATTTCTCTTTTTCACATTTCCAGACATAATTGCAAAGGCTTCAGTATGGCAGACTGGGTTAGATATAACATACTTATCAAAATGAATGCTCCTACTGTTAGTTCAATTCCACTTACAACCATTTAACAATTGTAAACCAGCAAAAATATCTTTTAGTTTTACATACATGTGCTGTGTTTACATGAACAATATACTAGCCTACATTATCATGCAGCCCATAAAGTCCCACATATTGCAACCTGTTTCCTCTCCACACATGTGAGGCACCGAAAGCCTGCATGGCTACATTAGTGTGTTCCACTAGTCCATATCCAGATGTTGGTAAATATTCATGACACATGTTCCTGGTCACAGTCGCCAGGGCGACGCTCCCGCCAGTCAGAGTCTCCCAGTCATCCATCAAACTCGGATCAGATGTCACTCCGAGACTACTCTGCATTTTCCCCCGACCCTACAGGTCAAGTTTAATTAGGGGTTAATAGGAAAATAAATAAAGAAGGTAAAAACGCAAATTAAATCAAGATTAATGGTGACCTGTGATTAGCGGCATGGCGGTGCTAAGTACGACACTGTGACATTTACTCTGATGAGAAGTTATATAACACAACTTTAGCAGCGATTATAACACACAGATGGAAACTTAAAACTTGAGCTTGTGAAAACATCTTCTTGCCTTATGGCACACTGAAAGATACTAGACGAATGAACTGTTTTTGTTCAGTCCTGAGAGTTAGGACTAAAAATGTAGATTTAACAGTAGTGTTGATGTGTAGTGCTAGGGTTAGAGTTGAGAATTGCGTATTGGTTTGTCAAGTTAAAGTAACTAGACAGGCACTACATAATTGCTTGGTTAGTTGAGCATATATAGGACCTTTATCACTGACTGCTTTGTGTGAATGTGGATTTCAACTTAAAGGAACCTTCATTTTGACTAGGGATGCCACAGTTTGCTATTTTTCCATAACAACCAGTAAGGAGCAATATCAGTGAAATCTTCTATTTCCCTATAATTGTGTTTCACCTTTGTCATCTCCTACACATGTAGCCCATTAAGTGGTAATTTCACAGTGGCAGTAGAGTGAATCCATGGTGACTCTTCTCAAAAGAGGGAGAGAGACAGAAACAGAGAGAGAGAGAGAGAGAAACAGAGAGAGAGAGAGAAAGAGAGAGAGAGATTGAGAGAGAGAACCCTGGAAAGAGGTTTGTTCGACACAGGCAGCAGCCCCCGATTTCTCAATTCATTACTTTCTTCTTTCAGCAGCGGGGGCCACCGCGCTGTCTTTGTTTTGTTAACCTACTTTTAATAATAGGAATAATTCATGGCTCCCCTCAGATGTGCAGCAACTTCAAAGCAGCCTGAGGATGCTGAGGTAGCAGAAACGCAGCGCTTTGAGCCCCAGGCTGCTGGAGGCTGTTCGCTCTGATGGGTTATCGCCTCATTGGGTTGGCCCTGCCCTGGCGTTGCAGACCTTGGTACTTAAACCAACACCTTTGCCTCTTACTCCTTATGGAGAACATTTCATATGTTGTTTCACATATAGTTCAGCATTATGGAGAATGCTTCACATATTCAGTGGTTCTTCCCAGTCAAACGGTGTATTAGAGACTCAGTGTAATGATATTTGAAAGGTCTCCTTAGTCTTAGCTGGTGAGAGGTGTCCATATTAGCAGGCTGGATGAGGAGACGGCAGACAGGCCTACGCTTAAATCAGTGCATCAGCCAGCCAAAGAGCTGTGTCGCACAATCCCCCCGCAGGCAATGCCAGTGCCCCCATCTGTGAATGTGTGTGTGTGTGTGTGTGTGTGTGCGTGTGCAAATGTATGTATGCTCTGTTCTGCATTATTGTTTTCCCTCAAGACCCACTCACCTTCCACGCTCCGCGTCTACCTCGCCCACCTCGTCCTCCCGGAGCAAGAGAGAGAGAGAGAGAGAGAAAGAGAGAGTGCTGCGTTTGCCAGGGGAGGAGGAGGGAGGTGCGGGCACGAGTGCGTAGGGTGTGCTGACGGTGGTGGCTGTGGCGTAGGGGCCCCGGCGCTAGGCCTATGGTGGGTTTGGAGGGTGGCAAAGGGGGAGAGAGAAGCCATCAAAAGCCGCTGTAATGAATATTCATCTGTGACAGTGGCCGCGGCCGTGGCGCGTTATCCTGGCTCAGATGCCCAATCCCCCTCCGCCGCGCCATTCTGCAAGGGGAGGAGGAGGAGGGGGTGGTGGGGACCACAAAGGCCCGTGGCCAATCCCATTAGCCGACGCCGGGGCGAGTTAATGGGATTCTGCCATGAGTCTGTGCGCCGCCGCCGACGCGCTCCTTTTTCTCGGGGATTTCGAAACGCGGCTTTTGTGCACGCCAGCTATGCCATATTCTGGGGGAATAATGCGGGCACCGTTGCCTCAGCCGATCCCCCAAACATCGTCCTCCGTACAGACGTGGCGTGAATCAGGCATCTGTCGAGAGCCTTAAGAATTACACCTCTCAAAGGAGCTCTTAAGGATGTGTAATTGTTTAAGGGGGAATAGAACAATCATTTAGAAAATGTTTTTATTCCTTCTCTTTGACCTCTTCTCTGTTGCCAGAACTGGCAGTGGCAAGCTGAAATGGCTGCCACTGTAAAAGGCCCATTTAGCTCTTTCCAGGGAGAAAAATCATATGAATTTACAATTAAAGACAAAATCCATCTGTGGCTTCCCTTATGCTGTTTTGATGTCTTATGTCTAAGACATTTCCAGTGGTCTCAGTATCCTGCCCATGGGAAGACTGTGTGTGAAAAGGAAGTCCTGGGGACGGAGAGGAAGTGAGGTCATCTCTGTGGGTCAGCGTGAGTCTGGCTGGGCCGCACAAAGGTCGGCAGCACACCTGGGCTCTCAAGGAGAAAGAAGGAACAGTTGTGTACCTCTGACCAAATCTGTCAGTCATTAGAATGTCTAAACAAAGTCCCTGTTCTATGCACACACACACTCGCACAAATACACACATGCACACACACACACACACACACACACAGAAAAAGAGACACGCACACCCTCACGTCTGAGCTAGTCAGCTTTTATTAGTTTTCACTGAATCCCCATCAGACTTGCGGCCCCAGAAGGAACCATGGTGAGAGCACACATCCAAAACAGCCTTATTGAGCCAGACCAGCAGAGCTCTTTCACATCACCTTTCATTTGTGCATTCTCCTCTCTTCCAAACCCCAACCCGTACAGCCTCCTGGGTGTCTATGTTTGGGGGTTGAGGTGTAAGTGTGTGTGTGCGCATTTGTTTGTGTTTCCTTCTGTGTGTGTGTGTGTGTGTATGTGTGTGTGTATATGTGTGTGTGCATGTGTGTATGGGTTAGTGTGTATGTGTAAGTGTCGGGCTTTTCTTGTGTGAGTGTATGTGTGTGTGTGTGTGTGTGTGTGTGTGTGAGAGAGTTTGTGTCTGCTTGTGTGTGAGAGCATGTGCAGTCGGTGTTTCAGTGACACACTGAATTTGCTGCCGCACTAAGAAGCATCCAGAAAGACTCCACTTGTTTCTGTCATATCAACATCCTGCAATTGCCAAACACTCACCAATTTAAGCTATTTTTTTTAGCTGAACTTTGGTTAAACAAGTGCTTTTCAAGTTTTATCGCCATGCCTTGGCTCGGAGTAATCTACTGTACCTGCTGATGGAACGCAGTGTTAACTCCAAGATGTACAAAGACGCAGAGCGATTAGCAAGAAAGCTCTGTCAAACATTAACAGTTATATTTTAAATCCAGGTGCTAGTTTTTTCCGTCTCTCTCTCTTTCTTTCTCTCTCTCCCTGTCTCTAAAGAATCACTGCACTAAAAAAGAGAGAAAGGAGAGACTGGGGAAAAAAAAAGAAATTAAACCATGGTGCCGAGGTGTGCCTCTGCGACCGTTTAGGCAAACACAATTTAGAGCTTATCATGGCGAGCACTCTTTCACCAATCATCCCTCCCCGCACCTCGCCTCTTACTCGCTGTCTCCCGTACTCCAATCCGGATCATTTTCAAATGCAAATAGCTGCACTTCACAGTAATCTCCCCCAACAGAGCGGCGAATCTATTTGCATACATAAGTTGGGCGCTATTGCCATAAGTCTCAAACAGGCTATCTGCATTTTTGAGGGAGAAAAAGACAAAAAATTGTGAAGAGAAAAAAAAAATAAATGTGCTGTGTCAAATTTAGCGGAGAAGCATAACCAAATGATTGGTCTGTTCACACAAAAAAAATGAATGAGTTCCTCTTATTTTGATTCTTTGAAAGTCCGGTCTTAGATGTCTCTGGTCTTTGTCATTCTCTGTGGAAAGAAACACAAATAGGGAGCTCCGGTTTACTGAGGCATCTGTAATATTTTTTCTGTTAGAAACTCTAAAGAGCTGAGGATGCTTTGACTCCCTATTAAACCATGAACAGTCCCAGCGCTTCACCTGCACTTGGCTAATTCAATTTTCCACAACCTTGAAAGAGGGAACCATTTCAAGTTGGCCACCATGTCACCCTCTACTGCCTGTGCAGGGCAGGTGGTGGGTAAGTCAGCAATGCTGAGACAGAGATGTTTATGTATTTAATTGTAAGGGGATTTGTCTGATGAGGAGACTAAAGCAGGTTTAACCTTGGCTGTGCAGGTACTTATTACCTTCAAATGCCTGCAGTCCTCTAGAGCCGCACTCACCCCTAACAACGCCCAAAGAGAGCATCACTTCTGTTGACTCATTATCATATTTTTGAAACTCCACGATAAATGCTTGAACAGCATTTTACTTGCCTTGATTCGCCCCCGAGGATTGCATTTTCTCCTGGTGAATTTAATTTATTGTTTTACATGCCAAAATGATGGATTATTCTGATTTTAGATCATAACTTGACAAGCAGAGAAAAGGTACACTTAAAGGGTTTTGCTGAACATTTTAAGCCCCTGCTGTAGGACAATAAATCTTCCTAGTGCATATTTTACACTGAATCAATGCATGATGTTCCTTGAAGGTTATCCAGTTTGTGGAGGAATTTGTGATTCAAATACAGAGGCTCAGCGTTCCAGCCTTTGTGCATTCATGCCAATTATTCACAGGCCTAATTTGAGATATAATATTCCTAATGTGATTTTCACATATAGTTTCTGCATTAAAAAAAAAACAACTCCTCTTGATTGTGCAAAGTGATCCACAGTGACAACTAAATCCTTCAATAAATTGAAATTTATTCACATGTTCTTTATAATACATTTCTGTTTGTGTTCAGTTGCACTTCATGAACAATGAACTGATGTAATCAATAACCTGCTGAAATTGTTTTTTCTCTGTGAGGGGATGCCCTGCAAATACCCTACAGTTCTTATGGAATTTGGCATGAACAATATCCATTTAAGCCCCCCTTCCCTTCCAACAAACCCCTTCAAATCTTCGCTCAACTCCAGTGTCCCTATTTGCATAAGTCTCAGGTTACACATGCAGATCTGGAGCCGGAAGTTGGCCCTGGCCGATGACCCTCTCAATGGCGCGCCCGCAGAGCTGAGGGTCTTTTGGGGTTGCGCCAGAGGATTATCTCCCTCCTCAGGGTGTGTAGTACCATTGCATGGACAAATTGATGTACCCGCTTAAGCATGCCACAGTCCCAGCGGGGGAGATGATACAAAGCCAAAAATCTCTCTTTGGCAGGACTCTCTACAAAAAATGAACAGAAAAAAAGAAAGAAAAAATATTCAACAAGCGGTCTATTAGACAACCTCGATGCCTTTTTTTCTTGATTGTGACAGATCTGTGAGTCCTAGTTTGGAAAGACTGACAAAGACAGGAGGAGAGCAAAAAAGAAGAGTGTGGAAAAGAGGGAGGTGGTGATGATCCCTCTTGTTCTTGTGTCATCAGCGGTTGCACCTCATTAACAAGTACAGGTCTATAGGGTTGGAGGTGCAGAGGAATGAAGAGTGGGTGAGAGAAAAACAGAGAGAAAGAGAGCGAGGGAAGACAGAAAATGAACAGAGCAGTCTGAGGTGGAGGCGAAGGAAGAAGAAAAGGAGCAAAGGAGAGAGCGAGAGAGAGATGACACCCTACTGTGTCTCTGGAGGAAAGCGAGGCCTCTCCCCTTGAATGATTGCTCTGTTATTTATCGTTGGTCTGCAGATCTGATGAGATGTGCAGTAGCAGCAGCCGCGCACAAACACAGCAGCCCCAGTCCTGGCCCGTCCCCAGCACTCCCTCAGTGGACTGACAGCTCCTAATGGCTGGCCGGCATGCAGTCGTAGCCCCGGAGCCCTCCACAGACAGCCACCAACAGAGCCCAGGCACGCTGCCAGCACAGTTCTGTGAGTCAACACCAAACATACTCATCATACGCCTCCGTTGAACTGATTCGCCCATTAAACATCATCCCATACATCAGCTCTCTCCTGGCTCAATTTGCAGAGAATGGTGATTAAAATCGGCAAAAAAACTGTGGATAAGACTATTTGTTGTGAAAGCAAAAGGCGAGAGGAGATATTATATCCTTTGTTATTATATCCCTTGTTATTAAACAATGCAATGAATATTTAGCGAAAGACTGATAAGCCGCACAAGCAATTAAGCCTTGTGGTCACTCATGTTGCTGGTGTCTCATTCCATTCTGAGAGCTCACTCCATAAGAAGCTGAATGTATTAGTGCTCTCAATTACCAACATGACCAATCAGATATGCTTCATTTGCTGACTAGTGGAGTAGCGTGTTGTCAGTTATTCAAGGCCTGTACTTGTAATTAAGAATGCAACCAAGGAACATGTCCACCGTGACTAGCTAATGTAACTGTTATTTAATTAACTTCTAATGATGTTTCTCCCCCCTTCCCATGTAACTTACAAGGGATGCCATTTGCAGTACCATGATGAGTGTTTTTTTTTCTTTTTGTAACACTGCATCAGATATTATCCCACATGTCTTCACTGTAAGGCTCACATTGAAAATTAGGAGTGAGAAAACTTCTTTGGTTTCATCTTAGGAACTGCAGACGTCTTCCATCAGTTTGAAGAAGAGCTAAGACAAAAAAAGGAAGAAAAAAAGGAAAAGAAATCTTGTGTAAGGCTGTGTGTGTATTTTGATCAAGGTGCGATCAAATACATAGAAAGGTCTGACAGTAAATAATACATTAGTGCCCATACAAAGACAGCGCCACAGGCGGTGTGCCGTGCAGGAGGCACTGGGGGATTTCAGCATGTCCTCGGGTTATGCTCATCTTTTTCTGCTGAGTCGACAGGGCTCTAGTGAAGGAGTTCAGTGGCGGAGCGCTTCGCAGCAGCTAAACGCCTGTACTTTTTTCAAGGGCGACAGAACATCATCAAACCCACACGAAACTTCCCACAGCTCTCTACAGACACTGAGTGAGAACTCATTGAAATTCACATTCAATGTGGACCCTCTGAGGCACTGGGTACGCAAGAATCTATTCAGTTTGTGGTATTAACTGAGTAGGTAGTTAATATGGCTCATGTTAAAGCTAGATGGTGATAGGCCAATCTATTGCAGCCAGCGTCTGTGGTTCCCGTGTGCAAAGGATATTTCTGTCTGTATCAGTGGTGCTAATGGTGGTGAGAGCTGACTGCAAACAAGGCCCTGAGTGGAGGCCCATGGAGAGCAAGATTGAGCTGAGGAGCGGCATCAATCAATTAGCAATTAGCTCAGTGCTAATTAGCCATCCCTTGTCTCCACTTTGGAGTCTTTACAACAGCATTGATTAGCCTGAAAAAAGAACTTTCTGGATAATATAGTTTAACACTGTAACATTTTGAGCATCAGTTACCAAGACAATGACAGACAGGATTTGCGGTAAAATTTCCTATGAACCCAATATTCATAAAGCATTATAAACACATTCATTCATTATAATGCATTCATAAAGCCTTGACATTGTTATGACATTAGTGTTTAATGACTGAACTCCTAAGGCATAAAATTGTTACCATATACGCCTTTACTTGAAGTCTCACAAAGCATCATGAAGCTTCGTTTGTTTATTGTCCTTTTATATGTCCAATTCCTCATATCAAATAATGAAGAGATACAATTGGTCAATGCATACTTTATGTAAATTGAGATGAACACATAATTACTCATGAAAATTAATAGGGCACCATTACAGACAATAAGTAAAGTGGTAGGCTATGTGTCCCTAGTATCAAAAGCCTAAAGAGGCTTATAAGGCTTTGTGGCACTTATATGATAACATTATAATACCTTCTGAGTATGGTCTTGAAAATGTATAAACAGTTATATATACTGATGACATTAGCTATAAAGTATTATGAATGCATTACAACCTTTATGAATCTATTCACAGAAAGTGTTACCAGGTTTTCTTTGACCCTTTTTTCCTTAATTGTTACATTGTAGCCTTAACAATGCTACATATTAATCTTTTTTGGTCAAGTATTTATAATTACAAGTTAGTGAGTTCCTCTTAGCTGTGTCTTGGTGTGTACAGTATTTTCGATAACAGTTCACCATATCAAATACTGTTACTAAATGCATATTATGGATGTGAGTGGATTAAAAAGTCAGAAATGTAAGGTCCCTCTAAAACATATTTTGTAAACAGTATTATCTATTAAACAAATGCAAAGTCCATATATAATTGCCCTAATACACATTCACAACACTCACCTCTGTTAGCAGATGGAACTGTCTAAAGTTGAGTGAATAGCTTTAGATACAGAACAGACATTGGAAGACCTAACTACTAATGACCAAACTTGCAAACACTTTCAGACGCTCTAGTAAAAGTTCATTGCCATTTCGCTATGTTGTTGGTAGGCTACCATACTCCCACACACTATGCCTCTGCCAGCCTCACCAGAAACATGTCAGGGCACTCTGAGACATGATTGGCAAAATAATACTCATTCCAAAATGAGTTGTGCTGCCAATTTTATCCCATTGCAATCATTTTGAAAAATATAATAAATTAAAGTATAAAAGTAAAAATGGATAAAAATGTGTTCTGTCCACTGACTTCTGCATAACTTTTGCATTCTCAAGCATAGCCATTTCTTTCACTTCACCCGGTAGCCTACTGTATTAACATGCACACCATAAACTTTATTTATTTTTGGTTTATTTTAAATTTAGGTAATGATGTCAATTAATGATTCAATAACAATTAATAAAAACCCTGACAAGTGAGTTTGGCTATTTGAAACACACACAGAGGCTGCAAGGTATAAACAGCTGACAGGTAACATCTGTCAGCAGGGCCTTGTGGCACCTCCCGACTCACCTCAGGGCCCCGCCCTGTACCCTCCCCTCGCTGCCACTCGCTGTCCTTCCACCAGGTTTCACTCTGTCAGCACAGCCAACATGCTGACGGCACTGAAAAAAGAACCACAACTCCTCCACCTATTAACATTACAGTCGCATATCATTTAACGTCGGGGATGAAGGCCACGGGAAGAGGTCTCGCCGGTAATAGCTAATCTTTTAGCCTCAGTAAGCGCCAGGTCTCTGCATGCAAAGAGGGTGGTGATGATATTGTGACTTCTAAAGTGGGGCATTTCTGTAAGGTGTAAATAAAGGTGTTCTGTAAGGTGTAAATAAAAAATATCAACACTGTTTGTGTTATTCTGGCCTACAAAATCATTCTCTTTTATGGATGAATTTCATTCATGTTCAAAGAGGATAGAAGAGCTGTATTCTCACCATCTTACAAGTGGCTTGATTACGCTTTGAGACACAACTAAGGACAGACTATTATGCCCTCTTTTTGTTAGCTTTGCTTGTTTGTCGCATCGGACTGCTGGAAACACACACATGCACACACACACGCACACACACACACACACACACACACTAACCTTCATACCTTGCATCCTTACATGTAACCTAGTGGCACAATTGCTTTCGAGTAAAAAACGCGAATGGCATTCTCTCTGTTTTAATTGAAATGCAAAGTACAACAGCACAGCCGGCCCCATAGAAAACCACTGCGCCCCTCTGCCGTGCTGATAAAGGCTGAAGCTATTTCTCTGGCTATCAGCCTGGTCATGTGTGTAATTGCCTTTTGGCTAAAAATGCACCAATGTACACTAAGCATAAAAAAAGAGTGGCAGCTCAATACAATACTGTCCATAGAAGCCAGGTATAATCTGTCTTTGCACAAAGGGATCAGGGCAACACTGGGGTGTGCGGTCAAATAGGAGATCAAGGCAAATACACCTTCAGATGGGGAATAAAAAAGCGGAGTGGGGTGTTTTTTCTTTTCCTTTTTTTTTTTCTTAAAGTGAGTTTCCGGTGGAGGCTGAGAATGTGAAAGTGGATAAGCGAATGAGAATTTAAATGAGCTCCTAGGGCTTGGCAGGGTTAGGACCGTTGGTGAGGCGCACAGATGCTCTGCTCGTATTGATTGGCTCGAAGGTCACAGCGAATGTAAACTTCACCCCCTCCACACACACACACACACACACACACACACACATACACACAGTCACCCCATTCCTACCCCCTTCAGAGATTCGCCTCTGTCAACTTGACCGTGAGCCAGTCAGCGCCAGCTACCACCCAAACGACCTCTGAACGTTGACCTTTTGTGGCCTGCCCACTGCAAGAGGTGACCTTCTGTCACCTTGGGCTCCAACTAATGTTGGGTTTAACCCTTTGCGGTGACCTTTTAACCCTTTCTTGGCTGTTTTCAGGTGAAATTTTGGGAGGAGCAGATGGAATGGTTAGCAGGTTGGGAGCATAACATGGGTGGGAGCGACAATTACACACACACACACACAGACACACACACACACACACACACAACCCCCCCTCCAACGCCCTCGTTGTGAATATGACCTGTGCTCCTTTGCCTTAGCCCTTCTGTCTTGCACCTCCCCCTCCTCAGCTCTGTGGAGTACCTCAAAATGTGGGTTAAAGCGAGTCAATAATGTTTCACAAGGCCAAGATCTCTCCCCAGTGACATGGGCTGTCTGAAGAGGCCTGACATTTATTCAGAGAGGAGCCGAGAGAAAGAGAGAGAGAGAGAGAGAGAGAGAGAAGCAGGAGGAGGAGGAGGAAGGTTGGGGGGGGTGGTCTGAGGAGATGCAGAGAGAGGGAGTTCAGGGTGAGCAAGATGTAGACTGCTGACTGCTGTGTTCTATCGATTCATATAGTAGCACAGACAACATACATACATACATACACACACATATACACACATACACGCACACATGCACTGACACACACACAAAAACACAACAACTTTAATAAGGTGAGTTGTTACTAATCCAGCGTACACACACACTCCAGTACATACACATTTGCACAGGCTGGACAATATGAAATCAGAATAGAACTGCACGCATTCTCGGCTGTTCCACTGATTGCATCATAACCATCTTTGCTGATCAGACAAATTCTAAATGTTATAAACTGTACTGACAAAGAAGTCTGGGTTTCTTGAGACTTAGTTTATGACTGCCTGAACAATATTTTCAAAACTTTGCTGTTTCTCAAACACAGTTCAACAGCTTTTTTTTTTTTTTTTGCATCACATTACTAATATAGAGTGTCTATTATACATTCTATTCTAAATATTCATATTGTATACATTTAACTCATTGATCTGCATTGCAGCTCAGTGCTTTCAATCATATATTTTTCAGCTTTGGCCCCACATCACCATAAACACACACGGTTAAACGTCTCGTGGCAAGACCCAGCTAGTCGCCAAGGGGTTGAGTCTTGGGAGCTTTGAGACGTTCTGCAGCAGTGAGTCACTTTGACGGGTTGTCGGTGTGTTCGCTTGTCTCTGTGCTGTGCTTATTGACCATGGGGAGGACGGTGTGTGTTTGTGTGTGTGTGTGTGTGTGTTGGCCTGGGCAGCAGAGCCGAATGCACCAGGCGGCGAGCGAGTGAGCGTGGTCCGGGGGAGCGGGAGCGAAATAGCAGCAGAATATTTATAGAGATTTGATTCAGATCTCTCAGAGGATGAACGCATGCATTCTGAAGACAGAGCCTCGGGCAATACAAAACAGAAGGTCAGACTCATAGATTTACTGCTTACATAAAAACACAACAAACCCGAAAGAGAGAGAGAGAGAGAGAGAGAGAGAGAGAGAGAGAGAGAGAGTGAGGGGGGGCAAGGAGGGAGGGGTAGTCTTCCAGTCCTCACAGTTTACCTTGAGGCAGAGTTGGGCCTTGGAGAAATATAGATTTGTTTTTTTCCTTCTCGTTTTTTTTTTTCTTGTTTTAGATAGCTACCCTTCCTGTTTCCTCTCCTTCTTGTCAGATCAAAAATGTGGGTGTTGTATTAAATCTGACAGGTACTGGAACTCATATCAAACTCAATTTGCTACCGTAGTTTTGATATCTTTCATCCAGAGATGAAACACTTCTGAATTCTATTTCCATACATGGGCAACAGGTTTTTGATTGTTTTGTGTGGTTGCTTTTCTCCATATGATGGAGTAAACATCCCATATCCGTCTCATTCATTCATGTACGACTTTGCCCACCTTGTTAAAAAAAGAATCCCTGACAATACCATTAGCGTTATTACATCCGAGAGCATCCCCAACGTTTTATTCTTATTAGTTTATCTTTAAAGTCCTTCCAGTCTAAAACCTTTATTCATCCATTTGCTCTTTGTCCATTGTCCTCAGTCGGGCTCTCTCATGTCCAGACATGATCAATAGGTCATCAGACAGTGGGGTCAAAGTGCAGGGGTCAATGCTAGTCTGATCAGGTATGGCTGATCAGTGCATAAGGGTTTGGGGGTTTGGGAGGCATAGGGGATGGGTGGATGGTGACGGTGGTGAGGTGATGGTTGTTGGGGGGTTTAGGGAGGTGGGGGGTAGACAGGATAATAGATAATGCTGATTCAGAGCCCTTAAGAGAGGTGGGCATACCCCCCTCTTTCCTCCCACTATCGATAGCGCTCCCTTTAAACAGATTATTTATTCTGAACTAGAGGGCAGGGATGTGAGCTATTGATCCAGGCACTGGCTCACTAGGAGGCTTTGAACTAAGGCCATCTGAGCCAGTGGGGAGTGGGTAAAACCAGGGTGAGAAAATAGCCTCTTCTAAAGCATTTAAAGCCAATGGCTTCTTCCAAAGAATTTCAAACCAATGGTCATAATATGAAATGGGATGTCTGGTGCGTGTAGTGTGCTAAGTACTGTGGTGTACAATAATGAATCAAGTTTATGCTCTGTGGAGGGCTACAAATGTGTGCTAGTTTATTGATGACTGATAGTGAACTTGACAGTGGCAGATTCAGCAGCAGGGGAATGTTCAATGCACTGTACCAGGAGAGCTAACAGTGGTAATGAAAATCAGAAGCCTTTGTCAAGGGCCGAGAAACAGTTTCACAGGTAGTTTCCGGTGCTCCGACGCCATCAAAGTGTTTAGAGTGCGAGTGCGCCGCCCTCTCCTATCTCTGCTGGAGTTACCCAGTGTTGTGATTCCATTCACTAATCTCGTGCTGATAGAACAAAGGCCCGTGTGTTCAAACAGCAATTACTCCCTCGTCTTTGGAGATACTGTCCGGGCATAATTGGATTTAAATGAACTCAAATCTCCCTTTGTTATGGCAAATAACACGCAACGCTTTTTAATTAAGATCGCTCGGGCTCGAGTAATGATACCGCGCCACGTGGAGAGCCGCCGCCGCTTTCATCTGGCGGTCTTCAAACGGCGATGAGAGGGGCTGAGGCGGCGTCGCGGCGCAAGCTGGACGGCCCACTGTCTGGCTCAGTGGGGGGGGGGAGCGCCATAATTAAGATCGGACTTTATCTGCCGCATCTGCGTTCTGCTGCTCTGAAGATGAGATTTGTGGCGGCCGTGCCTGTTCAGAAACGTAGCGTGGCAGACATTGGAGCTTGCAGGGACGGGTAGAGGGCTGTGGGGGTGGATTGGAGGTGGCAAGGCAGCTGGGGGGCATACTGAACCCTCTACTCACCTGGGGGGTGAGGGAGATTGGGGTTAAGGAGCAAGCCCAGGTGTAAGCTAATAGGTAATGGGGGTGTAGATGTGTCTCAGAAGGAAAATTTGGAGGTGCACCTTGTGGAGTAAAATTGTTTCTGTAATTTTATATGGGCTGTACAACATCTAAATCCATTTTTCTTTCTTTCCTATGATATATGTGAGAAATTAAACAGCTACTCTGTCAGTTGTTGTTGTTGGTACTGTTAATTGCATTATTAGACACTTATTACTATTTAATTACTATTACTATGTCTTTTATAAGTCATTGGTTGATAATTAAGGCAGCGCATCAATACTGTTCATCAATCCTTGCCTGAAGAAAAGCATATTTTTTTTCTCTGCCCCATTTTCAAGAGTTGGAGACTTTGAGAGGGCATAATGAACTATTCACTCCACTTTGAGAACTTTTTTGTAGGTCATGAGCTATTGTGTCATCTTTAATTTCACCTACAGTTGAGAGAGGGCTTGACATCAGTGGCTCTTTGTCTTCAGGGCAAATGATGCTGCATGAAAATGACACACTTGTTGAGAGAGAACTGATTAAAAACTGATTGCTGTCGTTCAGTCAATCAAATGCCTAGCTCAAACTCTCACAGGATAGTAATGCCTCTTCAGTGCCATCCTTATCTGTGCCCGATCTTTGCTCTGACAATATGAAACTAAATGATTTGCTTATCAGAGAGCCTGAAACACACTGGCTGTGAGATCACACTGTGCTTTACACATGCATTATCTAAAAGCTGGGGATACTGTCAAGAATAATGCATCTTTACAGAGGCCAATAGTGTTAATCTGTACCAATGATTACATCTTATAGGCTCTCTATCCCTCACCATCACCTTTAAATGCCTGTAACCAAAACGGGGGGAAGCAGATGTCTTACTGGAGTCCAGGAAGAGAGAGAGAAATGACGTTGGAATACGCATGCAATATTTCAGAAGCACAATTATGCAATGAGTCAGAGAGAAGAAAAGGAGGGGGTGTGTGTGACTGTGTGTGTGTGTGTGTGTGTGTGTGTATGTGTGTGTGTGTGTGTGTGTGTGTGTGTGTGTGTGTGTGAGAGGGAGACAGAAAGATATCTGGTGGGAAAATTACCCCGGCTGACATAAGAGTGGAGTACTATGTATAATACTGTATCAGTAATTCCCCTAAATGACTCACCATACCATAATTGAATTTCTGTGATTAATACATTGTGATTAGTAGGCTGCCATTGATGCCTTTATTCACATGGGTCCTAATATGAGGCGCCCATGTCCATTTAAATGTAATTTTAGAAGGGATCAGACACACACACACACACACACACACACACACACACACACACAAGCAAGTGCAAAAGCAGACATGCAGAGTATGGGCATCTTATTACATACACACATCGGCTCAAGATATCAATGTGACAAAGGAGTTATTCTACGGAGAGGCGATTACATGACAAATACTCAGGGGGATCAGATAATGAATAAGCCATAATTAGATTAATAGACTTGCACTTGAACTTGGCATCCTGTAATGTATGATATATCATGGTACATCATTTGCCCTGATTCACACTTACTCTCCCCCACTCACATCACTCCCTGTGGCCAGGGGTGGGGTCACAGATGCTGAAGCCAACATAAGCAAGGAACCTTGACTGGGCGTGTGTATCGCGTGCACGACGGTTGGCTGATTTCATAAAGTGTCGACTCTGCGTTCCTATGGCGTTTCTTCTCTCCTGAAGGTTCAAAGCCACGTCATGAAGGGGAGATGATTGATAGGTTTTATTTGTTCAGTACAGCTGGGTCCAATGCCGTGTCCAAAGCGAGTTCTCATCAATCAGAACGTGAAACTTGCACCCCTCCCATCTCTCAAGTGTGAATAGTGGCCTCTGCCCCCCCCCTCCCCGGTTCTGTTATGGTGCATTCAGCAGCTCAGGCTAAACCAAACCTGGCCTATATGCTATAGCTATGTGTGTGTGTGTGTGTGTGTGTGTGTGTGTGTGTGTGTGTGTGTGTGTGTGTGTGTGTGACAGAGGACATAGATGTGTTTTCTATGTGTCCACCACACCAGGTCCTCTTATGATGTCCCCTCTACTCCCAAGCTGAATTGAATACAGAACGGAGGGGACTCCAGCGTCTGTGTGCCATCTTGCATGGAGCCGATTTAATTACTCCATGGTTAAATGTCTTTCCATTTATGCTGAGGCTTTAAATTACACAAGCCTTTGCACCCATTCCCACCCCTAACCTCCTTCTCTTCATCTTCTCTCCCTCTCTCCGCCCCCCCTCTCTCTTCCTTTCTCTGTCCCTAACTCTCACTCTCACTCTCATTCCTCTCTCCTTTTTTCTAGCAGTTGTAGAGCACAAACTAATTCTCCTTAAAGTGTCTGCAGCTGCCTGTGTATTTTACGCTCTCTTACTCCAACAAATTGGACTTGGGCGGCCGCAGGAGAACAGAGAGGGCGATTCTTGCATTATCCAGTCCACTCCTCCACAGACCTTTCCCAACACCACCCAATGCAAATATGAGCCTCCCTCAACCCCCCCCCCCCACCCCCCCTCACTCCTACCACCACCACCAAACTAGCAGCAGTAATAACTACAGGAGCTGACGCCAAACACCAGACTTACCGACTAGTATATAATAGTATGTCATTCACAATTTTTTCTTTTTTTAATTTTATTTTTTGTAAAAAAGGTGTCGTTTAAATATGGGATGCTGTAAGGTGCGGAGAATGGTAGCAAGGCAGCAGATGGTCCAGCACTGCTGTGGCTGTTGGAGTCGTGTGCAGCGAACCCTGAGCTGTAGGATTTTACACTGGCACAGCAGGTTGTGGTTAAGACTGGCAGTGTGGGTGACACAGGCTCTGTTATGTGTGTAATTGATGGGGACTGCAGATGGGCAAGACGGGGGGTTGGGAGAGGGCAGGAGGACGAGGACGAGGAGGAGGAGGAGGAGGAGGAGGAGGGGTGTTCCTCCCGAACTCGTTCCTCCGCCACCGTGTTTGCTAACACACACGCCCCGACACAATAAGAGGGGCTGAGGGAAACATTCACCCCCATTTATTAGACCCCTGTGTGTGTGTGTGTGTGTGTGTGTGTGTGTGTGCGTGTGTGTGCGTGTGTTACGTCCATGCACGTGTGGATCCGAGGACCCAGTCAGTTGTGTCACCTGTAAACCAGATCATATAAATTTGACTGCCATGAATTAACAAGGGTTGCGTAGACTAGCGACCAGAGGATGGCACAACATGAACATTTATAGTTGTGTAATTGTATCCTTCTATGGTTGGGAGGGCATTTTATTATGCCCCTGTGCCCGTTAAGTACATTCTAATCCTGGGCCCCGGCCCCAGGTGTAATGGGCTATATCTGGGCCCCGGCCCCAGGTGTAATGGGCTATATCTGGGTGGTGAACAGCATGAGGGGATAAGGTAATAAACTGATTAGTTGAATTCTCCGCGGCTGTTGATTACAACTCAACTCGTCTCCAGAGTGGGGTGTAATTAGGCCAATAATCTCGGCTCACACATCGGCAAGGCAGTGATCCAGGGCTCTCGGGTGTAAACTTACACACATGCAGACATACCAGTATGTGTGCGTGCGTGCGCGCACACACTCATCACACACACACAGCACATGTGCACTTACAAGTGACACACACACACACACACACAGAGACAGTGATACACATACCAGCATGTGCACGCACATACACACAGACATACACACACGCACACACACACACACACACACTCACATACACTTACATAACACATGTGCAAAAGTGATACACACCCAGACAGACAGTGATACACATACCAGGATACACACACGCACTCACATACAGGCATGCATGCACAAACACAAACACACACACACACACAGAGACACACACACAAATGTACTCTTGCATACACATATTTGTACACATCCACGCATACATACACACACACGCGTGCGCACACACACGCACACACACACATTGCGTGGTTAAGGGAAGTCAAGCATAACGCTTCCTCATGAGCCAGAGACATGAGCTGAGCTGTGTCCTCCACCAGGATAATTGGTAGTTACATGGAACAGATGCCCTACACCTGAATGGAGTCTTACATTTTGTGTAGTGCAGCACAGAAGCTTCAAATTCACTACGTGAGGCTCAGAAGCACCAAAGAGCTTCCACTGCCTTATGTCATCTTTTAATATCTTTCTGCAACTCAGCTGAAGGGGAGATTGAAAATCACTCACTCACTGCATAGTTACTTACAGGGAAGTCTGATTCCTCTTTAGCTGTATCTAATTCTTAGTAGTCACACCTTTCTTTTCTTTCCATCCCTCTTCCATCAACCCCTCCCTCTCTCTCTGTTTGTCTGTCGTTCTGTTGCTTTTGGGGCCAGTAATTACTACAGAAGCCCAACATGGTTCTTCCCTTCCCTTACAAGACTGGGTTTCTGCTGGTTGGGGGTTGGGGGTTGGAGCGGCTGAGGAGGGAGTTAGTTTACTGAACAGTTGCAGCTGGTTTGTGCAGGAATTAATCATGATGATTAATTGGGCTTCAAGTCAAATATCCACAGAGCGACTTCAAGCTGACAGGCGTCACGCTCAAATTGACACTGTTTTAAAAAGCAGCAGATTGATTTACAGGGCAGCCTAATGAACAGCGCGCCCACAACCAGAGGGAAGACGGACTGAGTGAATGTGTGTTTTTGAGTTTGACCCTGAGCTGTCTCTCTTTCTCTCTCCTCTTCCCTTCTTCCTTCTAATTCTCACTCTCTATCTTTCTTCATGTTCCATTCCTATTCTGCTTCCTCTCTTTTATGCTTTTCTTCCTCTCTGCCTGTCTCACTCAATTTCTCTCTCTCTCACTTTCTTTTTTATTCTCCCATTTTATATTTGCATCTCTTCCCACTCTTTTCT
>PYXC01002596.1:5230000-5280000 GCA_015244755.2 Tenualosa ilisha
GTGGTCTTTGGAAGTCTGCCCGTGCTCACTCATGTCAGTTAAGTTTTCATTAGTCGCTCCCAAGTTCCTTCTTGGTTTGCCCTAATATTATTAGCGCATGCCAGTGTAGCACAGGTCATAAATTTCATTAGCACGTGTCAAACTCACTCTTGCTTCAAGTTACACCCCCATCTTTATGATAGCTGTGGCATCACCCGCTTGTAACTTCCACTCCATTTTTCCATTCAGAAAGTTGACAATGGAGGATTTAGAGAGCATTGTAATTCAATAAAGGATTCTAATCTCAATTGTCTCTTGATGTGAACTAAAAGTCCTCAATATGGCAAACACAAATGGCGCACTGTTAAGTATGGGGTTTCGTAATGCTGATGAAAAGCCGCAGACAATCATTTCACAAAGTCGGACAGAAAACAATAAAGACATGATGCAAACCCAGGGGGTACAATCTCCAGCAGGTTCTGGATCCTGGTCGGCCTCTCTGCCGTCATCTGCTCTCTCAGTACTGCAGGAACATCTAATCTGTTGACTTGGTCCTAAGCCGAGACCTAGAACGTGCTTGCTGCTTAGCTTAACATCGCTAGAGCTACGCTCTGCCTGTCAGCTGCTGAGCGAGGACTTGTGAATGTAGTGTGGGCAGGATTTAACAGCCAGCTTCTGATCACTCCAGCCTTTTCTCCTCTGCTGGATGAAAGCTGAAATAATGTGTCTCCTTCTCTGTCCCAGTGATGAGATCAGGGAGAGAGGCAAAAAAAGAGACACAATGAGCTTGAAAAGATGAGAGCACCTTGGAAACAAATCCACTGGCAGACAGGAGAATATGTGTGAAAAGAAAGAAAGAAAGACAGAGAGAGAAGGAGAGAAAGAGAGAATCTTTCAGTGATGTAAACTCATAATCCCAGCGCTTGCTGAAAAAAGAGGATGCTGGAGTTGTAGCAAGAGAGAGGGGTAAAGAGAGAGAGAGAGAGATGGAGAGAGATGGAAAGAGAGAAAGAAGGAGAGAGAGTGGGAAACTAGCCCCGCATTAAAGAGGGTGATGTGGTGATTGAGTGATAAGAATCACGAAAAAAGGAGGAAAAAAAATCAAAGGAGGAAGCAAGTGGTTTGAATTCCTGCCATCATCTCCTTAGGCGTGAATGGGCATACGAATGAGACTGAGTGAGTGCTAGCTATCCAGAGCCAGCCGCATCAAAGCAGGTGATACAGCTCATAATATAAACACAGCCTACTTTAATTGGTCATGAAGGGAGCTTTTCCCCTCAATGGAATTGACAGAAACCATTGTGGCTAAAACGCTATAACACACTGGCGCGCTGCCCCCATCGTCAAAATGCACTAGAGCGAACCTCGCTGGGTGAATAAAGCAATCCACGGCCATTTTCCCAGCAAGAGCAATCCAGTTTTTTCTCATCCTAAGAGTTTTCCCCCTCCACAGGAAAAAGAAAAGAAAGGGGAAAAAAAGAAAGAAAGAAAGAAAGAAAGAAAGAAAGGGGAATGATGGCTGCCTACTCGTGCAATCATGTGCCACGTGCAGAGAGAACAATGGAGCATAGAGCGAAAAAAAGAGTGGAATTAAAAGAAAAGATCCTTTGTGGGAGCTGAGAGAGAGGAGGATGGAGGGAGGGCGCAGGAGGAAAAGGCCCCTCGGCGCTGGCCACCAACAGAGGGACAAAAAGACAGGTTTTTGGAGCGAGCGGCAAGAGCGCTGTATTGCTGACGAAGGCCAGCAGTCTCATTTGCAAACTAACGCCGTTACAGCGGTGCAGTGCTGTGAAAGGAGAGGTGTGAATTAGACCAGCTCCTTCAGACTTCAGCAGACTTAAACAACAGCACAGGGGACAGCCTATGATACTACTCACCCACCGGGCACAGAAGGGGTACCTGTGGGGACATTTTAACATTTGCCATTTCAGGAAGCCATGTGTAGCAACTGTTGGTAAAATCATCCAAGAATGACAGAAACCAGCCGCAGAATGTGAAAAAAAACATATGTACAGAATTTCAAAAATGCTAAAGCACTGTCTTGTTCAAATATATTCTGAAGTTATCAGTCAAATTAACCAGCACTGGATCAACTGTCCAATTATATCATGTTCTGTCACATGTGGCTGTAGTATGAAATGCAATGCAAGTAAATGTAAATCTACATTTATGATGACTCAAATCTGAGACTGTTCCATGAGAACTACACATAGAAGCTTTTGAAGTGCTAGTATACTTCATACTTTATTTTCCTTCCTGTTCCTTTCATTCTGTCTTCCAATCACGCTTGAAAATGTGCACTCGTCAGCGAATCAGCTAGGTTGTGTAGGACTTCAGGTGTGTTTGGGCTGAAGGTCTGCAAACAGACAGAATAAAATATTTGAAGTTGGTCAGCTAGAGCTCTGAAAACAGAATATCAGACAACCTCGGGGGGTGTGCGAGGTAAGTAAAGAGTTTACTTAGAGAGAAGTTTCTCTTCATGAGTCTGGATCAGGTTCAGAACTTTGCATTGTCCGGAACTGTTGACCAGAGCGATCTCTTTTTACCTGCCTCCGTCTGCCTTTCTCCCCCTGTCTTCCCCTCTCCCCTCTGCCCCCTCTTCAACTCTCCCACTTACCTAGGATGAAGGTGGTGGGAACCTGAGACATGAACCCCAGCCCCACATTTTGGGGGGTGATTGTGTGTTTATTGCCCATTGTGTACATGGGGCACATCTGCCCTGGACTCAGAGACAGGGGCATTTAAGGAGGGATTGCATGTCCTTCCCTGTAAAAGGAAAAGGGCCAGGTCTGATCAGAGGGAGGAGAGGAACAACTAAGAAAACAGAAACGGCAGGTAGTGGTGTGGTTAACAACGTCTTTTATTTCTCAGGCTTCCCTCGGGGGTTTCATGTGGAGGGTAGACATTGAGAGTGGTCCCGATGAGGCTGAGATTGAGCTCCCTTACACACTGGTGCCTGTGTCTGCCCTCCCCTCTGTATAGTCATGCTATACACTCAGCACAGACATCCTACAGGACTGCATCTCTCTGTATAAACATCCATGGCTTACAGTACCGTAAAACAGGCTGCTATGTCAGGACAGAGGACAATCCAAGCACTAGAGACTAATAGGTTGTCCACATATGAGCCAGTGGCAGCAAATGTACATCTTTGTTGGTTCTACCAACATCCATGGACACAGTAGATTATGAGTACATTTGAATAACTTATAACCTGATCTCACTCACCTAAATTGAGTGTATGTTCAATGGGAATAATTAAATAGATTCTATAAATCAGAGAGAAGAGTAAAGGTCAGAGTTCATAGCATACATTACTATAACTAGGTGACACAGAAAGTTAATTGGTAGAGAACATCTTAAAACAGAATTATCAACTTAATTGTTTTAGCAGGGCCTTCACATCGACCTTGTTCACTTAGGACTTTTGTCTGTTTTAATTAAAGGACAAAAAGGCCCTGAAAACAATCAATTCACCGGGAAACAAGGTCTAATTAAAGAAAATAACAGAAGGAAGAAGGAAAACCTTTTAATTGTACTTCAGTGTTAGGGACCTATTGTAATTCATTATGTCTGTGGCAGGGGCTACTTTCATGTAGCTGCAGAGGTGGTGTGCATGGATGTCTGAGGTCTGAGAATCTGAACTATATTACACGTCTGACTATATATACTATATATATATATATATAGGTAGATAGATAGATAGATAGATATAATTGGTCAGAGTACATTAAAAAAATAAGATTTAGAAATGTTGCGTATCTAGCTGTTTTACACTTATTCACCTCATGGTCACATCAGAGAGTTTTCTCAGGTCAGTGTCCTGTTTGTTTCCATGTCCAAATCCCAGTGCTGGGTCGACACCTGAGTCTGTCTGTCTGTCCACTCTCATATTGACACTTTATGAAAACTCAGTAATGAGCCTCTCAAAATGAATACGTAGTTCACTAACATTCTTAGGTTTTATTTTCAGTCATCATTTATCTTCAGGGAAAGCAAGTCCCCTATTAATGCCAAATGTACGGATGTACATATTATTTAGAAGCATGTTTTTCGAACATTTTTTTTCTTCTGAATGTAAATACATGACTCTGAGTGCATTTGTTTACCTCAGTTGCTTGCCTCTGGGATATTATTCTTCCTACTCTAATTTAGAGTGTTGATTTTCAAAAAAAAGGAAGGTTGAAATCTATAATGGGACAGAAATAAACAGACAGCATGTCAGGAAAAAAATATCACCTATCTGAACACGTCAGTGGGCTTTGAAGTGTTGGACTTCTCAACTCAGCTGTAAAAGGCAGAAAAATCCCTTTGACAGCTGATGAAGAGTTGACTGCTAATTGTCACGTCCCTTTTTCATTCTTTGAAGTGTTAAACATGAGATATCCTGTGAAATATTTGCTTTATTGAACTGGGTTGAGTCGTTTTATTTTAATAACTCCCAGTGGTTACCTTGAAGAAGAATACTGGTGTTTTTTTTTTTTTTGCTAAGCCGAGCGTCCACCTAGCAAATTTTTGAATCTCTGAGCTATTATTTCTTTCTTGGGCAAGAGAGGGATGATTTTAAAATAGTCCCCATGTCTTGGTACACAGGGGAGACAGTGCTCTATGTCTCAGAGTGCTGAAGTACTCGTGTTTGATGTGGTGTGGATTTCATTTGTGGAAATTCTTAGAAGCGGCATTCAGTGGCTGACATCTCAAAGCTGGTTTCTTTATACTTCCAAAGCCATGCTGTGTGTATACCATTCCACAAGAACAAAACTAAGTGGAGGCAGAGAACAGGATGTCTGACAGCTTGCAGTGCGTGGTTAGGAGAGTGATCTGGCAATGCTGGAAAACCAACCTAGAATTCCAAACTAGTTGAAATTTGGAATGACATGGCTGCTTTGCCAACCACATAGTGAATCAAGTGCGCCAGCTGAATTCATAATCACTAACAAGTAACGTCCATGTAGCTGTACACCTTCATCCAAAAGATGCATTGAATTTCCACTGCAAAGGAGTTTTGGGGAATATCATAATGTAGCATTACACAGGAGATCTGTAGGTTGTCAAGGCAGATCATCCAATCAGTTACTGGTCTGAGGGTATGGTCTTTGCAAAATACACATCCATTTAGATCTGTAGTATAATGCTAATGCTGACAAGGGTCCTGCCAAATTTTTACAGTGGAGGGTCCTTCTCCATAAAGCACAACCACTTATAGGACTCAAAATTCACAAAAATTCTGTGTAGTGCAATTGTTGTAGTGATTGTGTGGTTACATTGAGACTCTGCCAATAGATCCTTTTTTGCAGTGCAATTTCAATGTGATTTCTTTCAGTGCAATTAACATTCCTCATTTTTTGGAGGTTATTTTGGTTTTGGTGGATGTCAGCTCATCTTGGAGGTACTCAATAATACCACCCAGCATGACAAAATAAATGGTGGCGTTTGACTGGTGAGGGGAGTGTTGAAGGAAGCCGGGGAAGGGTTCCCCAGCTTGGTTTTTGATTGACATGCCTGACATATGGAATAGCTCTGGCGTTCTCTGGGGAGTGTCTGACAGGAGGGAGGGAAGAGGGAGGGAGCAAGGGAAGGAGGGGTGTGCACCTCTCCGCCTGTCTGAGAAAACGGGCGGAGTACGAGGCGCTCACACAGCCTGGATTCCTGATCAAAGGCATCCGAGAGCTCTCACTCTCGCGTCCTCCTTTCTAATGTCTATCTCACTTTTCAATCGCCACCTCCCCGATCCTCCAAACTCTCTCTCTCTCTTACTCTCCTTCTCTCTCTCTCTCGCTCTCTCTCTTTGCTCGCTCCTTCTAAATTTAGCAGTCTAGGCAATTAGTGGTGAGGTGCTCAGAGCAGTCTGTGTTGTAGATGACAGACAGAGACATAACAAGTGTGAGATACTGTACACACACCCTGTGTGTGTGTGTGTGTGTGTGTGTGTGTGTGTAGTGTCGGTGAAGACTGAGCAAAAGAGTGAGAGAGTGCAGGTGAGTCTGTGTGTGAGACTTTATTGCATGCATTTACAGTATACGTCAGGACAGTATAGACTTTTAAGTCTCTGCATTTGAGTGGCACTCTGCATGTGTCAAAGCTGACTGAATGGCATTCCAGTCCTGAGGTCAGATATGTTGAAGTTGTCTATAATTTACCTCCAACCATTATAGGGTGAATTGATACAGGTCCTACACTGTTTACCTGTCACTTCCTACCTAATTAAGTAGCCTCTTTTGAAGTTCCCCGTGGAGAACCCCCCAACACACACACACACACACACACACACACACATGCACACACACACACTCACACTCACAGACTCACACAGATAAACACTCACAGACTCACACACAAACTCGCTTTCTGTCTCTACAGCAGAGGAGAAGGACACCTCTAGATAAGCTTGCGGGTCCTTTGGGGACTTTCACAATGGCTGACAGTCGGACTGTGGAGCGGAAGAATGGGATGTTTTGAGAGGAGTAATTGTTTAATGAGAGAGTGATTATGAGTGGCTGAGACAAGCGGGGCCCAAGGACAGTCTTTGGGATAATGGGATAATGTGCAGTGAAGGGAAGGTACAGTGATATGAGGAGGCACAGTGGCAGGATTGGAACCTCGCTCCCCAGAGACCCGCTGCCTTGTCTACTGCTATTAGCCACTAACTCACTGTTCTCTGGGCGTTGTTTTTACCAGCGGTTCAAAAAAGTGAAGATACGAATGTGTGTGTTTAGATGTCAGGCCTATCCCCCCCTCCCCTTCTAGCCTTTGAAATTATTTTTCTCCCCCATTGTTCTGCTATTGTGTCCCAATGGACATTTATTCCCATTGTAATGGAGCTGTGACTGAGTTGGGGTTTGGGTATTTGTTTTAGACCATCAAGCATTGAGCAAAACTGGAGAAAAATCTTTTTGATTTAATGATTGTTAAACCAGATGAAGTAGCACTGGGAAATGCACATCAGGTATTTGCTGAGGATTGGAGAAATTCCCATAAAATGAAATGAGCTCTCATCATCAGCCCCTAACACACCACTTATATGGACAGGAACTAAGCAAAGCATGAGATTCAGGCAGATCTTTTGACATTGGTCACAGCATAATAGTGCACCCCATTTTTCTGCAGTAGACATTCTGGTGTATAATAACATAATTATAAATGGTTTATAGATTGTAAATTGTGGTTGTGAATCATTTGTGAATGAAGTGTGTTATAAACAAAGGATGTCTCAGCATGATTACCTCAGGCATGAGAATATGTTACATTCTGTAAATCTCCCCAAGTAATTAAGAAAAGCATTGACCAAATGGCATGTTTGAAGAATCTGAACGTGCAGTTTGATCAGTAAATGAGGTGTAATTCCACACATCTTTAGCACAATTTCAGTATTAATGAATGGATTACTGTTAGGCTGGGGGATAAGTAATAAGGCCAATAGAGCTCAAACACCTCAAAAATCTATTGTGAATATTTCACCATTCAGAACTGGTCTGGTAGAATCTCTGTTCTAAATCCATTACAAGATATTAACTACATGCAGGCAAATTGTTTGGAAGGTATGCCAGAAAGAAACCTATTCTATTTGGAGTTTGGAAACTAACTGATACAGCAAGTCAATGGGTCCGCAGTTGAGATCTTTGACTATAGGTTCATGGAGAAATAACGATGAACATGTTGGATATATCCGTGACGTTGGGGTGTTTCTCCTCAAAAAGGCCTGGCAGTAATGTCTGCATACTGGCATGATTGATTCAATAACTTACCAGGTGATTCAAATCTGTCAGACTGAAGTACATGCTCATGACTGGATCTTCTGATAATTCAGACAAGATTTGGACAATAATTCAGTCTACATCAAAATACACTCAAAATTAGTTAAATCACCACAAATACAACTTTTGCCAAGACCAACTCCTCCAACCAAATCTTTTGACTTAACTGAATTTAAAGTGATAGTTCAGGGTAATTCCAACCATAGCCCTATTGAACAAGCCTGCCAAGTGCTGTCAGTAGGAAGAAGAACGAGAGAATTTGGAACAGCATTGACCAAATAGTGAACAGACAGCTAAAGCTAACTGTCAACAACAGCGAAAGTGAGCTTATGATGCCATCCAGTTAGCGTAAGCTGCATGCTCGCTATTCAGTCTATGTTGTACAAAATTCTCTCCTTCTCTTTCCTACCGACAGCGCTCAGTTAGCTTGTATAATAGGGCTGTGATTGGAATTACACTGAACTATAAATGTAAGAAGAGTCAGAAACAAGAGAACACTCAGGACTCTGAGGAATGTTATGTCTTGAGAAACTCCTCTCTGAGGAATGGTCTTATGGGTAGTTTCACAAGGAAAAAGAGTTGACAATCATGCATTCATGTCTATGTACCCCACAATCTATGTTTATGTTGGATATAGCTGTATGTTATCATTGATTGCAAATCTTAGAGGCACCTTCAAAATTGGAAAAAAGAGAAAATTAGTTGAATTTAACAGTGTAGATAAAGTTTAGATTGTATAAATCCAGATGCACCATTTTAATTCAAAAAGGTTCATCTGGATTGCAGACCATTTCTGAGTCACCAGAAACCCAGGAGCCAATCACAGCCACTTGGGGCAGACTTCATATGAGTCACATTCAATGAAAGCATCTACATTACTCTCTGTGGTTAAAAACCCAAACACCATCATACACATCTACACCTTATGCCCCAAACACCATCATACACATCTACACCTTATGCCCCAAACACCATTATACACATCTACACCTTATGCCCCAAACACCATTATACACATCTACACCTTATATTAACAAAAGCATCAAATAAAATGCATAAAACAAATAACATCCTCATAACAGCTGGAAATATTCGGAATTATATAACAGACCAGTGAATAATAATAAAACTAATAATGTTGTGTAATTAATTATAATTTAAATAATTATTATCTACAATTATTGTTTTGTATAGTCTGTGAAACACAGCAAAATGCTTAGCCTAATTGTGAAACTAGCCTTGGAGAGCAGTACAGCAGAACACTCAGTGCTGTTCTGTTGGCAAAAGGGGGTCCATAAAATAAGTGCCTGACTATAATAGTGAGACACATTTGTTGTGTGACTGTTTCCTATGGTAATGCTATCATATGGAATTAATTTATTTATTATATTATCTTGCTGTGTAAACATAACATTTGATTTGCAGTCAGAAGGAATTTAATCTGCCTCTCAGGCTACCCACTTGCGTTTAAAAAGGGTGGCAGTAACTCTGGGTTTCACTGTGCATCAACTTTGTAAAGGCACAGACACTTCGACAAACTTAGAGCAAACTCTAAAACAAGCCATGAAAAACAATGCCATGTGATATGCAGCATTGTGATACAATTTCAGAAAGAAAGTCCATCATCTCTCTCAAACGCGTTTTGAAAGCAGCCAAGATATTCACAAGTACAGTTTACTTGCCAAATTCCTGACACATCCAACAACACTGAAACGTTTGTTGGAGAACTTGCTAAATAAACTGAAAATAACCAAACCACGTGGGTAATCAGATTGATTGCCATGCCCTCCGGTCCAAGTCTTTCATGGGAGATTTACTAAAGTAACCTAGTCAGTCAAGAACGTGAGTTTACAAAAGTTTCACAGATTCAGTCATTTGCAGGGGTCATCACTAATTACACTGGAATATTTACCAAAGCCTGATTTGGAATCAGAAGCGCTAGGAACAAAACCTGTTATTTGACAAGAAACAAAAAAATCTATAATAAATAAATAAAAAGTGGAGACTGAAGAGGCTGGCATGCCATAGGCCTCTGCATTATCCAACATATGGTCATGATAATTAATCCCAGCCTCACGACAGAAAACAAATAAACACTCGCTAAACAAACCCTCAGCCCAACACTGGAGCTCAAGGGCACAGGCAGTCTGTGGAGCGGGGGTGGCGTTGAGGGATGAGGGATGGGGGATGGTGGGGGTCTCCAAAATCGCCTCTCCACAGAAAAACAAAAGCAACATGGAGATCTTATCCGCCCACTCTGGAAGCCACCTCAGAGAGCCAGCACGCGGCTGAGACGTCAGAAGTGCTCGCGAGGGTTCCTGGGCGACTCCTGAAGGAACAAGAGCATTCCAACGCTGTGCGTGCTGCCAAGCAAACAAAGCGGGAACTCAGCAAGACGAACTCAGCATTTCTCTGCTCGAACGAATAAAAATCATTTTCAGATGGACGGTCTGAGTGCAGTCCCCACTTTGGAGCATGAGAGATTTCTTACCATTTTGTACTGCAATAATACAGAGCAGTGATGGTGGAGGCCTTCTACTATTAGGGTCTCTCAGGCTGTCGGGCCTGTGGTGTGTGTGGTAGCCCTGAGGCTGGGATGCCGAATAGTAGCACACAGTATCAATAGGGCCAACAGTGTCCAGGCTTGAGCGAGGTAATTTGCTCAATGTGACAGAATCCATCTGGGGAAAGTGCTTTAACCATAAAAGGTCTCTATGATTATGGGAGACACAGGGGACTGCATGGAGAAGTCCTTACATTCATGCCGAGTGCAGATTCATGGCCCGCACTGTTTGGCCAGCCATTTCCTCGCAGGGTGCTGCTATTTGATTTGGCCCGCTTTTGGGTTTCGGGGTACAGGCGTCCAGTTGTGCTCCCCTCGCTGTGCGCTGCGCTGGAGGAATTTCCTGCCTGACTATTTCTCCACGTTTCTCAGTTTTATGTGACTGACTGACTGCCTGCCGGTGGTTTGACTTATGTGTGTGAACTGTGGAGAGGGAGAGGAGGGGGGCATGTTTATGTTTTTCTGTTTATCTAATCCTCTTGCAATGGGCTGTGAAAGAGACAAATCAAATATTGTTTCAGGAAAAAAAAGGTTATTTATTTTGACTCCAGAAGAAAAAAGACAGAGTCCCAAGTCCGATTTCCTCTGCAGACTCTGCAAGGAAGTGTTCACCAGAGTAAAGGTTTTAAGTTTCTGAAAACAGACGAAAATTGTTAACTCTATTTAATTACTCGACTTATATTTGCCTTCCTTGAAATGTAACTTGTCCTGACATTTGGTGAATCCCATTAAATCCATTTTCATTGAGGTGAGCCCTTAGACAAGCATCCGCCATGAATAATCTGCTGTGCATGTAAAAGACAGCACTGCAGGAGAGAGACACAGGCAGACCCTTTTTTCCCTGACTTGTGCTGATATCACCATTTCATTGCATAATGTTTCTTAATAGCTAGCTAGCTGTGAGAAAGCCTAGCAGGGCAAGATAAGCACAGTGATGTCCGTCTTTGTCCAGAGGCCTACACGACATTGAGGAAGTGAATGCCTGTGGATCGGGTCGAGGTCGAAGAAGGTAACCCTCCAGCTGTGACGGTCAACAAACTCCTTGAATGGGGACAACGTTTTTATCGGCCACAGTGTCATCGCTGTCCCCCTGCTGCTAAGCTAATTCATGCTAATCCAGAAACTTGGTGTTTTAATTTTCTGGGCAGGCAGTGGGTAGAAGCACGGCTGTCACAACTCACCTGTGTTTGTCCTGGGTGGCTAGGGAGAGAGGCCTGGGAGGGTTTGTGTGTGTGTGTGTGTGTGTGTCTAGAGGAACTGTAACTTTATAGCCTATTCCTACCTTTCTTTCACTGCTTGTCTATGGTGGCTCTCTGTCTATCTCGCTCTTTCTTACTTTAGCTATCTGTCTGTCTTTCTTTCATGAGCATGCATACATTCTCTCAGACACACACACAACACACTGAGGCACTCACACACTCCCTCAAACTTTGCAGTGAATGTTTAGATTTCACACACTCACGTTGAACTGGAGCTGTGTATGTAAGGATGCTTTGTGATGTTGGTGTGCTGTAGGTCTGGGGGAAGCCTGCTCTTTTCACTGCAGAGTGCTGTTACAGCATGCCTGCTGCTCTCCTGAGGACGACCGCCATTTACTTCTACTTGCTGTGGAAGGCATGCATATACAGGTGGGATGCACCCTGATGCCCTCCCTTGGATGGTGGCATCTAACACATAAACTCACATAAACACACCCATTCAGAGAAAGAGAGAGAGAAAGAGACTAAGTTTATTTCTAAAAAATCAGAAGAGAGTCTTCTCTGCTAGTCATAATGTCAAAGCAGTGGGTGCTAAGAAGTTATTCTCTTTCACCTACATGTGTATCTGCAGCTCTTTAAATGACAAAAGGACATAACTACTCCTTGCTAGCGAGCTGCATCCTTCACTTGTCTTTCCTCATGCTCAGGACAATGCCAATTCCAAGCCTGAAGAAGACGGCCCAAATAATTCCATAAATCAAAACAGAAGTTTAGCAATTTCCTTTACAGCCTCTGAATATGAAACCAGATGTTGCCTTTATATTAGCGTTCCTTTTCCTTGGCCACTGCCGCCCCCCAACCCCCTCCAACCCACCCTTGTCCACCTCGTGCTCTTGGATGGTGGGGTACTCCAAATCTCAGCTGAAATATCTTCTTTGCCCTAGGTGTTCGTCTGGTTTCAATAGAGCCAGGGGACTGGTGTGCTCAGACCAGACTGCATCCTGTGTTTATTTTTTTCTACCTTTGTGAAATTCTGATGCCACATCTCCTTTACTGAAGAAAGGCATCAGATATGCAATGTTTACATATAAATCTGAGCACTGTCTCTGTCTGCTGGTGTCATCAAAGCTCACACAAATAACCAAATTTATCACAGAAATGTTTTTTTTTTCCTTTTTAGATACAGTCCAAAAAAGCTCTTTGCAGAACTTTTGAGATGCATACATCAGCTCTGCCATTAACTGTTTCTTTTTTCACTTGTTAACCATAACCAAAATTTGTTACTTTGATTCAGTGGTCTCATGTGTCTGTAGGCCTTACTTAACTTTATATATTTTTAAATGATCTTGTGTCAGTTCTACTTTTACATATCAGCTTTGGGTGCATTCTAATTTGGAGGTGTGTTATGCCATTTGGAGGTAGACTCCTTACCTTCAGACTCTAAAATACACATACAGTAAATCAAAATGCATTATTTAAGCACCCAATTAAACATATCAGTATTTCTAAGGATTGCTGTTCATAATGGTGGTGTAACAACCTCTGGTCATTTAAGGAGAGCTTGTGGTTGAGAGAATTGCTTCTGCTGTGACACGTCCTGGTTAGTGTAGCTTCAGTCTGACAGACTGCTCTGATATTCAGGGTTTTAGACAGCTCCCTTCTGGACTACACACAGTGGAATTTGCGAGGGATTGAGTTTTCAAAGACACCAAGAATGCCTTTCATTCATTGCTCTCCACACACAGTCTATGCTACTCCCTCTCTGGGAAATCTAAAGCAAATATTGCTCTGAGGGGGTTGGTTGGCTCCAAGTCCGCAAACGGTTCCAGTATCGAAATGAAAGGATATCCATCATTTCCTCTTTTCATGTCCCCTTTTATTCCGCTCTTTCGGCCTGTGATCCTTAAGCAAATGTTGACGTGAAATTCAGATGAATCAGGTGGCTGCGATCCTGGTGGGAGGTACTGAAAACACAGGATCCCCGGATCGCGGGTCCGGTGCGCTCGTCCCGCTTCGGCCCGTGAGCTCAGCAGAGCCCAGGCGGCAAGCTCTGCGTTTGATTACCGAATCAAAAGCCGATCAAGCAGCGAGAGCGGATCTGGTGTACAAGGACTCGCCGTTTGGCTTGGCACTGGCTACCGGCAGACAACAGGCTGATAAAGAAAACAGCCCATACGGAGGAAATTTGACATCCACCCCGAGAGACAGACAAGGGGGCGGGAGTCTGGAGAGCAACAGAGGGGCAGAGACGGGTGCGCAGAAATGGTGAGATTCACAAACAAGTACGGTGGCACGGTGACACCATAATGACATGTCTAACTAAAAATGTCCAACAGAGCAGGCTGAATGTGACAAACCACTTGCCCTGTGGTCTGCAGAGTGCAACCCACCATTGGAACCCTATTGTTATTGACTCTGCATGCGGCTGACAACAAAGGCCCAAATTGCATGATAAAGAAAATGGATGCAGCCCGTGTTTTTTTTTTACCAGCCAGATCAATCTACACATCTTTGTTTGTACTGCTGTGATCGCTGCAGTAAAATATTTCCATTTGGGACTCACGAAAGTCTCTGAACAAGCTGCTGTTGTTTCCAGGAGAATTGCTAATGATGGGAGGAAAGATTGGGAATTAAAAATGAGAACGACAGACAGAAAGGGGGCAGAAGCAACGGGGAAGAGGTGGGGAGTACATCCGAGTTGTTACTAGCAAGCTTCCATCTCCACTCCTAAACTTGTGGGAAGAAAAGAAAAAAAAATGAAAGGACAATATTCTCACACAGTGTTTCCAGCGCAACCTGTAAAAGTGAAAGATAAAGTACACATTGTGCGTCCATAAATCATGCTTTACAGTCTTACTTTGTGACTGGGCTTGCAAATAGTCTGTCAATTAGGGCCGCATGTCTCAATTTAGCATTCAGCTCCAGTCCTCCCTGGTAATGACTCATTCTCTGTCATGACAGCCCGCCATATGACCTCCACAGAGCTGCGAGGACTGAGCTCAGATGCTGAGGTGTCTGGGGAGCGTGTCGAGGGATTAGTTGATTAAGGCTGTGAGTTCCTGGATTCCTTGGCCCTACACACTGCTAGTAGCTTTCCTCCTCCTGCCGCTCGCCTCATTTGGGGCTTGTTTATTGTTGTCTAGAGCTTTGGCGATCGGTGGATCCTCGTGAGGAAGTCAGAGCCCTAATTTGATTTCTCACCGACTATCACCTTTAATGGTTCATGACTGGAGAATCGCAGCCTGCAATGGCTGTGTGGAGGACTAAAGAAAGTGGTGGAGATATATCACACATCGGCTCAGGGAGTTTGGATACTGATCAGACATTTAATGCCATCTCCATAATGCAATAAAGCTCCTCTATGACATCATGGGTTAATCTCTGATCAAGACGCGTATCTCCAATGACTAAACCTTATTCTATTCCACTATATATATATTTGTATAACATGTGGCTACAATGTTTCATTCTTTTTCTTCCTGTCATTATCAGGGTAATAACTTGTCACTGAGCCCCATCATCATTAGCCTTAACTGGAGTTAT
The DNA here is from genome assembly GCA_015244755.2 of Tenualosa ilisha. Lineage (NCBI taxonomy): Eukaryota > Metazoa > Chordata > Actinopteri > Clupeiformes > Clupeidae > Tenualosa > Tenualosa ilisha. Next base: position 5,245,039 of record PYXC01002596.1, read on the forward strand.
TCAGTCCACTCCATCTCCCTCCATTCTCAGTCACACTCAGTGTCTCACTGCTCTAGCTCAATCTAGATGTTTCTGTGGCGGTATAACAACAGCCCCTGCTGTTCTTTTTATCTAACCCTTTCCGTGGTGTTGTAACACATTGAAAACGATGCTAACAGTGTCAGCAGTGTCAGAGGTAAAGTGTAAGAGGTAGGTGGTAAGTGGGGTGGGTGGGTTGTATTATATATAGTGGCTGAGCTTGACAAGACTGGCCCTTCTCCTCGGGGATTTCTGCTCACAACGGTTGGGAAAAAAATTCACTTTTGTTTAGTGGTCCGTAGAGGTTGGTGTTTTTTTCCAGACTGTGGAGAGTATCTTTAGATCAGTGTTCTGGAACATCTCACTGTCTGCTCCACTCCGTGACACTTCTGTGGCATGACCGAGTTCTCTCGCTGGCAGAATTTGGTTCGTACTTTTTTCCGTCACAAAAGCTCTCCTTGCCCCTGAACTAAACGAAACATCCGCGAGCTTAATGAGTTTTTAAATATCGTCTCTGCCGTATGCTGTCACTATAGTGAGCTTTTAATTTACCAAGCAATTAAGAGCAAACTCCAATTCATCAATGTTCGTTTGTCTGCTGGGAAGCTCACCACTGTTTATTAATGGGTGCCTGGGAAACGCTGTTGCTAAACGAGCACTCCCGCGGTGGAGGTCATTCTGGCAGCGCCAGGAAGCTATCGCTAAACTGACACCGCAGATAAATTGGTCCTGTGGTTAGCCCAGCCAATTACACCTGGGCTACCCACTGATATTAGCCGGCACTACAGGGAGGGTCTTTAGCTGAGATGATGGATACTCCTTAGCTTATTGTTGCCATCTGTTTATAGAAAAGAAACAGTCTTAACCAAACACAGTAGGGTTTCACTTTCTAGATCTTTCCACTGCGTGTGACGTGTACCGCACACTGAATTATCTGAAGCTCATGAGCTTTTATAGATAACAGAATTAGATGGGAATTATTGTAAATTAATATTTGATGTAGGCCTACAAACCCCATGTGCCATCTTTTTGCTTTTACAGACCGGAGGGTAAAATGAACTGGCAGAAATAAAACACATTGTGGTGTTAGTCTGTGTCATTCTTCTCAGATGAAATACATACATTTCTGCTCAGAGTCTTCCTCAGCCCATAACCATTACAGCAATCACTAAACTCTGATATTCCCATGCCACGGGGAATATTCCGGAATGCCCAGTGAGCGTGCTCAGTAACGCATCCCCATCCTTCATCCCGACAGACAACAGACGCCAGGAAAAGTGCCGGGGAAGAATATTCTGTCTCCCTTGAGCAGCCAGTAATAAATTACCCTTTCATCCCCTAGGCGAACAGTTTTATATTCTATCCATCTCTCCTCCTTCTCCTTCTCCCTTCTCCTTCGCTCTCCATCTCTGCTTAACTGTCAGGACCCACCTGGCCTTGGTTTTGGGTGCCCAACGCACTGTAGGTCCAGCCCACATGAAAGATGGGTGAGTAATCGTGTCGACTTGCATCATATTGGCCTATGTGTACTACGTATATGTGTGTCTCTGCGCGCGTGTGTGTACTGCGTATGTGTGTGTGTGTGTGTGTGTGTTTTTCTCACTAATGTATTCAGAGAGGGGAGCAAATGCCAGACTGCGCTGGAAGTAGGCTAGTCCACTTGTCCCTAGACCATCCATTTTCAGAGATGGTGTGTGCAGTGTGTATAATGCAGTCTTCTGTTTTGGTTGTGTACATATGATCACTTCAACACAACTGCAAGATGATTAATGATGACATCAGACATGATGGCCAAACATTCTTCGCTCTTCATTGAACACTCACTGTGTTTGTTCACTCCCTCTCTGTGGGACTGTTGATCTATTTGTGCTGGGGATAAACTGGGCCAGGGACGTCTCCTTCAGTTATTGCTTCCTTAGAAATTGCTGGATGTTCACACGAGTCAAAGTCACTCCCAAATGTTATTCCTGTTGGGTAAAGGGGACTTAGTAGGAGAGGGGTAGTGCAGAGGTTCGAGTTGTCACTGTTAGAGAGGGCAAAGCACCACAGAGCCACAACATCAAGGATGAATGCCACACTAGACATGACCCCATGTGGAGAGCTGGAGAAGACAGCAGAGACACACGGCCACGCAAACGTAAAGCAGTTGGATGTAATATGCATGAGACACTGATCTCAGAACTGTAAACTTTAAAGCCTCAGGACAAAAGACCAAACACTCCATGACCATGACCTGTCCTAGTGGCATGCTTGCCTCCTCTCTCATGCTCTAGATAAATATTATGCATTTTATTGTATTTATTGTCTACACACTGTATATACATTATGCACATATGTCCAGTCTCATGTCTGTCTGTCTGTCTTTCTGTCTGACTGTGTGTCTCTGTGTTTTCTGTTCGTCTCTCTGACCCCTCCCCTCCTCCCCCTTCTCTCCTCTCCTGTAGTTTGATTCATGCTAGCTTATCGCTCTGGGGCACACCCAGCAGGCAATCACCATAGCAACCACTTGCCCCCCTCCTGCGTGGCGGCAGCTGGTGGATGACTAAAGTTATCTCCACGGCGCACCGTAAGCCTCTCATCCCAGCCTCATACCCCCCTACCCACCCCACACCCGTCCCAGGTCCTTATCAGCACACCTAAAGCCAGCACAAGGCTCCTCCACTGCCTCTCCAGGTCCTCATCCCCACATTTTCATGTTTTTTTTTTTTTTTCATTTTCTTTCTTTTTTTTTTTTTTTTTTAAATCAGACAGCCCTAAGAACAGCTCTTGTGGAGCCCTGCAACGCAAATATACTGTATACACAGTGATCCCTTCACACCCTCTAATCTCTTTAAGTGCAGATCCTTATCAGCTCTGTAGTGGTCCCAAAGCACACCACTTGCCCCTGTAAATGAATTGCCTCTACACAGATGACTTAAGTGGACATTGTTTCAACAGAAATCCATTTATTTCTGATTTTGTGGTTAAATGAAGTCACAGAGACTTCAAACACAGATATTAGGATGTACACATGTACATAACACAGTATGCACACAAATGCACTAAAGGTATATACAACACTGCAAAAGATGGACCTACTTATTTACTGACATGCTTGCACACACAGACACACACACTCACACACTCAAGCCAAGCTACCAGCCACTACAATGGGACAGCCACATGAGCAGGATGTACAAATACACACAAACACAAAAATGCACATGCTCACAAACTTCTCTGTCACAATACACACACGCACACGCACGCATTCACACCCACGCACACCCACACACACCCACACACACACAAACACACACACACACAAACACCAAAAAAGTCTCGGCCCCAACAGCGCATCATCATGAAAGGCGTCATTGTCCTGTGTCCCCTCTTCTAAAAGCTCTTTCACTTTCGAGCACTTTGGAGAGATTCTGACAGTGTTTTTGGGAATTTTCCCCCCTCTCCACCTGTATCCCATGATAAGTAGGCTATAACCTCCTCAGCACCCGGGGGTCAAATCATGAGAGCAGATCGTTCCATTTTCCCTCACAGAGGGGTGTTGTTTGTTTTCCAGTGCTGGATAGTCATGTCAACTCCAATAGGGCTGTAAAGAATGCTTTGCTTCAGCCACTGAGCGTCCACCACCACTTCACCTCAAGAGGTTCGGCTCTTCGCCCAGCATTATTATCCAGCAAACTAGTAAACAGCTCAATGCAAGTTGTAGCATTTAACCATTATGGGGATAACCTCACCATTTATGCCCATTAGCATGCTGCCGTTCTTTGTTTCCTTTCATTGACATTTATGTGATGTGCCAGTCAAAACCGATACCTTGCCAGGTCTTATGGCAGGGAATACACACAACCGTACATACAAGCTGGCATACAATACACACACACACACACACACACACACACAAAAAGACGAATGAATTGCATGTTCATTGTAGCGATGGAAATTCTGGATGATTTTGATGGTGTGTGTCCAATAAAACCTAATGAAGAAGCCCCCTAAGCTGCAACTACCAGATGAAGTTAATGTAGCTTGAATGGAGCTCCTAATTGTCCCTGTGTCTGTCACAGGTTTCCTCTCAACTCCAGCACCTCAGTGAATAGTGATAACAGTTACTATCGAAATAATAACTGTATTTACGTACCTGTGTATGCGTGTGTATGTGTGTGTGTGTGTGCGTGTATGTGGCAGTTTTCAAGCAACAGACAAGTGTACAAAATAACAGACTGGTGAATTGAATAAAATCAGAACATGAAAACTAATATGATGTCTCATGCAAGACCAGTCTTTTTTCACATTGTTTTGTAAGAAAGAGCAGCACTGTATCAGTGTGTACTGTGTTCAGCAAATCTGATTGAAGTACACACTCATCTGCAATTGTCTTGAAACATTGACTTTTTTGGCCTGGACACTAAACAGTATGAGAGCTTCATTGCATAGTTCAGGAAAAAAGATGTGATGCCACAGGCTATATTAATAGTAGTATGTAGCATACCTATACATAGTACACGTAGTATACGTATAAGTATATAGTATAAGTATAGTATAATTGCAATAGTAGAATAAGGAGAAATGTAACCAGTGACATCATAATTGTGGATGTAGAATTAAGCAAGTCTCATGCAAACTATATATAATAAATTATGTGCATTCAAATATAATACTCAGCATCTATATTCATTAAATGATGTATGTATTGTATAATACAGTATACATTATATATTCATTGGCATTGTGTTAATTAACTTTAATTAGGCATGGGATTATTGTACCCTATTGCTATTTGCATTGTACTTTCATTCAGTCTAACAAGCTTTTAAAAATACCCCTTTCAGTGTCTTTACCAGTGCAATAATAAGCAAAAATAAATGTTCAAGAATATTTCAGTTCTTATCCAAAAGCCTGAGCTTGCCTGCCCAGGACATGAGTGAGACAAAGATGGGAATGAGAAATTAGAAGGAGAGCAAAGTTAAAAGGGAAGAGAAAAGGATTTTCACTCTGCGGGAGATGTGTCAGTAGTGCTCATCGACACATGCAGTCACACACACACACACACACGCACACACACACTCCCTAGAAGAGAGGGATAGAGAAAGGGAGAGTGCTCAGCTAAAAATGCAGGGCTGTGTGGGCACGCATGCACAAGAATACAAAGTGGCTGCATTTGTTTGTTTATCGCTCAGAAGTCTCTTAGGCTGAAGTGGGGCCTCTTCTCCCATCATGCATCTCTCTCTCTCACCCTCTCTCTCTCTCTCACTCTCTCTCTCTCTTTCTCTCTCTCTCTCACCCTCTCTCTCTCTTTCTCTCTCTCCCCCCCCCTCTCTGTCTCTGGCAGGCTGGTGGCATTGGGTACTTTCCCATTAGCAGTACATTAACGCTTATCAGAGCAGGGATGCCTGTCTCTCCATCTGTGAGGTGTAATCTACCCCTGACCCGGGACAAGTCTAATGCTGATAACTCTTCTGGAAGAACAGGTGCACTATAATAACTACCGCCCCAGCTAGTTCTGCACAAATCAAAACGGACGGCAAAGTTGAAATAAAAATGGAGAAACATGTTGCACTGTGATGCTGAAATTTTTGCAGAAAGACACAGCTGATAGAACACCTACACTTAGAGGGAAAGAATGAAAGTACTTTTCACTTTTAAACAGCTTTTAGACATGAAGAATAAGGACTTGATTTTCTTTATGATGAGAATTTTATTTTAATATCTTATTACTGTAATTGACTTTTACCACAGCATAACAAGTTATTGTAATCTATTGTTTTGGCCCATACCACCACTGTCCAATAGTGAAGGGAGAGAGCTGTCCAACAGAGGGCTAATCTTGTCTGGTATTGTTATACCCACTACTGAGAATTTACCATTAGGGCATTATTAATTGAGCACATACTTACACTCAACAATGCATATGTAGTCTGTGCGTACAATGCATGTTTGAGCAGTTAGACAGAAGATGAAACCTTACCTACCTACCTGCAGTTTTTGCCAAATGGCTTGCACACTAAATGCTAGTGCTTAGATCAATGTCTCAAAAGGGTTTTGTGATATACTATTGAACACATTTGTTTGCTATATACAGTGTTTGCAATTCCACAACACGCTTACGGCAACCGCTACACACATTTCTTTCATTAGACTATTCATTCAAAAATCAAAATCTCTTTTCACAAGGAAAACACATCTATTAAAAAATGAAAACGCATCTGGTGACGGACAATACTTCTAAAATCACCTAATAGGCCTCACTTTGCCCCGTTCACTCTAATGTACAGTCTGTTGACGCATCTACTGTAATTTATTTATTTTGCGCACTTTTTAGCTGTTGTTGTAAAACATTTTTGTTACTTAAGAGGAAGAATTATTCAAATGATGCAGGTGTATCTATGTCTATACATATTGTGCAATTTTGATAGCAAATTTCTATTTGGCGTAGATGAGATACATATTTATATTTTTGAATAAATTTGCACAATTAGCCAAATGAAGCTCAAACTTTACTGTAAGCAACTGGTAAAAACAGTAAAACCTCATGATAAAAAAAAATAAATCCAACTGTAAAGGTACCCATAGTCAACGATCCTTCATGTACATGCAAGCAACATTTATGTGACCAAAATGTAATTCTCTGATGAATTTACAGTAACTCCTAAATGAGGTGAAAGATTCATAGCTGATCAGGTTCAAGTTGCTGTCTCAATGGTGCAGCAGGACTGCATGAAGGGGCCAGAGATACAGACTGACAATATGCCTGGGCTTCAGTCTCATTAGTATTCAGACTATGGCAGGAGAGCTGACCAGAATGCTGATACTGAAGTGGCAAACCCAAACAGATGGATATTAATAAATCTACTGTATGCAGTAACACTGTGCTTGTGTGTATGTGTGTCTGTGTGTGTGTGCGTGTGTGTGTGTGTGTGTGTGTATTAGAGAGAGAGAGAGAGATGTGTGTGCAAGTGTGTATGTGTCCAAGTGTGTGTGCACAAATGTCCTTGCATGTTTGTGTGTAGGCATAAAAGTCATTGTGTGTTTATGTGTTTGTGTGTGTGTGTGTGTGTGTGTGTGTGTGTGTGTGTGTGTGTGTGTATGCATGTTTGTGTGTTTGTGTGTGCCTGCATGAGTGCACATACACTTGTGTGCAAGTGTGTGTGCATGCACATGCATGCGCACATGCTTGTGCGTGTTTATGTGAAGGCATAAGTGTGTGTGTGTGTGTATGTCTGTGTGTGTGTGTGCTTGTGCGTGTGTGTGCGTGTGTGTGTGCACGTAGCTAAACCTATGACTCATCCTCTCTCTTCCTTCCACGTAGTGCCTCCCTCGCTCCCTGACCCTGGTACGGCCTACACAAACACAGCGTGGAATAAGAGCCGCCTTTGTGATAGCTGCTCTCGCCCATCAGTTGACCTCCCCCCTCCTCCACCCCACAAACTACCCCCCTCCCTACGGTGCTCTTCCCCTGGTGTCTATCTGCCACCTATCACCCAGCTGCCTATTTATAAACAGCCTCTCTCAGACGGTAGCCCGGAGAGGACAAACAGTGTGTATGTATTGCGTGTACTTATTTCTAATTTCAAACAAGTGTAACTGAAATACTCTGACACATGTAGCTCAGTACAGCGTTGCTGGAGTTGGGAAGGCATTAGACTGGCTTATTCCACTTCATGACTGGGTCTTGTTTTGGGCCGTCTCTATTGACTTGTCTGTGGAGCCTACCGTGCCAGAGAGGTTCTGCCAGGCTTCTTGTGCTCCCTCGGGGGTGGGCTGGGGAGGTTGTGTGTGTCGGCCAGAAGGTGGCGCTGTGCCATGGAGTCTGAGGGGGCAGGAGCAGAAGCAGGGGACGGATGGCGCCTCCCGACACACACATGCTGTTTGTGAAAGAGCCAGGAGTGCGACAGGCCCTTCCACCCCCCTCACTGATGCCTCCCACCAGCTTCCAGCTCAACAACCCCCAACACACACACACACACACACACTCACACACTCCATTGCCTCCTCTGTCTGTCTCTCACAGCAGCTTAGAGTGACGTAACCTCAGTGCCAGTGCCATATGTATAGACACATACAAACACACATGCATAGACACATACAAACAACTGAACACACACACACACACACAGACACAAGCACATGTTCACAAACACACACATTCATATGAAATAAAACACACATAACCTCACATAGACACTGATTACAAGCTGACAGAAATGTAAATTCTCAAACACAGTCAAACGCTCTCCCTCTCCTTTCTTCACAATCTGTATCACCTCTCTCTCTCTCTCTCTCTCTCTTTTTTTTCTGTGTGTGTGTGTGTGTGTGTGTGTGTGTGTGTGTCCATGTGTGAGTGTGAGGGAGTGTGTGTGAGAGAAAGGCATGTGAGCACAAAAGGGCATCATTGTGTGTATGTGCTGTGGTTCTCCCTCCCCATGGTGCACTGGGGCTGAAAGGCGAGGTGTGAATAGGGTCAGTGGCAGCGCTGGCCCCTGGCAGGGTCCCGTCGTGGCTCCTAATGAACATCATTTTCATGCATTAACCACCCCCATTCACAGATAATGGCTCCCCCCTCAATATCGTTTAACCATTCCCCCCATCCTTTGGACCTGCTCATTTGGGCCGCGGCAGGGGGGTGCCACTATCTGATTGTGTAATTCCAATCAGAGCTGTAAACAGGTCCCACGTCTCTCTCTCTCCTCTGTGTCTGTGTCTGCTCCACATCAAACAGCAGTGCCAGTCGGAGCTTGGGCTGCAACTGCTTCCTTTCCCTTTTTACTCTCTTTCTCAGACTTACTCTCTCTCAGTCCCTCTTTCTCTCCATCTCCTAGGGTTAGGAGGCACACACGCACACACGCACACACACTTTCTCACACATTCTTTTTCTGTTCTCCTCATTCACTGCACACCGTTAACCGCCACTCGCTTTTTTTTGTTTTGGTGGCTAGTTTCACGAGCTCAGTGTGTCGCTCCAATTTCCTTTTTGTGTTCCCACTGCCCAAGGCACAGATAAGTGAACAGAGCACAGGTCAAAGGTCACCTGCACTTGAGTGAAGTTTACCGACGGATAAACAGGAACGTTTTTCCCTCAGTGCCAAAAGACTTTGTTGGTATGCTTTGTTCATGTCGTTGTTGTTGTTTGTCATGTTGTGCCTTTGGCAACAGATCAACATACACCTGAAACACTCTAGTGTCACATGACTTCCCTCAGTCTAGTGTGGGACAGACAGGAGCAGGTCAGTGTACTCCAAGGACCAAGAGAGTGTGCATTATCCTTCTAGTTTCAGACTTTGGGTACTACTGTGGATCTATGCAATGTAACACTACAATGCTGTGGATGACAGGAAGGCAATGAGAACAGGCAGTTATATGTACCACTATTATGTATTGACACGTTGAATGGTAGAGGTCAGCAGGAACCAGTGGAAGAGGCTAATCTGTGCTGTAACATCCAGAGAAATACGATGAGGATGACTTTAAATGAGTTTGTGGAGATTTATAAGGATCTCATGGAAACAGTGTGACTTTAAAGTAACTCCTGTGCTGACAATTGCAGTGTATTGTTTTGCCCAGTTCACTGCATAAATTAGGAAAGATCTGTGCATGTCAGTACTAATTGAGAGCCCTGTGCCTCTTACAGTAGGAGCTGTGGGTTCAACTTTAGGCTAGGCTTTGGGTGTCCGCTGTGTGCAATACAGCTAAGGTGCGCTTTCATATGCCTTTCATTCCTCATAGAAATACTCATGAAGACTAGGAGTGCAGTAGGGAGACCTTAAGATTACTGTGATATGGCATTATGTGGATGCAAAAGAACAGACCACTAAATCTTAGACAGAGAGAGAGAGAGAGAGAGAAGAGAAGAGAAGCTGCCTTGTGGAGAGGTTAGGAGTGTGTGTGTGTGCAGGCGTGTGGAGAGGTTGCTCCCACCTGCTTTATTGTTTGTTCATGCTGAGGTGTTGAGTGTTAAATGCTACTGCTGTCAGAGGGGGATCCTTAGTTCTCTCTCTCTCTCTCTCTCTCTCTCTCTCTCACACACACACACACACACACACACTCACACACACACACACACACACACACACACACACACACACACACACACACAGGATTTACACCCATCCACACCCCACTAACACTCTCAGTTACAAGAGGCCATCTGTTATAAATGACACTAATGGGACTTCATTTAGCTCTATTGGTTATCTATCTATCTATATCTATATCTATATCTATATCTATATCTATATGATTTTTTGCAATAATATTTTGATGTGAAATGTACAATATCGAAGCAAAATCAGACAATTCATGTTTGATTGTGTCTAATACAACTGTCACATAAAATAGCACATATTTAAAGAGATGATTAAAAAATAATGGGATTGTTTTAGTGAGACTGTTCATCACATACTGATGAGACCATGCCCAGGATTATCATCAAACTTTAATTTGCATATCTTTCAGAACATCAGACATGTCACTGGACAGCATTTCCACCACACATTCTGTCCTCTCCATAGTCTCTTTCTCTGCCATCAATAACTCAAATGCACATTTCTCTTTCTGTCTGCCTGGTGGGCAAAAAAAAAAAGAAAGAAAGAAACCAACTGTTGTAATGCAACACATTTCACTTGGGAAGCCTCTACAGTGCTTGTGAGTTCACAGTCAATGTGTTGCATAAGTGAGAGAGCTCAAACCTGTCTTGCGTAGAGTTGACTCCATGAGGACCCACAGATGACTGGAGCGACAATGGAGAAATAAGAGGTGTTACATGTTACAAACCTTACAGTAACTAGACTTTACTGAGATACACTGACACAGATTCAGTCTGAACAGTTATTGTCCTGGATTCTCTCGCTATCTCTCAGCAATTTTTTGTAATAAAGATTTTTGCAAGATTCAATTCTCTCTCTCTCTCTCTCTTCTCTCTCTCTCTCTCTCTGTATCTATGTATCTATCTATATATATGTGTGTGTATGTGTGTGTATGTGTGTGTGTATGTGTATGTGTATGTGTATGTGTATGTGTATGCAGGTGTGTATGAGAGAGGCAGACGGAGGGACAGACAGAAAACAGATACACAGAGGGGTAGAGAGACAGACAGGACAATGAAGGGGTGTTAACCACCTAAATAATTATTCTTTAAAATGCGCTGTGGGCATGACTTCTGGCGATGAGCATTAGAATACCTTTATGACGCCCACACCCTTGCCTCCATCCTCCGCCTCCGATTCTCTTTTTTTCGCTCTGTCTCTGTTTTTTCTCTCTCTTTCTGTCTCTCTTTCTCTGTCTGCCTCTCTTTCCCTACCCCCCTCTGTGTTGCTTGTTATAAACAGTCAGTAGGGGGCTATGGGCAGGAGCTGACACATGCTGTGCCTGCTCTCTCTCCCTCCATCTCTTTGTTGTCTTTGACAAATATGGAGCATGTTGCACTGACCACATATGGGGCTGTGCCACACACAAGCGCATGTCCTGCTCCATAAGCACGGGGCAACACAGCAGCACAGCCACCGCACTGGATACTCTGCACCATTTAGAGATTGCTATCAGTGGGATTTGTACAAACAATAAGAAATCATTTGTGCTTTTTTTCCTGAATATGTTTGTGTTTGTTTATGCGTGTGTGTGTGTGTGTGTGTGTGTGTGTGTGTGTGTGTGTGTGTGTGTTTGCTTGCACATGTGTGTTTTGCATGTGTTCAGGTGAAATAGGTGTGCTATTCTATCAGTCAGGCTGCTGTTCTCCATCCTCACCACCTCTGACTGGAGTTCCACTTTTGTCTGTTTTGCCCTTCAGGGGAGAGCAGCTGAAATTGACTTCTCATATTGGGTAAAACAGACAGAGAGACAGAGAGAGAGGCAGAGAGATGTGTTATGTTGAAGACAGGGATGTGGAGTGTGTGTGTGTGTCTGTGTGTCTGTGTGTGTGTGTGTGTGTGTGTGTCAGGGCTCCAAGGATGTCTTTTTTTCACCCTCCACATCTTTAGATGTCCATTCCTGCTGAAATCATCGGCTCTGCCCAGATAATGGAGACTGCTGAGTCAGCCCACGATTCAAACTCAGCCTGGTCCTTAGGAGTTCCACTCTCTGTGAGAGAGAGAGTGACAGAAAGAAAAGGAGAAATAAAAGAGAGGGAAAATGAGAGAGAGGGTGAGGTAGATAAAGATAGAGAGAGAAAGTGAGTGAGAGAGAGAGAGAGAGAGAGAGAGAGAGATAGATAGATAGAGAGAGAGGGAGGGGTTTATAACTGCTGTGTTAATGACATTCCTCCCCCCAGAGATGAGTAAATATTGCATTTGCACCCAGTGACAGCATCAGTCTCTGCAAAGATTGTGTGTGTGTGTATGTGTCAGACACTCTCTTTCCTCCACTGCCAGTCTGCCTCAGTCCTGATCTGGGAACAGCAGTGGGCACCTGTAAGAGAACCCGTCTGTCTCCAAGATGACTGACCCAGACATTTAACTTCTGAATCACACTGCCACACTGCCGTACTGAGGAAAGAAGTGTGTCGCTCCAGTCCCATAGCTTGCAGAATTCTGTGTCAACATTGTCCCCAGGTTGCCCCTTCACTCTAAAAACCACCCACTGAATCCACAGGGAACAATAAAAAAGCAGCCATAAATACACATGCTTATCAATGTGTAGATGTGTGTGTGTGTGTGTGTGGCTGTGTTTTTGTTGCCTTAAGCCATTTCTTCCTGTCTGGGTGCCACACGTGTGGAGGAGCTACACACACAGAGAGACCGAGTGGTAGATATTTATGTCTGGTAACACAATGTGAATGAGTGTGTGTGTGTGTGTGTGTCTATTTGTGTGTGTGTGTGTGTGTATCTGTGTATGTGTGAGTGTTTGTGTGTGTCTATTTGTGTGTGTGTGTGTGTGTGTGTGTGCAGGTCAGGTGTGTTAGGAGTACTACAGCTGTTTACTCCTCTTTGCTCTCCTGCCACTAACAGCAGGTTACTGAGGGGGCAGAGGCTGGCTGTGTCTGCCTGGCGCTGCATTGTGGCTGTCAGAGGGTGCTGAGGGTGTGTAGGGGTGTGAGGGTGGTGGGGTGGGTGCTGTTGGTTGGGAGAAAAGGCGTCTTTTGTTGCTGTTTACTGGGAGTCTGGGCTCTTGAAGAGTTTTTTCCCTCTCTCTCTCTCTTTCCAGCGGAGAACTCGGCGTGAAGTGTGGGGAGTGTGTCGCAGCTTCAGGCATAAACATCTTTAAAAATATCTACCAGGCCGGGACGGGAAGAACTGTGTCAGTCGCTCTTCTTCTCTCTTTCTCGCCCTCTCTCTCTCTCTCTCTCTCTCTCTCTCTCTCTCACTGTCTCACCAGCTACCCTTATCCCTCTCTGATGTGTGTGTGTATGTGTTTGTAAAAGTGTGTTTGTGTGTTTCAAACATATGTGTGTCTGAGTGTGTGTGGGTACGTGTGTGCAAGTGAGACTGGAACCAGAAAAAGATGTTTTTCTGTCTGTTCACAAGAATGCATCTCAGTGTCACTGTCTACCTTGTCGTTTCACAGTACAACTAAGGCATTATTTAACTGATGGCTAATTTTCCTGGCAAACACTTTGCAACTCTTTGCCTGTCCTACCATTGACCCTAAAAAAGATGATATCACAAGTCTGCAACCCTCTCTCACAAAACTCAGCGAGTCAGCAGGAACTTCCACTTTGCCATTCTCAATGACTTGACAAATAGTCCTTTTTCCCATCAAGTGGGCAAAAGAGGGAAACAGCACACATTTTCCTCCACATCTCCATCTCACCTCATGGCTTCTTTCTCTCCATCACCCCCTGCGCCAGCCTTTACCCCCAGTCCTTTAATTAGGCATGGGGTGGTCCTCTCCCTGCTTTTTCCCCCTTTCCATTTTGTAAACATTACCTCATACTTGCCTGTGGAACTCTGGGATTGGACAGAAGGGGTTGCTGTGGAAACCCAGGGTTCTGGCTGCGAGTCCCCCTGCGAGGAGGCTCCCCCTAACAAGGAGACAAAGAGGGCAACGGCCCCCACCTTCAGCCAAGGGGCGCGCAGGCATACACCCCACAAACAAAAGGGTCACCAGGTCTTAAGTCCCTGGCAACCGTGGAAAAAAAATGAAAAAGACATAAGCACAATTGTAAGAAATGGGAAAAGGGAGAAAGAGAGAGAGAGAGAGAGAGAAGAGAGAAAGTAAGTATGTGGAGGAGTATTTTCAACAAGGCAAGGTAATGATGAGGAGAGGGGGATGAAAATAGTTCAAGAAAAAGAGAGTCAGAGAGAAAAAAGAAAGAGAGCAAGAGAGAGAGAGAGATAGAGAGTGAGACAGAGAGAGGGAAGATATTGGCTTGTTGGCCAGTGGTGGGAGCGTTGGGTGCAAGGAGGTCTGGAGGTCAACTCAGTCTGAATGCAAAGGGGACACTTGTTCGGGGGAGAAAGTTCCAGAAATGTCAAAAGATCGGCAGCACACAATGGCCTCCCATTAAAACAAGCCAGGGACACACAATGTTAGCGCTTCCACGACTCCTCTGCTGGCAGGCCATTATCTCGCCCTTCTAATGGCTTTTATGTAGGGCCCTCTGCTCCAAACTACATTAAGCTGAACATGCTAAAATGCAAGTACACTCCCAGCAATCCATAGGACGTGAATGTGTCCAGGTGCACATAAACTGAACACACAAAAAGACACGCACACATAGACTCACATGCATATCTAATACATATACACACACACACACACACACACAAACACACACACCCACCCACCCACACACACACACACACACAAACACTAGCTTCAAGTGAGCCACTCCTGCCTTGCGGTCTCGATGGAATTGAAATGGAGTAAAAATAATCTGAAGGCACTTTATTTGAACTGGCTGCCTCTCTCATGTGCTCTGTGTCATGCTGGGTTGTTAAGCTGTAGTTTAAAAAGCTTTCTCCTCCGCCACGTTGGGCAAACATTTTTTTCCTCTTATTTTCATACAGAGAAAAAGAGAGAGAGAGAGAGAGATGTGTGCAAGAAAGAGAGAGAGAGGAAGAAAGAAGGAAGAGAAAGAGATGACAGGGGAGAGGAAGCGAAGGGGGTGTTGCCATTATGGAAGCCCCCACACCCCCCCACCCCCTCCCAAATGAAGTGGTGAAAGAGGAGCGACTGCACGGTCTGATGTTGCCAGGGTGACAGGAACGGCCGCTCACAGCAAAGCCCCTTGGAAGTTTTGAAGCTTTATCTGCGAGATGCACAATTGAGCCTCCGGCCAGTGCACTACAGACAGACAGTCAGAGACACACACACACACACACACACGCGTGCGCACAGGCACTCAAACTCTCTCTCAGAGCACACACACACACACACACACACATATATATGTATATATGACTGTAAATGTACAAAGGATTGGGATGTGTGCACACACACATCACCAAATGCACACGTGCACATACACACACACACACACACACATTATCTCAGCTGAGCAATTAACTCCACTATCGTTATAAATTACTAACTTCAATTGTGCTGGTCTACCATCTAAAGCATTTCAAAATGATTCAATAATTCACACAAACATGCGCGAGTAAAAGAACATATGCAAACCCCCTTAGGTACATTTTGAAAAGTCAATGCAAGAAGCTGCATTTTCCTGATTTTCCTGGAAATCTATTTATCATTATATTTGAATGATGGACCCTGGAGCCTTCTGACAATAGACAAGAGGACAAGTCCACACGAGCGTGAGTGAGTGATGGATCGAGAGAAAGAGGGGAAGAACATGATGGAGAGAGAGACAGACGGAGACATGGAGGGGCCTGTGGGATGGCAGGATGGGTTGAGGAGGAGGGAGAGGTGAAGCGGGTATAGGAGGGTGGGGGGTGTGGGGGGGGGGGGGCACGGGGACACACACCTTGGGAAACATCAGACTCTCACTCTGGCTTCTGTTGCCTGGGATGGTTAATAATTAATGCATGCACTGCACACCGGCAGCTTCAAATGTAAATGTGTGTGTGTGTGTGTGTGTGTGTGTGTGGTGTGTGTATACTTGTGTCTGTGTGTACGTCTGTTTGTGTGAGTGTGTGCATGTACTTGTGTGTATGTGTGTGTGTGTGTGTGTGTGTGTGTGTGTGTGTGTACATGTGCATGCGCGTGTGTGTGAGGATGGCGTGGGTGTGTGACCTGAATGGGGATCGGTTTAATTCCCCTGTGGCTGGTCTGGTGTAAGGCAGGGAGCTCATCAGGGGACAGGACAGACAGTTTCCATGGAGCAAGTGCCACTCACGCACATGCAGCGTCTGGCATACGCTTCTGCGCACGCACACACACACACACACACACACACACACACACACACACACACACACACACACACACAACCCACCGTGGCCCCAGGGCCTCAGGTTCTGCTCAAGTTCAAGTTTGCTTGCCATCACTCGAAACGCCCACTCATGCACATCCTCTGTCAGTACAGTACAGTAGATCCCAGTTCTACACATAGGCATTTACCACCTGGGCATTAACACCAAGAGAGGCAAACACACTCTTTAGCCCACAGAGCTCTTTTGACCTTTCCATGCACTCCGCCGAGACACTGTTCTCAACACCGTGGCCTTGAAAAGTGATTCTGCACTGGGGGAACATTTTGGAGTTATGCTGCCGAGTAGTCACATGTCCAGATCCTCGTGATCTGGTTGGATGGATTGTCCCAAGGTGCCCGTCACTACAGTGCTTGCTATATGTTTCTGCAGGTGAAAACAAAATGCTGCCCAGTATCAGTGCGATTGTGTGTGAACAGCAGCTTTGGAGCCCCACAGGCCATAAAGTTGGCTGTCTACTGTGTCACCTGAACGCCTCCACACAGCGACAGTGCTGTGGCTTGACTTGTCTGACGCGAGTGTGATGGTTGGAGAGCGAGCCGTCTCTGGCTGGAGCCGGGAGTTGAGTTGCGCGGCGGCGTCGCGCAGATGCTCTGCTGAACTGAGATCTGGTGACGGGCTTGGCCCTAGCACTGGGTGAGATTAATACCCTGTCTTGTTTGTGGTGGCATTCCTACACAGTCCTAGCCTTCTGGCAAAGACTTATCATCCGCTGACAAAAAAGGAGACTAAAAAAAATAGTCCATCTGCAGATGGATCCATTGCTTCAGTGAAGAGGAACACATGATTGGCAATGATGATCAGATAGCCCACAGAACTGATGGCAGCATTAAACTGTATTTGCTGGGAAAAACACTTCATTCAGTCTATCAGGATGGTATGGCTGAGTAGCAATGTGATGGATGCCCAAACTCATGGGGTTTTGCAAACCTGAATTCAGTCTGATAGATAGATAGATAGATAGATAGATAGATAGATAGATAGATAGAGAGATAGATAGATAGATAGATAGATAGATAGATAGATCCTTTTATTATCCTGTAGAAAGTCTGGATAGAAGATGTACCAGAATTCACAATGTCCATAAACATTTCAAACTTTAAGGTCATATTTTTGGTCCCTTGATGCAGAATATGAAACTGAAATCTGAAATACGGTTGTATGCTCCCACATTTAAGAAATTAGACCATGTTTATAGTCTTTCAGTCTGTATAATTCCACACTCAGCACTCAGTCTACCACAAAGTGATTTTTGCACAAGGTTAATGTTAGGATTTTACCAGTAGAACCCATTTAAAAGGCTAAGTCTTTTGTCTGGTGAGTTTTCTGTCCGAGAGGTCCAATCCTCACACTAAATGCATTCGCTGTCTGAGGGCTTCAGAACTGTCTCCAGCAACAACAGTAGCTTCTCGTCATCTAGACTAGCTCAAGTGTCTGGAACAGGTGCATGCAATAACAGATCATGGCCTTTTGCTTTTTGAAGCCCCAGCCTCTTGTGTTGCAGTAACAAACAAGGCCTTCTCTCTCAACGTGCGATTCGCTTTTCCTCGAGGTGCTCGCCGAGATGAATTCAGATGGGTTTTGACCACAGCCTTGGATCACCTTCCTCCCACTCGAGGTCTTCCTCTCCTCTCCCCCACTGTCTTTTTCGCTTGCTCTTTCTTTCTTTCTTTCCTTCTTTCTTTCTTTCTTTTTTTTGCCTTGTCTTGCTTCAGCACACATGTGCACTCACACTCACACACATACATGTAGACCCACACATATACACAAAGGCACATAATTACACAAACACATGCACACATGAACACACATACAAGCACCCCTCCACACACACACACACATACACACACAAGCACCTTGCCACACAGACACACACACACACACACACACACACACACACAGCACGACATGGCTTTTTGTGGATGTGATACCGGGCACACACTCGCAGCAGGCCTTTGGCACTCTGCCCGTGCGCGCCGCCTGCCTGCCCGCCTGCCCGCTTGCCTCCTCCACCTGGCACCACGCCAGACCCAGCACCGAGTCACTGGGTCAACAGATGACAGCAGCGGGCCAAGAGCAGGCAGGTCCCTCCAGAGCCACCGCTGACTGCTGCAGAACCAGAAACCCCAACCTCCCACCTACCTCCACCTCCCCCCCAGCTACCCTGCTCCACTTTCCCGCTGGAGGTGCGTCCTCTCTGGACACCTCGAGTCTCGCTGGGGGCCCCTCCGGAGACCCTGGAGCTGCCAATCCAATCAGCCCTTGAGATGCCCTCACTCTGCCAGCTTGGCTTTCGGCGTGGTCCCAGGGCAACGCTGGATTCCTCAGCCAGCTGGCTGCAAAGTGCAACAGAGCCCTTCTTTAATGGTTATATCAGCATGCGGCACACACAGGAGCACTGTGACAAGCTCTCTCTCTCTCTCTCTCTCTTTCTCTCTCTCTCCCTTTCACTCCCTATCTCTCTTTCTCACTTTCCTTCACTACTACAAACTCTCTCTCTTCTAGAGCTGTACTGCACACATTTCTGTTTTTCTCTTACACTCCCTCTCTCTCTTTCCTTCCCCACTTCTCTGCCTCTTTCTCTCTCTCCCTCACCACTACACACTCCACTCCACTCTCTCTCTCTCTCTCTTAAAGACAGAGCTGAAATGCACACGTTTCTCTCCTAGGAGGCAAGAGCTCCTGCTGTGATGGGCACACAAACATGAAATCCACACAGACGTGTGCTTTCTTATGTCCGTGACTTATGAACCGTTCCTCCACTCACACAGGCTGCTCTATACGGCTTCTCCATTTGCACACAAACCCCGGTGTGTTGCTCTGTGTGCTTTTCCAAACGAGCCACCCCAAGCTTGGCCTGGATTAGTCACTGACTGTTGTGACACACTGGGGTGGGGAGAGTCGGGTGGCGTAGGGTAGAGTGGGGGTGCAGTGTGGTGTGGTGTGGTGGGGATGGAAGACTAACATTCCTACATAGGATTTTCCACAGCTCCTGTGTTGCCAGATATTTAAGCTCGTGTTATTGCTGTTCTACCCATACCCAGGGGCACGAGGCATTACCCAAGGATTACTGGGGAAAAACACTTGGCAACCCTCCGCAGGTTCACGACAACTCCGCTGGACCAGACCAGTTGTAGAACTGAGAGGATTTTCATGGTCAGTTTAGCTGTATCATTCTGCTGGGATATTCCAGTATCGGTCTACAAATCCTGTAAACACACCTACCAATCTCTTGCAGTAAAATGGGATGAATAACTGTATTTTTTATAAATAAATATCTTCCTGTGTTGACAGGAAGTCATTGGGGGGTGATGTTTTTAATGGTGGGGGAAGTGGAGGTAGAGTGGAGTCAGTGAGAGTAGTGGGGTTCTGTGGGTAGACTGCTGGTGTAGCCTTATGAAGAGGGTTGAGCGCTGCAGAGGAAGTTTTTAAGGTGACCCTCAGTTTGAGCTCTAGGGAGAGAGAGGGAGATGAAAGGGGAGCTATGTCTACAGCTTATCAAACTTTAATACACAGGCAGGAGAGAGGAGTCAAACAGCAGGCACTGCACACTGAAAAAATCATACAGTCAGAGAGAGAGGAGAGGAGAGGGGGTGTAGGAGCAGGAGAGGGGGAGAAATAGAGAGGGAGAGAGGCAGAAGGAAGAGTAAAGGAATAGGGAGAGAGAGATACACAGAGAAGGAGAGGCAGAGAGACAGAGAGAGTTTGAGAGAGAGAGAGAGAGAGAGAGAGAGAGAGAGGCTGTCATGCATGCCTTTTCCTCTCTCCTTTTGATAATGAATATAGATGGGCTTTGACCCTAGTCCTTGACCATCAACCTGGCTCTCTCTCTATCTATCTCTCTTTATCTTTCGTTCTCTCCCTCTGTCTCTCTGTCTCTCTCTCTCACTCTCCTTCTCCCAGATACCAGCTGGCATCTGTATGCAAGTGTGGTCGCTCCTGAGTCTGAATGACAGGTCACCTGCTTGTGGTGCCAGGGCCACAGTTCATGTGCAATTGCCCCGATGTACACATTATGCCACTGATATCTCAAGCGCCGCCACTTAATCTTTTTCTATGAGTCATCCGATAGCCTCGGAGGAACTTAAAACTGCACATTCCGGAGTGCTTTTTGTTTGTTCAAATTGTTTGGGGACCGTCGATGTTTGAAGATGGATTGTTCATTGGCATGCCGTGAAGCATGTGCCACCTGCTTTTTAATGGAAGCTCACTTTCATTGTTCTGAGTGAAATGGAACAAAATGTCAGCATCTAAATGAAGTGCTGGTTCATTTACATGACTTGTTTTTCTCCTTTGGGGAGGTCAAAAGGGTTGGTAGATTAGACTGCAATTATGGAGTGGTGGCAATGACTACTTTGGAAGTTCTAATACAAAAGAAGACAACCGGCGGAGGTGCTCAGCTGTTGGCTGTCTGAGAGAAATGATACAGATTTCAACTTATCTTCTCGACTTTAGATTAGGTGGAAACTTCTGGAAATGTACAGCCAGTTACTTAGAATGCAAAGAAAGACATTTTCTCGAAGACATTCTCTCTCCCAGTCCAGCCACCGAGCACCATACCAAATGAACCAGCCACTGTTTTTCGATAGTGTCTGTGAGCCGTTATGGAAACTGTCTCTGCAATAAATCAATACCAATATTGAATTGGTTTCTGTCACAAACCAAGGTACTATTCCTTGCCATGCTGCTTAAATCAGCCAAAATTATCAAAGAATTCCCCACCTTCTGATTCACTGTTGGTCTCTATGAAGTGCAGACTTTATTGTCCTATTGTGCATACAGACCTTGGCCCACAGACAGTAACCCAGGACTGTCTCTGAAAAGGAGACATCAGGTGGATGCTGTTCTTTGTTACCCCTGTCCTGTTGGCAATATATAAAAGCCTCTTTCTGTGGAGAGAAGTGCTGTTTTTGTGCATTTATGTTTTCACTAAGCTTTCAAGTCCCTTCTTTCATCTTGCCTGCTTCTCTTGGATTTACAAACTATGCTTTCACACCGACAGTGAGGTTGACCTTTCTGTAAGAATACAAGAGAAAACTTCTGGCATAGCAGGATTGGTCGCTAAGAGGAGAAACTGGAAATACTCTAGGTCCCTGACAGTATTCTGATGTTAATCAGCATGTTTTCTTCTTATAAAGAATAAAAGTAAAAGCTTTTACGAATGAAAAAAATAAAACAACTTGCAAGTGTATGTGATTTCAGTAATGATACACACCTAAGAAAATTTCACTTGATCCTTTTGCACAATATCTGAGTGCTCTTTGCTCCCTGAAGTATTCTATTCTATTCTAACTCCCATTGATTAAACAAGTTGATATACACCTGATATTGCCAGAATGACAAAAGGCACAAATTCAAACGTTTTATGAGATACATTTTATTCCCTGAAATGTACATTCAAACGAAGTTTTATGATGGAATTCCATCAAGTTACTGTACCACTACATATCATTACATTGCACTGACTCCACTGAACCCCAACAAGAGGTAACAGGCAGACTCATCTTTCACCTTTTATCTCCAAACTCCCAATCACATGCTATATAGCCAGTAGTAGGGTACTGCAGCTGAGGAATATGAGAATATTTTATTCATGCCTGTTGATGACAAACATGGCTCAGGAAAATAATTATTTATTCTTGCTACTGTAGCATTAAAACACCACATATTTAGCATGATTCACAACTGTCTAAGAGTTGTAATAAATAAATAAATTAACAAATATGTAGTCCTTTTTGGCATTTTCTCTTGTTTGAGTGTGTGATTGTGTGTGTGAGAAAGAGATACAGAGAGGGGATGAGAGAGAAAGAGAGAACCTCTTTGTGTCTTGTAAGCATGTATGTGTGTGTGTGTGTGTGTGTCTGTGTGTGTACGTGCGAGCAAGCAAACGCGTGCTCGTGTGTCGCCTGTGTCTGTGAGGGAAGATGAGAATCATCATCTTGCTGTGAGAGGCATAATTGGCTCTTTTCTTCCCTGCCGCTACTTAGCGCTGATAGCCCAATTTAGCCGCCACATGCTAAAGACACTTTCAGAGTGTAATCACAACCAAAGAGAATGGGTTTTACTCACTTTAGAGCTCGTTTTTCGAGATGGTCTCTGTGGACGCCCGGCCACTGATGGCTCTCGTCCACCCCCCTCCACACACTCACACACACACCCTTGGAGGAGATGCCACACAGCTTCCACACAAAGACAGACTAATGCACCCAGAGCTTGTCCTCAGGAAGCCTGAGAGGGTCTCCATTCATGTCTCTCAGGAACACTGGGGCTAGCCTGTGGCAGAATGGAGCGCTAACACTGATCTCCTCATTTCCAAACACAGGGAGGGTGGAGAGGGATTGGGATCAGACTTCATAAACCAGTGTTGTCTTTATTCCTTGGAAGTACGTTGTTAAGACAGACCCTGAGTGCAAGGGATAGGGACTTTGAGATGAGGCTTTCATCCCTTTCTTACTGATAGACTTGTTTTTGTTATTGGTGGTGCATGTCTGGCTGTCTGTCTGTCTGTCTGTCTCACCAAGACTGCGAATACTATTCCTTGTGTTTCTTTGACTCTGTCTCTCTTCTTATCACTCCTGGTTGTCCCTGTCTTTTCTACAATTCGCTGTCTGTCCATTTTGTTTTTTTTTCCTCTCATTCACTTTGCTCCCTCTGTTCCTATCTCTAAAGCGCACAGTGCTTAGTTTTTCTCTTGCTGCAGGCTGTTTTCTTTGGTAGACTGGAACAAGAAATGCAAAGGCGGCAGATGAGTGTGTGTGTGCGTGCGCGCGCGCGCGTGTTTGTGTGAGTGTGTGCGCGCGTGTGTTTGTGTGAGTGTGTGTGTGCGCGCATGTTGGGAGGGAGGAATGAGGGGAAGAAAGAAAAAAGAGAGAAGAACTTTCTGTTGCCGTTCATTCTTGTTCTTCAAATACCATTAAAATACTGTTGGTCGAAGGCAATGAAGTGCCTGTCCTTGCAGACAAAAACAAGGATAAAGACACACAGTAGAAGACAAAGACGCTCTGTTGGATTGTGCAGTTGGTGGAGCCACAGGTGTGCGGAGCCGTAGAGGGAAACAGCCTGCGTGATATTCCCATATTCTCACCTCCTGTCTTAATGATAGCTTAAACATATGAAATTCAGCTCAGCAACATATTAATGCTGTATAGGAAGGCACATTTAACAACACAATACTCTCACTGCCAAGAAGGCTTTCACCCTCAGAATGGCTCTGCTGGCAATGCCATATGCTTCTCTTTGCAGATACAAATAGATCAGCTGTAACATGGGAATAATATGGGGCCAGACATTTCAGGCAGAATAAATGTGTACTGTGTGGAACGAATAGATCATTGTTCAGTTGTGTGAGGTACAGAACAATGTGGTCTAAATAGAGTGTTTGTTATAAGACATGCATGTGTGTTACCCATTAAAGTTCCTGCTCACTCTTCACCGTCATCTTCGGCTTCAGTTGAAAGATCCTCTGTAGCCTCCTTAGTACTAAGAGAACATAATAAGATTGACTGATTGAAACTGGATTAATACAAGTTATTTACAGTTCCACAAAAAAAAACTACAAGATAAGATAAGATAATCAAGAATAGCAGTCCATAAACAGTGATGTCAATAATGGCATGTATCAACACAGTGCCTTCTTCATGAGCAAAAAGGAATTAGCCAGAGGGATGAATGGCTTTGTCTTAATTTCTCTCGATATCACTTCATGACCGATGTGGTCATATGGGAGAAACACGATGGTTCAGGCTTATTTTAAAGTCACTTGCCAAACAAAATGATATTAAAGGATGAAAAGGATCTGATACAGAATCTTGGATCACTGGTCCTTCACTGGTCAAAATAGAATACAGCCCATACTACTACGTTTCTGTGTACTAGAAAGTCCCGCATGAAGGTGGAAGATGGATTCGGAAAATAAGAAAAATGTCTGTTCCACTGTTTTAATGAACACCTCCTGTGTTGTGACATGGCACATCTATAACAACAAAAAGAGCAGCAAAGTACTACAACACAGTTCAAAGTCTCTGAGGTAGGAAAAAAAATGAAATGATTACAGCATTCACAAGAGTGGACTTTTAAAGCTGTTGACACAGCAAGTTCTCATCTCGAGAACAATGCTAAACCTTTATCTACTACAAGATTCCCAAAATGGATTATCAAACTGGACTAGCTGAGTATGGGAGGGCCCTGGAGCCATGCATCTTTAAGAGCTGATCATAGCACTGCTGCTATATAGCCTGTCTGTTGAACTCTGTTGAAGTCCCAAGGAACCCTGTGCTCTTTGTAGGCCTCACACATCTGACTCAGGCTGAATGTACACCTGGAAGAGTTAAACATTGATTTCCCTCATGAATATCAATAGCTACTCTCTCTCTCTCTTTCTTTCTCTCTCTCTCTTTCTGAAGCTGAAGCACATGAGAAACATGTGAAGAAAAGAGAGAACTCTACGGAGCGATGTACACTTGCTAAGGAGAACAGTGGCTTGTGATTTGTGTGCAAGTATGATGCTGTTTTTTTCCCTGTTCCACACTATCCTATGGCCAAGCTGTCAGCCAGATTGCCAGGGATGTAGTCAGCAGCACCAGGCTCAGCAGAAGCGGCTGCAGAGTTCAGAGTTTCTCAAAGGAGTGGGTGTAAATATGCTTTTCTTCTGCCTCATGCACAGGCAACTTAACAGAAAATATGCACAAGCTTAACAGTGTGCAGGTTGCTGATGCAGTTTGGTTTGTCCGTGATTCAATTTCACAAGGATTTAGAGCAATCTGTGGTGGCGGTCCCGTGGGAAATATGCACTTTGATTAATGTAAACCTACGGGACGGTAGGCAAAGGGGTTTGAGGGTCGCCACAAGCCACATTCCTGTGGGAATCAACACGGGAGCATCTAAACCAAGCAAACAAAAACAAAATGGCTTTAACAGCAGACCAGTCTGACCTGTGGCTCTGTCCATATACCTTTCATCTCAAAGCACCTCATGCATACAAGTTTAAGCTGGCTGCTCCAGGGCTATGGAGGTAAGACCTATAGACAGGTCTGTCAAACAATCATGGACTTGAATATTTTAAGGTTTTATTTAACCTAAGTAGCATAGGTATTTAAATGCCCATTTAGTCATAGGTAAAATGAAGTGTTTATTTGTCCCTAGCAGAATTAAGAGGATCTATCCCAGATGTTTTTACAACTTTTTTTGCTGTAGGCTTCATCAAAGTAAATGGATGTGTTTAGTTATTTGATTCCCAAACAACAACAACAAAAAAAACATTCATACTGAATAATATTTTTTTTCCTTAGAATATCATGCAGAAATAGAAACACACAAAAAATGTCAGATATAAAGGTCAAACCAATAATTGTTTGAACAGCATCTGGCATAGAAACCTAACAAGAACAGAGGCCTGAAAATACAGCATTAAAATTCTGCCCTCATATCCTGCTGTCACGTTAATCGTGGCCTTTTTTATGTAACAGAGGTTTGTACTAAAAATATGGCTGTCAAACTACAAACCATCAACATTATGTATAATTCTGATTGGATGCTATGCTACTTTTTCTTCATTTTAATTAATGAACATTAAAGTGTATCTGTTGAGAGTAATAAGCCACACTAAATCATTCTTTTTCAGGGCCGTCTGCCACATCTTACTAATTTATATTTTGTCTGATTTACATACCCTGGTCTGCATGTTCACCATGTGAAAGCGGCAATTATACCCTCCATAAATGCAACAAAATGTTTTAACGCGTAATTGAATGTAAGAATTTTGTACTAATGTTATTATGACATAGCGCCTGATTAGCTTTTATTTTACATAAGAGGACCTTGGTCTGAAAGACAGACTTAAGTGGTATTACATGCCTAAAGTCGAAACATAAAAAGAGGACAAGATTATTCTTTCCGCCAGTGTAGGCCTAATGATTAATTATAGGATATTATTATATTATTATTGAGGACCATTCCGCGCGTCCGATGATAGCAATGCGCAGCAGAGGCACGGGAGGCCACATTTGAATGGCAACAGCCCTACAGTTTTTCAACCTTTCAACTCCTGGGACGCTCTGCCTTTAACCATTTGCGGCATGGATAAACCATTTCATTCAATCAGTTTGCGCACACAGTCTGTTTTTTAAAAAAATATATATATAAGCAATAGAAGCCCTTGGGACAAAGGTTAGCTACAGTTTTACAACTTTAATAAAACTGAAAATGCTGATGCAGGTGAGGGCCAAGCCTAGTATGATAACGAAGTTATTTTGAAAAAAAAAAAACAATTAATTAGAGAGAGATTTGTTCTCCTCTAGCTAGCATATTCTGCATGTTTGCCCCAAAACAAAGTACAATTGTAGTTTGGGGATAATGTCGTTTATGGTGTATTAAAATGACATTTTAATGCTTCATGAACTCTAAACATACAGTAGCAAGTCAGAAGCACAAAAGACAATTTGTGGCTTTACCACATATTTACCCTGTCTAAATAATCTAGTCTAATAATGTTTTGCTAGAAAACTTTCAGTTAATTTATATTTAATATTATAATTTCAGTTACTTTATTTAATAATTTGCTTTCCTTAGGCTAGCAATCCATTCAGTGTGGATAGGTAGCCTATGGAGTCAGGTGTGATCGAACAGGCAACTGCAAAACGTCCAATACTTCAAATAAAAAACTGGAGTTCCAACATCCGTTCAGTCGTCTGGACGGCCTAATATCTTAATACAGTCTATTCAACAGGCATTTCATAAGCCTACTACGTCTTCCTGTAACACTTTTATTACTGGCAATGGGCTAAACATCACTGTACAATATAATATTTGGATGGCTAGCTTTAAAAAGCTTAGTTGGTGGCCCAACTTGCAGTCCTTGATGTTGCTTTACCCCTTCCAGTGTTTCTGCTCAAACGTGCCCCCCCCCCCTTACCATTTATCTCACCATGGCAACCGCAGTGGGGGCTCACAAATGCCTCCCCATCATTGTGACGGGCGTCCTCGCGCATCTGTGCCCGTCAGTTCATTCACCATTAATCCGTGAGAAAGAGCACAGAGAAACTTCACAAAGATGAAGAAAGGAAACAAAATCGTTTGGGCTATGAAGTAAACTAGTGTGAGACTATATATTCTATTCCTAATTTATTGGAGAGACAAATAAAGATATTTAAAAATAAATAGATGGATAAATAAAATTGCATGAATTAGACCTATTACATAATGTGACAGGAATAGTTTAGGGATACTATTTCAGCCTTTTGGGGACAAGCGAAACAAATTCTGAGGCAAGGCCTGTCCGGTAGTGTTAGGCTATCTACACTATCTGGGCTACTTACTGTAAATAAAACGATGCAACTTTTCTGAGGCAAGTGTGAATGAGAGACATTTCTGAGTTGTTCTGCCAGAGGCAAACTTTTCTAAAGCGAGGGTGATTTATCAAGTTGTTTGTCAAAGGAAAGCGCAACTAAACCGTACATTTGCTCAGGCTGAAGGCACTATACTTCATTTAAATGCAGTGTTTAGAAACAGCAGCATCACCCCTGAATCACGCGCATGATGTTTCACACATACAGAGAGAGAGAGAGAGAGAGAGAGAGAGGGAGAGAGAGAGATCTTGTATCAGACCTTTTCTGACATATTTCAAACATGGGGTGAAATATTGTATTCTTAAGTGAACTTTTCCGTTAAAACTCACAATTTTCCAGGCCCTTTTATCTAAATCTAAATGACCAAAATGATAATAATCTCTCCACTTACCAGTGAGAAAATCTCCCCGCGTTCACCATCGGATTTCAAATACACAGCGGTTTCCTCACTTTCCTCAGATACAACTGAGCTCAGCTCTCCTCTGCTCGGCTATTATTTTCACTTAAATATATGAAAATTTATGCTAATGAAAATCAGCGCTAACTGTTCGTCACTTGCTGTACTTGGGGATTTTTCCCCTCTCTCTCGCTCTCTCTCTCTTTGCATACAAAAGAAATCAACCCCACAGCAGGTGATGGGAAGATCTATACAAATAAACGACAGAACACGTAAATAAACAGAAAGTTCCATCCTAAGAGGCAAAGCCTTCAACACGTTTTAAAAGCGATTTTTCCATGTCCCGTATTGATGACTGTGGGGAAAATGTCTTTCCTCGCCACATCTCTGCCCTCACGTAGATCGGCGGTCGCAGGAGACAGGTTTGAAAGCGCGCACTGTGAAATTCATCGCGGTAATTTGGGTTAAATCCACCGTGGGTATTAATGAAAAGACGGTCCCATGGCGCTCAGCCTGTCCACCCTGAGCAATGTAAACACGACCACGGGAGCTACTTATCCTTCATAGCCGGAAATAAAGTGAAATATGCTGAGAAGAAAAACATGTATTTCTGGCATCGATGACAGAAATTGGTCTTTATGTTTTCTGTTTTTTGGGGGGCATTTATTTTCAATGAATAAAATGTGACTTAAAAACAGCCACACAGAGGACACATACTGTGTATGGTCGAAAACATTAAGAGAAGCCAGCAGTGACAACTTCAGGGCCCATTACTTTTGTGAGTGTTTGGAAAGTAACCCTTTATAAATGCCAACTCCTGCCAACCTTCACTTAGACTGTGCAGTAAATTTGTGTAAATAATATTTTCCATCAAGTTGGCGGGATCTAACTATGTAATAACTGTCATTCACTGAAACTCATGGTTAAGTGGATAACTTTTGGTTTATTTAATTCACACCTCCGTTGTTGCTCAATGATTGGAATAGAAAAGAAATGTTTAGCGTTACCAGGAGTAATGAACGCTCCAGCGTTACCCCCAAATCCCCCACGGACTGCTCAATTTGCCCTTGTTTGGGTTGCCACTCTCTTTTTCCGCGGTTCAGTGGGGTTTGCCTTCACTTTGTGGTTCCGCTTGGAAACATCTTTTCAACCATTAACTCTGACGACCGAAGCACTAGGAACTGCAACAAGCAGTGGTTTGTTTTAACTATTTCAGTAATCAAACCATGAGATGCCTTATTCCAATGAGTTTCTTGATCATCCATTCATTATACTTACATTCGAAGTATTTAACTGATGCAACATTTTCTTATTTATCATAATAAATTAATATGCAACATAGGAGCAGTCACTTAGAAATCTTAACAAAGCATTTGCATTGCTCACACAAATGAACAAACGTTCTGTCTTTACACATTAAAATTATAACTCATAGCCTACTGTTAATTCCCAATAAATTATAATTGTTGTGTGGAGCGAGAAAGGCTTCCCTGTGCCTTGCTGTAAGCAGCTGCCTGTCGTTGAGACGATAGCCAATCAGCATCTGTCCTGCATTAGGCTCAGCATCCTAATTGGATGAAAGATGTAGATGGTGTGCGCACGCCCGGGCGAAGATAAACATTCGTGTGCTTTCTAGCTGAGAGGGAGGGACAGCACTAACTATAACAGAGAAAGAGAGGAAAGGAGGAACAGCGACAGTGGGCAATAACAACGTGCCCGTAAATAAAAGGTTGTATTGAACCTGTCGATAACAAATTCTGGAGCGACTTTACTGAAGCAAGAGAAGAAAAGGCGCAAGGAGGCAGCTCCACCAGAAAACCACAGCGGAAGCATCCCAACCACAACTTTACAAAGGAATAACAATGCACTCCTGATATGTCTCCTCCTTCCCTGAGAATGAACGGGGCGATGTGCTTTCCAGGAGGAATTGAGAACCCTGAACTACTGAAAGAAGTTTATGGACCGCCTAACTCTATCGAATGAGATAATATTTTTTTTTTCCAAAAAGATATCCAGTTGTATTCGAACACTAAAGTGATGTGCGTCTCCCGTGCCATTAATTTGTTCTATTATGGATTTATAGTGTTAAACATTTTTCAACTATTAACAGTTTATGTCGAAACTTGCATGTGACAGGACGTTGCCCATGGATAATTTTGTTGAAGCATCTCTTTTCTGAGTTTGATTTGGAACCAAGCGAGATACCGCCCGTACTTGTTTGAATAATTCATGAAATTGAACTTGGCTGCTTGCGAGGACAAAAAAAGTTACGACAATAGGCTGCAAGGGAGGGGGGGTAACAATTTAAAGTGGTCAAGGGGATGGCCACTGCGGCTTCCAACCCTTATCTAGCCAGCAATATTCTGTCGTCAGGCTCGATTGTTCACTCTGAGTCGGGAGGCAGTGGTATGCAGCCGGGCAGTGTTGCAGTTACCTCTGTGTCTGGCGGATACCGAGGCGACCCGGCGGGGAAGATGGTGCAGAGCGACTTTATGCAGGGCGCTATGGCGTCAAGCAACGGCGGACACATGCTCAGTCATGCCCACCAGTGGGTGACATCGTTGCCTCACGCCGCCGCGGCCGCAGCAGCAGCGGCTGTGGCCGCTGCAGAGGCCGCCTCGCCGTGGTCATCAAGTCCCGTCGGGATGGCGGGCAGTCCCCAGCAGCAGCAGCAGCAACAAGATATCAAAAGCAATTCAAGCAGAGAGGACTTGCACAGCAGCGGCGCGCTGCACCACAGACCACCCCACCTGGGAGCTCATCAGACGCACCAAGGGGCGTGGGGTAGCACCAGTGCCGCTCACATTCCAACCATCACCGGAGGACAACAGCCATCCCAGCAGTCTCTTATTTATTCTCAGCCCGGGGGATTCACGGTCAATGGCATGTTGAACGCGCCGGGGAGTTTGGTTCACCCAAGTTTGGTGCGAGGAGACACTCCAGAGATGGAACATGGCAGCCATCACCATCACCACCATCACCAGCACGCCCACCATCACCATCACCAGCACCACAGCGGGGTGAGCAGCCACGACTCTCACTCGGACGAAGACACGCCGACCTCGGATGATTTGGAACAGTTTGCCAAGCAGTTCAAGCAGCGCCGAATTAAACTGGGTTTTACGCAAGCTGACGTCGGCTTAGCGCTTGGCACTCTGTATGGGAACGTCTTCTCTCAGACTACAATATGTCGGTTTGAGGCACTGCAGCTGAGTTTCAAGAACATGTGCAAGCTGAAGCCACTGCTGAACAAATGGCTTGAGGAGGCCGATTCTACCACCGGTAGTCCAACGAGCATTGACAAAATCGCAGCGCAAGGCAGGAAACGGAAGAAGCGCACATCCATTGAAGTGAGTGTTAAAGGGGCCTTGGAAAGTCACTTCCTTAAGTGCCCCAAACCCTCTGCCCAAGAGATCTCCTCTCTGGCAGACAACCTCCAGCTGGAGAAAGAGGTGGTCCGGGTCTGGTTCTGCAATCGGAGGCAAAAGGAGAAGAGGATGACGCCTCCTGGACTGCCCCAGACACCGGAGGACGTTTACTCTCAGGTCGGCAACGTGAGTGCAGACACACCGCCTCCGTCCATGGACTGCAAACGTATGTTCAGTGAGACATAAAAAAAAAAAACAACTTTTGGTACAAATACACTAAATTGGACCATTATCGTACAAGATATTATATTCCATATTTTTGATACTGTGATATCAAATAAAACTATACTGGCATTTGATATTTTTTCTCCCAAAAGAAACGAAACACATGAAGTACCCCAGCCTTGTCCCGACTTAAAAAAAAAAACGCCCTACGTTTTCAGGATCAAATGTCTAACATCCATGACTCTCTGTGCTCTGTCTTTCAGGGAACTTTTTTAGTAGATTACTTAAAAGATGCAAGTTTGAACGATGAACACGACGACCAGAGGGTGACAGCGACGCGCTCCCTCCGTCAGGTAATTTTGGCGCATTGACTACACAATCAAATCATCTCACGAAAAGCGAAAACAAACACGGACTATTCTTCTTTGTTGTCGAAAGTTGGATTGTTGTTTGGGAAGTTTTGGAGGATCAATCATCAGTGTTGACCACAAAGGATTTCTGAAACACCTCAGTGTTTGACCGAAGACTGACGTTTAACATTTTGACAAAAGGGAACAGAGGCTTGACCACCTCTCCACGCCCCCCAACCTCCCCAAATAACTCTGCATCCTCACCTGACCCCAAAGATAGCCTCCCTTTTGTATTTTGTAGTGTTTTGTGGACCAAATTTACGTGAATGGATTAAAAAAAGAACAGAAGAAGAAAAAATGGCGAAATTATTCATTTTGAAATTGCACTTAGAGTTTTTCTTCTCCCGTTGATCCATACACCAGCTTTAGCTGAAAGGTTGTGGCTTTTTCCACTTTACTGCCCTTTCCTTGCAGTATTTTTTATCATTTCTGTCTTTTTTGGTAATTGTAAATCCAGCAATATTGATTCTCATGGTCACATGTTGATTGGGGTTATGTGCTTTATATTTTAATTGAAAGGGTTTGACTATTTTAATCGAATTTAAATATTGCGAGCTGTAATTAATGTTTTCCTGACATTTATCGTTAGCAGATATGTGTATCATTTCCCCTCTTTTTATAGATATTAACTTCTGTTCATTTCATTGTAGGCCCACTGTCTTACTTCTGGTTATGATAATAGTTATTATAATTATTTTCAAAAGGGCATAAAAGGACAAAGGTGACATCGATCGCTGTTAAAGAAAGGTTTATTTTGTTGTGGATGTAATTTAAGTTTAGTTGTGATTCCGTCCAAAATGACTGAGGAAAAAAATAAATTGGTTTGTACTTAAATTACGTAATATTCTCCGAGTATGTGTTCAGGATGTTGTGAACGCACGTCTTGCATCTAGGTCTGTTTTGGCTTTTGTAATGAACCATGATCCTAAGCGTTTATACTTATATGTCTGGAATAAGTTTGAATTGTTTTGAGATGTTGTTATAGGTTGCATTGACCTTCGCAAGCAAGGCATGTCAGGGGAAAAAAAACTCTCTGCTTTCCTGGCAATGAAGTTTGTGGCTTAGAGGAAACTAGGCCTACTAAAAGATGAATATGAGCATTTCGGAAAGGATTCGTGTCAGGAAAAATAAAGCTGGAGAAAATGTTAACACTACCAAATGTACATTATCCATTCATAAAAGGTGCCAAACAAATCAATCATGTAGGTTGTAATATAACTGCACATATTTTTCATTTCTAGTGAAATTTAAACCTCTACACACCACATTCTTGTTATTAGTACAGTTTGACTTACAGAGTCTGCAAATATCCTGGTTAACCTGTCAATTACCAGGCCTACACTTAATTCAGCCAGAGGAACATAGGCTACTTCACCGAAGCTCAAATATTAAGAAGGCAAACTGCTCTCACCGATAGTCGGTATGACTCATTTTGAACTTAATATGTTTTTTATTTAATCGCCTAGCTTATTGACTGGGCCATGCCGATGTGTCAAAGGCTACACATATTTTTAAGAAACTTAGTACTATATTTTTTAACATCGAATATTTTGCTTGTATGGCTTGTAGGGCTTTTGTACACATATTTACGCAGGAAGGCATTTTTGTCAAAGAAAGCGATTGTAGATCGTTCGTAAAAACAGAGCCCTATTTTATCCAAGCTTTACCAATATAAAGTAGACCTGCATTGCTTTGACATTCTGTTTGAACAATATGCAATCATGTTCCACCTTCACTCAGCAGCCAGGTGACGTCACGTGAAGGCCACTGGGAGCAAGCGTGTGAGCAGAGGGGAATTTGTATGCATGGAGATTCGTATGCAGACCACGTAGCTGAAAGAGTGCAAGATGACCGAGATCGCACCATCAGATTGGAGGCCTAGTGTAGACCAAATATGTATATGCATCGCGCAAATCATCTGCACCAAATTGCCAACATTATTAATCTTTGTTGAAAGTTGTATAAGGCTGTAAGTATGACAGTACATCCCGTGTTGTCCTTTTTGTTTTGCAGACAGACCTGACTTTACCACTCCCACATTACTCTTTGTAGATGCCCTTGTCGAGGTGTAGGCCTAGACGCAACCTTCCAGCGCAGGTTTCTTGGCCCATGGATTATAAGTTTCTTTTTCCTTTCCAGGAGCTATTGTCAAGGCGACTATTCAGCCAAACGTAGGTCCCCTCTCTTACAGATTTAAATTTCGCGGATGATTTACCAGACACTGGTTGCTTGGCAACTGAATTCAACCTGTGCTAAAAGATTAGGCCTATGCATCTGTTTTACCCGTGGCCTTATCAATAAAAGCGCAGAATGTGACCTCGAGCAAGAGAAAAAAGCAAAATAATAATAATAATAATAATAAAAATGATAATAAAAAAGAAAACTGCTGTAGAACCCAGATTACGCAGTATGAAAATTTAATTTCAAAAGGTGTAGTATATTTGTTTCAGTAAACAAGGAGGAGACTTAGAAGTGTAACCAACGTGTAATGTTCTTTTTTCAATTGCTTTTGGCTAGCAAATTATCAAAAGCTGCATGCTATTCTGCAAAGTTTCTTTTTTTGCGATTATGTTGTACGGGCCATAAGGTACAATCTACGATTAGTGTGCATATTATATTTAGAATAATGTTGTGCAT
This sequence comes from Tenualosa ilisha, assembly GCA_015244755.2. Lineage (NCBI taxonomy): Eukaryota > Metazoa > Chordata > Actinopteri > Clupeiformes > Clupeidae > Tenualosa > Tenualosa ilisha. The sequence continues at coordinate 5,279,758 of PYXC01002596.1, forward strand.
GCGTATGTTGTATATGTAACACAATAGCGCAACAGCGATCTAAAATCTTCTAAAAGAATAAATCTTCTTGTAGGTCAGAGTCGCGAAATATGCACAGGAAAAATAGATGATGAGCAGAGATCTTTTGATCAGAGAACACACACACACACACACACACACACACACAACACACACGGAATTGTACGCGCTTTGCTCGCATGGTGGGAATAATTAGCCTATTAACTGAACGACTGAACATTTTAT
>PYXC01002596.1:5285000-5570000 GCA_015244755.2 Tenualosa ilisha
AAAAAAAAAATCCATCTATGACAACATGCAATGCACTGTAACTCATGTGGAAGAGCACACATGGCTGCTCACATAAAAGCCACGCCACTGGGGTCTCCTGGGTAGAGTTTGTTGTTGAGGTGGGGAGTGTGATATACGGTTCATGCCGTGGCCTCCCCCTGCAGAGCGTCAAAAGAGCAGGGGTCAGACACTATTTCTCTTCTCATTCAGACCCTCAGTTGGTGGCCTGGCAGCATCAGGCGGTGAGGGCTGATAATCATCCCTGGGATTGCGAGTCGAAAATCCTGCACCTCACAGCACACACCCACGAGAGCAGGTGGTCTATGGATTATCCTGTTCCTTCATGTTTCCAAGATACCGACATTCCCCATAGACCAAAGATCAAAATATTTATCCAAGGATGCCCATATTTTATCCACATGCCATGAATCCAATTCAAAACCCGCACTATAAATCCTTAACCTAATCTCAAAACTGCAGTAAGATATAGTGCTGGTTTTCTATATAATATCACAAGTGTGTGTTCCCTAAGATGTTCTCCCTTGTTGAATCAATTTGACAACGTGCCAGTATTTGCCCATTTAAGCTTTATCACAGACATGGAAACATTTAGCATAACATTATGCAGAGGCCTGGTTGTATAAATTTGTGTCAGCAAAAATATTGATATAGCTGTCATATCCGTTGTGTCATCCAAGTTCTACACAGCCACTACGCGGAAGGAGCGAGTTCCTGACTTGGGAGCCTCCGGAGCTTTCTTATTCCAACCCCCATCTGAAAACCCCAAACATGCATTATGTGTTTTATTATCATATGCCATTTGCTATTAGCATGAGGCCAGACTACAGGCACATTGTGGCACTCTGTCAGAGACGCTTTAGATGTCATCAGTGGCCTGAAATGAAGTGAAAAGCATTTGTGGCTAACGGCACAGATGTTGACACTGTGTCGCCGCGGCACTCAGCCCTGTTTAGGTAAGGACAGGGGTTCCACTTGCAGGCAGGGCCTTGGCAGGCAGGTGGCTCTCAAATGGATGTTTAATGGTGAATTAGGAACGCTCACCAGGGGAACGGCGAGCGTTTTTATTCCCCCTCCACCCCCACCACCAATCCCTTATCTGCACAAATCACATCTGCAATTACAGGGCGGAAAGCATCGCCGTTAATTGATCTGGCTTGCCGATTTGTTTCGATTTCTCGTTAGCTCGTGCACACTCACGCCCGCCCACCGCTGATAATGAATTGAGTCGTTAGGCAGGGTGTGCCTAAGCGAAAGTGACTCAAAGCGCTCAGGGTGCCAGCTGCAAGGTGGCACCCAGGCGTGGCGGTGGGCACTAAAATGGCACCTTGCAGTGGGAGTGTTAGACACCTGGCCATTAGAGCTGCTCCTGAGGCCCTCTATAGGCTAGGTGCAGCATCTGGACCCACAGAAACAAACAGGTCTTGGATGGTACACCAAGTTACTTAACTAGACATGTGTACAACTATTTCTGCCTCAATTTATAATTGAGAAAACCAAACAATCTATCTGGCATTTCTGGAAATCGGTTAATGTTAGTATCACTAGTGTCTCTATTTTGAGCTTAAGGATAATTCATAGACTATGTCTTGCTGTTCTTGCCATGCAGTGGTCTGCAATAACTTGTTGTGGCAAGACAGCATATGCATAAAACTTCTTCCTCGACATTTCAGCCTGTATATGAAACAATTTCTGAAAGATAAAACGCTTCATATACAGTAGTAACCCCCACCCCACCCCCAAGCCAAGGGATAAACTACATTTTGTTTACTAGTTGTGTATCAACACATTTAATAATTATTATTAAGGGACTTTAAGATCTCCAAGCCTTTGGTTATTGTCTGAATAATAATCTTGTGTCTGCACCAAACGTGCATAATTCTTGGAGCAAATAGAATTATTTGTAAATATATAGAGTTATTGTATTTCATGTCCATATTTTCCCAATTGCCAGTTTAATGTATCATTACAAAATATAGGAAATGTGCTTGTCATTGAAGGCTGTTTTTACATAGTGCAACTAAAAGTTTGAAGAATTTTAATAACATGCAAATACTCTGACATAGGGAAAGACTTACAAAATAGCCTGAGTTCAGTTAGCCTGTTCACTTTTCCTTCGCTAGAAGACCTTTAACTTACAAAAGGCCCTGTCTGAAATAGTGAGTAGTCTCAATCTTTCAAAACAGTCCCTTTGCAAAGAACATTTGTTTTTTAATTCCATTTCAGGAGCTGTTGCTGTTTCATACTGCCCCCTAGTGGCCAAATGGGGGCACACACTTACTATTCTCCAGACACTTTCTACTCATGTTTTGTGTGACAGCCATTTGCCAGTGTCATAGCCTTAAAATGGGTTCTAGCATATCTTGGCAAATTGCAGAAAAATTGCCCTTGAGTGAGAATAGAACTATAAACTAGATTTTTTCTACCAAATGAGTAACACTACATTCTGCAACACCTGCTGTGCAAACTGACTAGTTTCAGTTTGATTTGTTTTACGTTCTTCTCAGATACACTGACTAAGGTTTTTTTAATGAATATCGATGAGATGTGAGAATTATGCCGTTTGTGTGTGTATGTGTATGTGTGTGTGTGTGTGTGTGTGTGTGTGCAAGGGCAAGTGAAAAGAGAGAGTGTGAGATTGTTAGTCAGCCCATGATTGCTGACCTTTGGTCCAAGAGATGAGAGAGGAGAGGAAGGTCTGGCCCCCTGGTGTGCAAGGGTGATGAGAGTGGGCACTACTGCAGCAGGGCTCAGTCAAGCCCCCAGCCCTAAAGCACCCCATTACAGCAGCTTTGTTCCCCAGGGCCCAAAACACCATCATGTCCCATTTCACAGTGAAACGCATCAGAATAAACGCAAAAAATGAACCAGAGAGAGAGAGACCTCCCCGCCAAAAAAAAAAAAGAAAAACAGGCATCAGTGCCCAAAGCACTTCAGTCAGTGTTTCAGTCAGGATGGGCACCCAGCCAGTCCTTTGTCCTCAGGGTTCTAGGGATTGTTCCTTTAGGGGAGCTGCCTGGTTCTCTAGGGTAACCCCCACCCTCCAGAACCACTATCTCTAGCTCTGATTTACAATTCCACATACACACCAGCTACTCATCTGCCAACTCCTCTCCTTTTTCCTGTCAGGGTTATGGGTTCACCTTGGGCAGGAGTAGCGCTTCGCCTATGACTGAGCAGGGATCAGTGTGGCGGTGAGGGGAGCATTGAAAGATGCAAGATGTGTGAAAGTGTGTACGTGTGATGCATGTGTGTGTTTGCGAGTGTGTGTGTCTGAATAATATGCTGGCATTGTTCCTCCATCCCTTCCCCAAACACACCCTCAACACCCCCTTCCCTCCCCACCTCCTGGACAGCCTCAAGGATGCTCATTTAAATAGATATGCACCCTGAGATGTGCTCAAAGGCATGGCCTATCACAGTGAGGAAGGCCACAGAGGGACAAGACAAGAGGAACGTGGGCATGGGCACAGCAGCTCATGGAATAAATCAGCCTGGGGACGGAGAGTCACAGGGTGTCCTTCTCTCCATGTGCACTGAAGGCCCAGTAAACAGTAAGCGTTTGCCTTTTTCACAATGAACAGCCATTTCGACTCGACAAGTAACAGTCTTGCTGTGGGCTGCTGTATAAATATGACTTAGCACTGACCCTCAGAGAGTTCAACAAATCACCTTCAAAAGGACAGATATTAGCAGGGACAAAATGTGCAACTATTAAACTATCTACCACAAAGTAGGAATTGCCCTGTTCATCAGCTTTTGTTGCAGAGATGTATAGGCCTAGTAACTAAGTAAAAATACTTCACTACAGTAGTTACATGTCTTGGGAGTATCTATACTTTACTTGAGTTGTTAAAAATCTGCAACTTTACTTTTACTTCAGTATATTTCCTGATTTAACTGCATACTCTTACTCCACTACATTTTCAATTGGCAGCATAATTACAAGTAGATGAAATTCAATTTGGTCATCAGTTGAGTGATGGCAACAAAGTTGGGGGAAGCCAACTTGTCATTGGACAAACAAATTATCTATTAATCCTGTAGATGTGATGTAGGAACCATTTTGTATTCGTTGTGCGTGTAATTTTTTTTCAGGCTTTTTTGACATTTGCTGAAGTTTGTTGTACGCTATATGTTTTAAACAGATTTCTTTAGCCTACTTGTACTATTACTTCCATTACTTCAGTACATTTAATCATAGATTACTTATCGTACTTAAGTACAGTAAATACAAGATACTTTAAGACTTTTACTTACGCAACATGCTAGTGGATGACTTGAATTTCTACCAAGTAATTTTTTGGTAGGGTATCTGTACTTTTACTCAAGTGGGGCTTTATACAACACTTCTAGTCTGTAATTTTTTTCTTGAGTTTTCGAAAAACTGTAAACATCTCACAACTTTACACCCGATTTGCTATTCAAGAACAGCATAACTGTGCATAGGCCTATACTGCCATGATAGGAGCGGCATAGCGTAGCGGTTAAAGAACCTGGTTAGCGCGCCAGTATCCTGGAAAGTTCTGGGTTTGAATCCCGACTACCACCATTGCACCCTTCAGCAAAGCACTTAACCCTAATTTGCTCTAGGAGACACTGACCCTGAACACTTGATAGCTGGCAAATGTTAAGTTGCTTTGGATAAAAGCGTCTACAGTAAATGTATACTACTGTCTATTTACATTATATTGGCATGTCTACTCTGACACGTTACAACACATAGGCCTACGTATATATATATAGCCTAACAAGTTAACTCTGCTATCAGAACCTCGACACTATAAAGAAGCCACTGGTAAGCATCAAGCTAACAATATAGGACATTACTGCACTACTGTCAACTCAAGACTCATCTGGAACCTACCTCTCATGAAAATGAATGTGATTTCATCAACTAGCTCACAGCCCAACCAGACTGAACAAACACTTCTAATTGTCTGTAAAATACTAGATGGTTACATGAAATAAAGTGGGTGGAGGTGAAGGTTGGGTAATAAAATCAATTCATACTGTACTGTGCAGCTCAGCTCCAGCTGAACAAAATGAGTGAACTGAAGTGGCTGAAGTGAGCTACACATACATGAATGTATATTCTGCCATCTTTGCAACAAAGGCAAATATAGGTTCCATTCCATACATTTAATAATATGACGGATTATCGGGAGATGACAGCCAGCAGTTTAAAAAATATGTACATGTATATATATATTTATATATACACACACACAATACTGTACATATGGTTTGTTAGTTGTTAGTTGATTATGCATAAGTCAGTCTTTTCTATCCATTTTCAGTCACTTCTTGGCTACTTTTCTTTTCTTTGTGGCCTCTGTCGCTGTGCCATCCGCTTCTGGCTGGTCGTTAGCTCGTCTTTTTGCTTTCTCTGTCACCGTTTCCATGGCGTCCCACACCTCATCCTCCTCCTCTTCTTCCTGTTTGACCTCCTCCACGTCCCCAGACAGGTCATCTCCAGTATGCTGTGCAGCAAAGATAAACAGACAAACACAAACAGACCAAAAAAAAAAAACAACTGCATTACTGCAATCTCCAGTTTCACAAACTATAACAAAAGCTCTCAAGGCGCTCAAAAGCTCTTTTGTAGAGACTGACTCAATCCTCAATACAAAAGTGTCCACATAAAAGAAGCTGTGGAGTCTGTCAAACACCAGATGGCTCCTTACCTCCAGACAACTACTGGAGAGCAGAACACAGTTCAGTCTGGACTTCAGGTACACCTGTCAAGGACGAGAGAAGATGGAAGCTGTCACATTATCGTACATCATGAAAATAATCTCTTTACGGAAAAATGACAAGGCCTTCACAACTGATCATTATCAGTGAAATTCTGAATATGTTCTATCTATGACACATTGACAAGGATTCATCTTATATGTATACAGAATATACAGAAACAGTTGAAGCAAATATACAAATAAACAACTCGCAGTTCGTTTTGCAGCAGGCTTGCAGCAAACTGTAGACATTGCAAAACATGTGGTTACTATGAGTACAGAGTAAATCTGTAGGCTCCCGCTTTAATGAGTCTCTCAATGGGCGTGCATGAGTGTTGCGTGCATGAATTAAGACATCACAAGGGAGCACTGAGCTGAGGCACTGTTAAGAGCACAGCATGAGACTACACACATTAGACAAGACACATGCTAATGTGCTAACTTGTTTTTTGACAGTGTTCACTAACTTAGCTTTAGTTAGACTCTAAACTCTGCATTTTTGCCAGCCTATTAAATTAGGGTTTGGTGTCTGTGTGTGTGTGTTTGCCCAGACCTTGTGCTGCAGCTTGCGGTCCTCGAGGTTGTGTACCCTAAGGAAGCGGTCCAAGCCACAGGAGGCCACTAGGGGTAGCGCCGGGTGGCATTCCAGCCCCCGTACGGCCCCTGCCAGACCCTTCAGACACCCACGCACCAGGCCTATGGCAAACAGATAACACAACAATGTCATGGCACTCAGAACTTCTCTCACTCTCTCTTACACATACACACATGCGCACAAACAACAGTATGAATGGAGTCTCATTAGGGTGCCTCAGAGTTCTATGTAATTTCATTGTGAACATCTTATAACAAGGGAAAGAGTACAATAGAGAAAAAAAGGTTTGGAGTTGTTGGAAAATAAAATAAACTATCTGGACAATGGAAAGTAAAAATCTTGACTATTTACTAAACCAAAACAAACACAACTAATGATACTGAGTCAGACCCATGTTGATAAATCACCTTTCCGCAGGTCTAAGACAGCCAACTGTCCCTGTGTGTTCCCCACCACCACAGAGTCTCCTCTAGCTGGCAGAGAGAGAGCTGTCAGCGGATACTCCCCGAACTCCACCTCCAGCACCGGCCGCCTCTGAGGGGTTGAGGGGTCATAAATCCGCACCTACCAGCCAAGTTGGGGAGAGAGAGGGGGTGAGAGGGGGAGAGAGAGAGAGAGAGAGCGCCTGGATGATTGATTGATACCAACGCATAGAAACACAAACATACACATACACACTTTTCTCTCTTTATGTATGTGTGAGCTGTGAATAGGTGCTCTTGAGGATGTGTTATTGCAGGAAAAGACAAAAGAAACAGACAATTCTGGTGACCCACTCACTACATCAATAGTGCAGAAACATTTTTCATTACCCACTTCAACAGAGCTGTCCTTCTAAAGATGCCATATCACCTTACTTAGAACTAGGGATACGCTGATTCAACTTGTCCAATCCTTTTATTAACAAAAAATAAATTTCCCATGCACTCTTCAATCGCTTAAGACCACATCTCCATGTCCTCTATTCCATCCATGGCTGTAGCTGCATCAAAGACAACGTTACAGTCTCCACTTAAGTCTGGTAGTGTCAATTTATAAGTTGTGCATAATCAAGTTTATGCATCTGTGAGTCAGCCACTCAACAGTTTAAAGTAGGCCTATTCTTATTTTTTTCCAACATGCATATGGAATGTACTTTAATCCACAGTATTTTAGTTTAGCAGACCTGCTGACTTTGAAAACATTCCAGTAGAACTGATTGCACCCCCCCAACAGTGTTGTGGTCTTAGTGACTCCATAATATAAGGGGTCTGACCGCACAGACATGCTAAACATTTAGTTTTTATTGACAGTGAACAACTGTGGAGGCCTCTCGGCTGTGTTGTTTTGTCGATGTCCCGAACGTCATTCATTTTCCCACAGGAGTTTTCCCTTAGGAGCCGGAACGTTCGAAATGCTAATTTGCCGCATACAAAATGACGGTGCCAGCTTGGCAACTCTATGGCTCTGTGGCATCCTGCATGCATGTATATGTAATAATACAAAAACAAAATGCAATTAATATACAACGGAGTTGAATTGACAGTCTTCATAGATTGGCCCCTTTGTCATGACACCTGATCTGAGCTGTTTTAGTTTTTGGAATTAAAAAAAATTCTTAAGAGCAAGAGTTGGCGATGGATTTCACATACCTGATGATGCCCTGTGCATGTAACAATTTTCTCTGAGTTTGGGAGGAAGGCCATATCTCTGACCCAAATTGGTACCCGCAAGTCCAACCAGTCATTTTTTACCTGCCAACCAAAACACCACAAACATTAATGAAACATCATGACGATCACGACGATCACCCAGCACTTCAGTTCATGCTGACCAATGTCCCATGTCTGCTCAAAGTGTCAACATGAAGTGCACTTACATTTTTGGCTGTAAAAACAGCTTTCTCTGGTCTCTCCAGGTCCCAAACTTTCAGTGGGTTTTCCTTTCCTCCGGTGGCCACTCGAGTGTGTTGAGATTTATTCTGTCGCATTCGGCACACACCACTGCCTGCATTGATCTCAACCTGACCACAGACCAACCAACACAATACAGTCAAGCCACACAACATTTACAAAATTAAAACAGAAATGCCGTCTGCAGTTTCAAATTCAGTTAATTTCACAATAAAGGTGCAACACACGTACTGTGTCTGTGCTCCCCTCCTTCCAGACCTTTAGAAGGCCTGACTCCACGCAGGTCACCAGAGCACTGGGACAAACAACAGCCACAAATGATCATGAAATGAAGAGACCAAAATAAACATTACGTAATGTTTTTCAAGGAATCATACCGATTGTGACAGCCCAACTGAAGCACTGTACATGGTGTAGTGCTAAGTATGTGCACAACTCATAACTAACCTGTCTGTGACAGCCAAGCCTGTGAATTTGCCCTGTGTGTAATCCCCACATTCCTTACTCTCGGTGAAAATACCCTTTTCTGTGCTGAAGGTTTTCACCATACCATTGGCACAGCCTACTAGTACCTAGAGGAAGACAACACACACAACATATCAGACAACATTACTTGTGATAAAAACAGGGCATGTCCGCCGGAAGACACCACCTGTTATTAATATGATGACAATTTAGTGTTCTTTACCTCTGACTCCTGAGGATCACCCCATTCAAGAGCACAGACTTCCTGGTCTCGACTCAGGCAACTCATCTCACAGAAGTTGTAAGCTTGCTTCTTTGATAAACTTACGCCTTTAAACAAAAACGAATTAAACACAAATGTTTGAGAAATGCACTTCGCAGAGTTAATCGTTTAGAGATAGACTAATGTCATAAACTCAACTACAAGGTAGCAAAATTAATAACTAGCACTGGCTGGCTATCTCGTTGACAACCCACGTGTTTCCATAACAGGCACAGCATAAATCTTCCCGGTGCAACAAGGTAATGTGCAACACACTGATAGCCTACCCTTTAGTATTCCTGTTTCCGAGCCAACCCATATTGAACAATCTTGGCTTTTAGAGACCATTTCAACTCCCGTCTCCTTGCCTTGAGGAGGAAAGCTACAAAACACACACCACCACAACACGCTGTGTGCGGCCTACAACAATAACGTAACTTCCGTATATCTGCAGTGTTTTGTCAAAATAAAAGTCGTAGGTAATTCTTTAGCGTTAAAATGGTTTTGTTTAAGCACAGAAACCAAGCTGAAAAAAAGAAAACTCAGCTGTCATTCTATTGAGAAAACATCATTATCATAATCTATTGTTTATTTGTTAGGACTAACTTTGTGTGACAACATATTCTACTGACACATGCTCTCCCTGATAAGGATAGAAACTAGTGTTTATGATATGCCTGTAATTTTCTGCATTAGATACACAATAAAGTTCAACTAGCAACTGCAGTCTCTTTGCTACCACAAATTTCTCAGTATCAGGCTCACGACTAACAAGAAGTAGCCTATTTTAGTGTGACCATATGAAAGCATAAAAAATCTATTATAGTAAATGTTTTAAATGTAACTTTGTACCAGCATGAACATTTCAGGCAGAGGTGGGTTTGTGAGGAATGAGGCTAAAGGATGTCAAATATAGACGGCGTTGTAGGTTAGGAAGTTTTCACACAGTATCTGTGTGCCTATCAACATGTATCTGTGACAGACTAAATGGAGAAATCAATGATAGTAAACAAAATAAAATTTAAATGCCTTCTCAGGCAACCTTTTTCATATTAGTCTTCAAAAATGTAGACATAGGCTACCTTCTAAATTCATGGATCATTTGCAGGAAAGTGTCTGCCAAAATAACAAAATTTGCAGATACTGTATAGTCAACAGTGTTTTAGCAGCACAGTATCTAAGTTGCACAAAATAGTGAATGTGCCTAACATTATTTTAAAACTGAACCTTCATGTTAACTTTTATTTTGACGCCATACTTTCTGCTTATGTTTTCTCTGCAGCTCTAGATCAAGAGTGTTATGCAGTGAAGTTGGCCTACTTGGCTGATTATCACCACCAAGTGGACTGCAGCAGAATTACAATGAACTTACCCTGTTCTAGGGTGTAGAATAGCTGGTAAATAACTTGAATAGTAGCTGATATTTCCTCAGGTCTGAGATGTGCAATGTTGCCTTCATCTTTAAGGGCTGAGAAATAATTTGAGCAAGTGTGCACGTGACATGTTATGTGACAACTCACAAGAGAGACAGGGATTTCCAAATGCAGGTGAATTCAGAGCAGGATTAGTGTCCATCATCACTCATCAGCAAATGGGGATTTGGTATGGGGAATAACACTGCTGACAGTCAAAACCATGTCATGATGGAGAAAGCTGTAGCAACAGATACTTGCAGTGCTGCTGACAGGCTGAGGATTCTCTACATTGTTTCTGTTGACCACAGAGGCAGCTGCACTACAGCTTGGGGGTCTTCTGCACCATTCCATAGGGCCAGAGGGGTCTCCTACTCATCCTGCCAGATAAAGGGTCTTTTGCTCTTCACTGGACAGCCAAAAGTCCCCTGCATCATTCCTGCTAACCAAATGATTTGGTATGTAGTGCCACCAGCTAGAGAGAGGCTGACGACCTGAGGGTCAACTGACTCATAGCTACCTGGCGCAGACTGTCTGCACTGCTACCTCCAGTTCCATGGGCCTCTGTGCAGTAAACTGTTTCTGGTTATGGTCAGCCAGAGGGTTGTTCAGTTCTAGCAGTGGAAAAGTCCAGCTTCAGAAAGTAAACGTTTAAAAAAGTCCCAAAACGTTTTCCTGTGTTTTTAACTCATACTTCACAAGAGCTAGTGTAACCTGCATCCCAGACAGCAAGAGGCTAGTGGTCCGCAAGTGGCCCAGTGGCAGCCAAGCTGCTGTCTTTGCTACATTAAAAAATCCCATAGCCCATTTGACGAAATAGCAGCAGCCCACAACTGAGCAAGCTCAAATTCAAGTTATGTTACATTCACCATTCACAGAAAAATTTGCCTCTTCACTGAACTAATTACTATGAACTAGTTCACTGATCTCAATAATTAGCTTGTCTGCAAATTAGAGTGGTTGGAACAGATATGGTGCTCAGGATAAAAATCATTATTTCAGTTTATAATTGGGAAGAATACATCACCTGGGAAAAAATATTTATTTGATCAACAAAATGCAATGTTTACTCCTTCAACAGAGTTCAACAGAGTTCCCATAATTTAAGAGGTGGCCTATCAAAGGACTGAATCATAGTTTGTATTCCCAGGCTCTCTATGGCCCATGTGTCTGCCACAGATAGTGTATAAATCAGAGATGACCAAAACAGTTTTTGGAAAGGGTTTGTTTCTGGGCATGTCACCAACATTTTGCAGCTGACAGAAGCAAGGTCCTGAGTCTAACGGCCATTCACCTTGTGGACAAGGACAGCAACCTCTCTATCAGTTCAATGGTGTCACCACAGATAGTTTGTCCACAGAGATGGTTTGGCAGATGATTGTCAAATGCAAAACTGAAGTTCATAGATCATTCAGGGAAATTCTTTTAGAAAATTTGATAAATTTGGTCATGTGCTGTGAATTGAAACCTGGTACCTCAATTAAGGCATATTCAGTGCCAAAACAGAGCAGACATTTTTAAAAGCTCCCCCTACTGTAGCCAGGATAGTGCCACCTAGTGATTCTGCGCAATTTAGCTCCACCACTGCGTCAGGAATATGTCCGTAGGCCTAGGTTTGCACTGTCTCTGAGCTGTGTGGGCCAATCAGCAAACAGTGGGTTGAAAGCAATAACGTTGAATTCAAATGGTGTGTTCCATTGTGTAACATATGTCATGACTAAACAGTAGCGATTGGTTAAAGCAGAAAGTAGCTGCCCACTGTGGAATGAAAGTATGCCAATGGATATAAGTTTCAGATGCTTTGCACAAAGTGAAATGATGTGAAAGTGTTTAATGCATCAGGCTCCCCCTATTGTCACCCATTTAAAAATTATTTGATGTAGAAGTGAATTGCCAGAGATTTTCTCACCACAATTTTACTGAAATTTTTAATATACTATAGGCTATCATATCCACTATGCAATAATGATCAAAAACACCCAAATGATCACCCAAATGTAGTGTAAGTGAAGCAGAAAATAGTAGATTGCATCAAACTGCATACTAAATTGCCCTGGAGAAAGTTAACATTTTAAACTTAATATGAATCTATGAAACATCTAATATTTAAATAATTTTTGCATTGCAACAATTCAGGCATAGTGGCTGTAAGTGTAGTTTAAAATGCTGTGTGGCACAGGGTACTGGTGTGGTTTGAGTGTGCACCCCCTGGCAGGTCAAGACAAGGTGACTATTAAAGAGAGGGAGCCAAGCTGTTTGGCTGCAGCCATGTTATGGCTCCTGGGCTCTGTTTTTAAACATGGGTTTGGAAGAGCATGCATGAATACCCTTGGGGTGAGGCAGCTAACGGAAGTCACTGAGGTATTGCATGTTTCATCATGAATGATAATCAGTGCTTTTAGAGTTTTATTTAGTTACTCTGGTGCCTTATAGGCCTATTGAATTGAGTTCTTAATCCTCAAAAGGCTTAATGCAGGAAACTATGTAAACGAACTATGTTGTAATGTTGACAGAAGAGCAGAAAATCCAAAGACCTATGAATTACCAGCAGAACACTGCGATTTTGAAACTGTATAATAGCAGCACTCTGAGAAACCTTTTCTCTTGGTTGAGTTTGTACAGCCCAGTGAGAAGACAGTGGTGCGCTTTGTGCACATTCTTGCACAAACAGCCCCAGTGGTAGAGAAAGCCTGAAATAATAACATGTCAACAATCTGTTGGAAGCCAGCCGTAGAATCCAGGGCAGCTGTTTTGCCAAGCCCCTCCATTTGTGATTTAGCAGAGGTGCATAGTATGCTATTCCTGTCTAAGTCATTGGATGATATCATGGTAAACGTGTTTGACCTTGTCAAAACATCTGACCTGTCAAACAAGCGCCAGACTTTCAGAGCCCTTAACGACTGACTGGTTAGTAACTGAGGTGATGGAAGAACCGGCACTATGATCTGGATTTTTCTGTCATCCCAATGCCCGGTCCACCTATCACAAGGGGCAGTTTGACTATAAATACAACATTACAAACAAACGGAGGGGTTTAAATAGACAGACTGCATGAAATATCCTGCAGCAGGCTACCGACAAGAGAAAATATTTAAGGTCACTTAGCGCCATTCCTAGGCATGTTTTCAGTTAGCCGAGGCTCATGCATCTTAGGCCAGCAGGCTTCATATCATCAAGGAGCAGACAGAGCCAGACACCCACATCAGCGTGTCACAAATAGCAACCAAGTCCCTCCTAGAGAGGGGTGCAGGAGCAAGGTTCCAGGGAGGGACTTCCTTTGTCCCCCTGTGTTAGAGGATCTGCTCTGTCAATACTGGAGAGGTCTGCAAGATAACCTCCCGGCCCGAGAAGAACTGAACAAAATCCTTGTGTTCCAGAGCGATGAACTTCGCTGGACTGCAGAGAAACGGGGTGGGTTGCTTTGGCTATAATTAAATCTTCCTGAATTTGATCTGATTCTGGGAGTACAGAACAGGAAGTTGTAGACTCAGACACATGGGAAGTATGAGGAGAAATATACCTTTAGCACAGAAGTCAATGTGTTTTAATGCTGCTATTTGTTTCGAGTGAGGATTTACATTAGAAAATGTTATTGGAAATAGCTGAAAGAGAGCATTGGGATGTGTTTTGAAGTAACATAATTTACTTGTTATGTAATTTAGTTATTTCATGTTGTGTGATGGTTTCCCTATAGGTATGATAGTCAACATACTGTGGCAATGTGTTTAGCTTTGTTTGTAAACAAAGCACATGGTCAGCAACTCATGTATAATTCCTTGCTCATGTGCATCTCACTCAGAGGAGACAACTTTCCCTTTGCCTTCAGATTGCTTGCTGTCAGTCCCATGCCTCATTGTTGTCACTCAGTAACAGTAGCACTTGGTCCATTTACATTCATCCCTTGGGTTGCTGGCCCACAAAGGCTGCATGACAGAATCATGTGAGACCTACTGGCCTGCAGTTAAAACCCCTCCAAAATGGCATTTGAGTATGTGCATGGTCTCATGAGAGGTATTGACTAGCGTGCTAAAGGTCTTTATTTAGTGACAAAGGACTGTGAGCTGTTAGAAAGCCCCATGACTACAGTATACAATATCACTGAATTTACATAGATAGACAACATATCACATTTTTTTTGTTTGGTTCATATGATGAATTGTTCATCGAAATATTGATGGGCATTAACTTGAAGTTTACAAAGCTTTGGAGGCCCATTTGGACGCAGAGCTTAGTAACATGTTTGTGCAGCAGGGTACTGTAAGTGCCCAAGACTAAGAAATCAAGATCAAAACAAAGCAAATAGCTGTGCTGAGGCTTGCATTAGTCTATACTACACATACTGAAGAACTACTGGCCACATGAGGACACAGTCACTTGTCTGTTTCTCAGGGGACAACCATGTAAGTAGTAATGAACCAAGTCTCAGATCATGTCATATTACATAATATTCAGTACACCTTCCCTAAGTTTGATTTAATTCATTTGTCATGCAAACAGCTGTCAGGTTACAATATGCTTGAATTTGTTTAATAAATGTGTAAATGTATTGATGAAATAGTATGTCTTCATGCTATTGTGGCAAGTCAAATATTGCTTAAGAAAGTTTCCCCTGATGTTTTTGCTTATTTGATTGTGATGGCTTAGGCGGTGTTTGTGCTGGTATTTCATTGACTGTGCTAAAAATGGAACAGGTCACCATGGATTTACTTATGGAGAGCAAAAGTTCAACCTATTTATGGCTATAGACAATAGTAAACTGAGACAGAGGAGTGAAAAAAAAGAGAGACCGCTGCGCACGCTAGCGAGTGCCATGCTAGCCTTGTGTATATATACTGCCAGACTACACAGCTGCTCAGAGGTGAGAGAAGGAGATGCTGAGGACTCTGCGCTTGGAGAACCTTTGCCCTACCGTGCATCTGGACCGCTGGCCAGACCTCCCTGAGAGGGATGAGCACCGCCTGGAGGAGCCGGAGGTGCGCTCTATGCGCCTCTACCAGGCCGTGGCCCTGGGGGACCTGGTGGGGCTGGGCAGATTGCTGCGCAAGAGCTATGTGGACGTTGATGTGTTTTACAGTCTCAGTGAGGAACTAAAGTGGCAGCCCATGCCAGAAACCTCCTTTGGTCCGTCAGGTAATACACCTGTGTGTCAAGTGTACTGGTTATGCTACTTTGCTATGATGACATTCTTTCAGATGTCTGGCAAATCTTTTTGTTTTTAAAAATGGTCAGATTAAATAAAACATGTGCATAACCAGTATGGACCTGTGTAAAAATCAGCATGTGAAATCATAGTAATATGTATGTTATTGAAGTCAATTACTCTACTTCTCTAGAAGATTTATAGTTGACCTTTCTCTGTCAGTGCATGTTAATGTAAACCAACATGACTGGTGATCATTCTCTCTGAATAAATCGATTTCTTTTTTTCATAATATACTCTTTGAAAAGTATGTGTCTTTCTGGTGAAACAACCTTGTTAAAAGCCATGTCTTTACACAATCTCAGTCTATGTATTTTTAACACTGAGCCTGTGTTCTGTCTGAGTCCTGTCCTCTGTTGTTATTGTTTATCTGAGCAAAGGGGGAATAGAGTTCACACTTAATCTCTGTAGCTCTCAGAGCAGATTTACAAGCCCAAAACATTGCCACAGCATTCCAGACGGTGATTCTGGTGGCCACTTTCGTTACTCTCAATCATGTGCATCAAGAGACCAGTGCATTCTTTCCCCACACCAGCTGTTGCTGGGTCTTACTCTGCCTGTCTTTCTCTTTGACAGAAGGCACCAATAGCTTAGCCAAGGCCTACATATCACCTCATCTAGTCGTGTCTGTACAGTGAGGTAGTTGGTACAGTTTGCTGACAATTTGGCAAAGTTGTGGAATGTGGCATGCTACATCCCTCCTGCAATGGGTCTGGTATAAAAACTAACCATCCAGCCTCAGGCTATTAGGCCTAATATAAGCCTGTTAGGTGAAAGCTGCCCTCAGAGGTGCACAGGTCAAAATGCCAGAAACATCAAAGAGATTAAAAAGCATAAAGAGTAAAATGTAGGGTCGATGACACCAGGAAGGGCCAGTGATATGGAAAGACGTAAGACGTCATGATATTGACATAGCATATAGACACCATGACATTGTGTTTTATTGTAGGCCTAAATATAGCAAATCACATATGTGTAATGGCATACCACAGATGCTACATAGCCAGCAGTTTGCTGTGCCAGGTTTGATATATAAATATATATGGGCAATTCCATGCAAACTGTCATGTCCATAGCGTCAACAAAATGTCATGGTATTTGTATGATGCAAATGATTATGTGAAGTTTCATAAAATTTGTTTACAACCCAGAAGAGTGAATGCTCAAATTTTATGTAATCATCATTCTCATCATACCATACCATGGCATTGTATTGCCGTTATGGACGTGACAGTTTTGCATGGAATTGCTCGTATATGTATATAATTGCTCTAATCAAAGCAAAATTAATGACTGATTGAACACAGTGGGCAAACACTGATGAGTCTGATCAGTGCTTCCTCATGACACAGGATAGCTGTAGACAGACTTAGTGCTTTGCCCACTGTTCAAATTAGAGCCCATTATGTTTCCAACATAGGCATAATGCAACTTCACAGGAAGGTAAAAATGATGCCAATCAGTTCTGTTTTGTGTCTTGGTCTTTCCTGTTTTTTTCTATAGGACTATGGTCTCTGGAGTACAAGCGAGAGCTCACCAGTCCTCTGTGCATTGCGGCGGCTCAGGGCTACAGTGACTGTCTGCAGTATTTGCTGGAGCATGGCGCTCGCCCCAACCTGATGGCCGGGGGCCGGGCGGCGCTGCACGAGGCCTGCATCAACAGCAGCACTGAGTGTGCCGAGCTGCTGCTGGAGCACGGAGCTAACCCCAACCAGCTCACTGAGGAGGGCCTGTCTCCGCTACACCTGTGCAAAAACGCACAGTCTCTCCGGTAACCGTTCAGCCCAGTGTCCTGTTGATAGCGTATACATTTGCTAAATACACAGTATTCCGTATGGAATATGACATTTGAAAGCAAATCTCTGATTTAGCTGAAAAATAATGCAAACTGAGATGTCTTTTTGATGAATTAGTGATTGCTAAAAAGCAGGTGCCGGTTGCAAATGTTAATTTAGACATTCTTAACCAAATATTTGTTCAGCTATGTCAAAAAGAGAGTGTTTTACCATCAAAGTACCAAACCATGGAAGGCCAGATGTTCAGACCATACACATATCTCTGATGGACTGTTGGAAGTAGCCTAAGAGCCTTAACAAGCGCTCAGATAAACACAACAGGGTGGGGATGACTTGCCAACAAGACTAAACCATATAGCAGAAATGATGAATTACTTTCCCAATCAACTCAGAGCTGGGCAGTACATGTCTTGTTATAATGTGATAACTTGCTCTACTCCTTTATACAATAATGAACCAGCAGAAATGAAGACTTCAATTGTAAAAAAATAAAAATCACATCAGTTTGTTTCGATAATTTGCTCCATGATGAAAGTTCACGCTAAAGCAAATTCTGGTGTCTGTGTGTTGTAGTTGTGCCAAACTCCTGGTACGCTATGGTGCCAAGGTCAATATGCTCAGCGAGGACGAAGAGGATGATACGCCCTTGCATGTGGCGGCCAGGCATGGTCTGCAACATCACGTCCAGCTCTACCTGCGCTACGGTGCCAAAGTCAACCATCAGAACGCCTCGGGGGAGACTCCCCTCGGTGCTGCCTGTGGCGATGCTCACTGCGACACTGGCGACGAGCAAGAGGAGAATTACCTCCAGGTGTGCCGACTCTTACTTGACTACAGAGCAAATGTCAACAAGGTGGACGCAGAGCGGCGTAGCCCCCTGCACAAGGCTGCCCGGAATGCGCAGAGCCGCTTGGTGGAGCTGCTCATCGAGCGTGGGGCAGAAATCAACGCTCTGGACTACAATGGGTGCACTCCCCTGTCCAATGCGCTGCAGACCGCCGATCTGAGGCCAAGGTGCCAACCACATGTTGTGGTGCAGATGCTGCTCAACCACGGCTCTATTAAGGTGTGGCCTGGGGCCTTGCTCAAGGTAGGCTCATCATAACTCATATTCATTTCAGTCACTCTGAGCTTAAAACACAACACGATAAGTAGTATACTGCCAGCAAATAGCTTCATTGATATTGTCCCATTCTCATCCTTAATGAGGTAACCCTCAGTCCCTTTATCGTTTTATATTTCTTTCCTAATTTTTGGATGCGTTTATTGATGACTTAAGGTCACAGCATTGCTAATAGCCGAGCAGCTCTTTATGAAAATTAAATGGAATATCTGTAACATTTTACAAAGTTTTCTTGAATCTACTTAATAGAAGTTTAACTAACCAGTAATAAAATATTTTGTTAATTTTTCACCAAAGGTGCTGACTTCTTGTGCATCAGCTCCTAAAACTGTGGAAATCATGTTCAACTCCTATAATATAGTGCCTGTCACATACAAATGGATGGAGACCATTCCAGAGGAAGCCTATCAGGTCTGTTAGTGATTGTCCATGCTCTGTTTATGGCCTCTGTTAACTGTAGCATTTAGTGCTGGAGGTGGGCAGAGCCAAGCAGGAAAAAAGTAATCTCTTTCTGTTTGTGCCAGCTATACACCTAAATAACCACAGAGTAAATTGTGTGTAAAACCAACAGGGTAATTATGCAACACTATTTCCTACTTCTCTCTAATGCTTTGTTATGATGTTTTTGTAAGTAAGCTGTAGGCCTAATGTCATGCATTCCCCACAGATGCACCAAGCATTCTATACTTCCTTGTTTGCACTGGAGACCACGGCACGAAGTCTCCAGCATCTCTGTCGGTCGGCATTGCGGAATTACTGCGGGAAAAAGTGCCACGATATCCTTCCTCGGCTACCCATTCCAAAAATCCTGAAGAACTATCTCCTGCTCGAACCACAGGGCTTCATAAACTAGAACGAGCAGGGCACTGGAAATGAAGGAGGTGTATGTGTCGGAAATGGCTCACTATAGCTGAATGTGAGGATTTGTTTTGCTGATGTTGTTTCTGCTCATGCTGATGGCTGGTATGGTGAACCAAATTTAAAAGCAGTGTAATTCAAAATCCAAACAAATACACTCCCTTTCTAGCTCTCCATGTATAGCCCACCCCCTGAGCGTGCTCTGCCTCGTGCTCACTGTTCATGTGCATGTTAAGCCATATGTTGTTTCTACATCCGGTTTTGCACCTTTTTGCAACTGCTGAGATACCAGAGAAAACGACAATACGAGAAAATGACAATATTTAGCCTGGTTGACACACTGTTCAGCTCAGTATGTCCGCTAAGCCCATTTCCGCTTTGTTTTGTTTGACTGAGATAAGATAGATAAAGATAGGAACCAATGAGATAAAAAGATAGAAAACAATTAAAACGGGTTTATACCCTTCATGCGATGGAGGTGAAAATGCATGTTTTGTTTAAAATTATTATGTGTGCGCCCCACACTGTCTCATCTCTGCAAATGTTATTGGAATTGTTGGTCTAATTAGTTGTAGGCTGTCCAATAGTTACAAAAGCATTTTCTAAGTTCATTGATTCCACCTCAGGGAAGTGGGAGAAAATGGTAAAGTATCCATATCAACCTCAATCTCAGACTGAGGCGGTTGTGACAACCAGGTAGATAATATCGACAGTGTTCAGCATTTAAGGTTAAGTGAGCAACACTAAGCGCTTTGTCAGCACTTAACACTTTCAGTTAATATCTGTTCATGATTTACTAGCTCTCTATTCTCCAAGTAGACTTATGCAGTTCAGGCTCTTTGAACTGGAAATATAATAATGAAACACTGTGTGGAGCTTCTTGGTAAGCACTAAAGGGAGGAGTGATCTACCTCTCTGATGTGTTCTATTTGGTCCTTGTTTAATTATAACCTGTATTGGACAGAAGCATCTGCTAACCAATTAAATCAAACAAATAACATAAAACAGCAAAAACATAAACAAATGCAACATCAGCTAGCGTCGCTGACTACACCTTTAATGCTGCTGACGTTGACTTGGATGTTGGGTATATTTGCTCCACTCGTACTGCTGTTGTGTATTAGTAATGGTATATATTTTTGTTGGCCACTTTGTGGCTGGTTTCCAGTTTCTGTAGGAAGTTCAAATAGTGAAGTCATAATATGCTGTTGTAAATACTTTTGATAACAACATCTGCTAAATAAAAATAAAGAGGATGAATTCTCATGGAGAAGATCCAATAGATCTTTAATTTATTGTGTGGTTTGCACCGACATTTCACTAGTTCACCCATCAGACATTGACATTGTTTATAGCTTGCTGTGGTTCTAAGATGCCAGAAGAGATCATATGCGAGTGAGGTTCGCCAGCACCCCCCTATAAAAGAGCTTAGGTCTACCAGTGAAATGGAACTGATAGTGGAGGAGGGAAGCTTTGAAACGCTGGAGTGCGTGACGTAGTGGGCAGGTAAGGAGGGTGGTAGACACATCCCTGAAATAAATTTCTGCAGGTTGAGAAGTCTGATTCTGTGCCACTGAAGATCCCATTGCAAGCTGTGCAACATGGGCAAGAACATTAGAGAGAGAGACTACTATAACCCAGTAACTGTAAAAATAAACAGCACAGATTTCAGTGTTTGTATAGGCAAATAGGACTACGAGGCAACGGAAGAAATAAAAAGCCTGTGACTCTTTAAACTCAAAGGCCTGTAACAACGGGCCTCTAGATTAAAACATGCCATTGTTCTAGAAAAAAAAGTCAGTCATATGCAATATGTAAATAGGATATTATGTTTTGAGCATGTTTTGTAACTGTTCACAAATGTTATGCAGCAGACATATTTAGCTCTCTGTATATCACATCAGAATTTGGCATTTCACACCACCAACCATCAGACCAAATCACATTAAACCAAATCAAATCTGGTTCACATTCATATTGCTGTTAGTGAGCATTTTGTATTAAATCAAGAGCAGATCCTCTGCTATTTTAACTCTAGTGCTTTCACTCAGCCGTTCCCACAGTGAGAACTGTGACACAAATGCTCTTTTGTGTCAGATCAATATCAGTGGCACTGTCGGTATGTCAACATTTCACAGCCATGACTAAACAGAGCAGAGAAGTAAGCCTTCCTAGAGAAGAACAGCTTTAAACAGACAGGGAGAGAAATAGGCTTTTACACCTGTCCCTACTAGCCTGTCCAGCCCCTTTGGATATCATATACTACCTCAACGCAATGGCACGCATGTTTTTAATAAAACATCTAGTCATACAAGCCCTGAGACTAAATCTGGTTAAAACAGTTTGCTTTGACAGTAAACAAAGAACAAATACAACAGCATAAAACTATAACATTTACAAACTGTATAAACACTTTTAATTAAAACCAAATCAAATCAAGGTTATTATATAACATTATTAAACTTTATAAATCAGAGAGAATAAACTCAGTCCATAGGATGTGTGAAGCAATAAGACAAGTTCATTTGTGTACACATTGTTTTATATTTCACTTTCCCACTTGCCTAAATCTTTAACTCCATTGTGAAATTCAGAAACCTCTTGTTCTAGTGTCACAGAGCTTGCTAGGACCACACCACTGTCACTCTGTAATTTGCATGATTGATCTTTTTTAGGACTTTCGTCATTGGGTGAAGAATTTTTTTGGCGTCGTGACTTTCTCACAAGAGGAATCATTGAGGTTTTGGCTGACCATGGAGTCGACAGAGCCCTGCGGTTCACATGTTCCACGGTGGGGCGACACAGGAGCACCTGGAGGAATGTCTGACGAAATTGCCTTGATGACAAGTTGTAGAGGAAAGGGTTGACCACAGAGCTAAGGTAGAAGAAGGTGTCGGCTACCGGGTGGAGAGTCGCATAGCTATGTAAATAGTCCATTGTCCATTTGCTTTTTGGGCGGGCGACGGTCATGAGGCGTCGCACTTGGTTTGGAAACCAACAGATGACCAGTGCTAACACTATCAAGCCTGTAATCAAGTCAGAGGACAAAAAGAGACACAAAGAGAAGTTAAAGACAACCACCAAAATGGATTTTCAATTTATGCACTGATGATGTCCTGTCCACACAGGTGCTCCACAGGTAATGGAGCAAGGTGCTTACATCATTAATATAATTATCTACGTATTACCTTTCAACGTTTAGAATGAAGCACTTTTGGTTCATGATGATAAATTAATCAAATGTTTCAGCAGTTTAACAATAACCAAGCACCACAAGAAACTCCACATCATAGTTACAGCATTGTGTTTGAAAGTCACATTCAAAGTTGAAAGACATTCAGAGATCAACAAAAGTACACATATGTCACTTCAGAAAGTATGCAAAACACACATCAAGTAATTAAGCTGACATATGAGTTTGCATAGTTTATATACCTTTAGAGCAAAGATAGAGGCTACTGTAAAAGTCCAAATGGACAGGAGTTGTTATTTAAAAGGCACTGTCTCAATGTTTGGATGGTTGGATGGTTGATGGCTGGATGGTTTATTGTGCTATAAAAAGACCTCTAAAACAATAACAAATCATTAAGTTTAACTTTAATAACTGCAAAGTTTGTCAAGTCTGAATGGATATAGCTGCACTTACTGGTTCTAATGAGATAAGAGATCTTTATGTCTTATGGCCTCTCATGTCCTGGTCAGAGTGCTTTTCAGAGCCTATGGCAAAGATAATGACTCTCTCTGCAGTTTAATGTATGTGTGTGCTCTGGGAGATATTTTACTTTTAAAGTGAAGCTAAACAGGAGCTGCAGATCAGAGTTTAGTATATGGAAGTAGGTCTTCATAGGAGGATGTTGTAATACACAAAATGCATATATCTAATCTAGAATCTTCGTTAATTGCAACATTTATGCAATTTAGCTTCTGCATCACTGTAGAAGTAAAGCCCCTCCCTCATGTATCAACATAAGTCATTCTTACTTGCCTAATGATGACAGAAAACCCCAGGCCACCCAGCACTTCCTTGAGCATTTAGCAAATATTAGAGCAGACCCAAAAGAGGCGATGTTTAAGGAGTAACATCACTTGACTAATGTGTACTTTTTGAAGTGCTCTGAACAGATTTTCAACAGACAGTGACAGCACACAGCACACAGTCTGGTGTTGTCTTAAAATAGCATACATCAGAGCTTGACAGAAACTGCTCCTTCTCTTCATTGTCTTTATTCTGCTTCCTTAACACTAAATTGCTTGCGGTCGTTACTAGCTGTTGAAAACAAGTTCTCCAATGCCTCAAACAATAACATCTATAAATCCAAGGGTTGCAGGGACATACGCAGAGAGTACACATACCCAGAAAAATGATGGTCTGCTTCCTGGAGGCTTTGACCTGTGCACTCTCAGTCTTGGCCACGTTCCCCGCGGCCGCCCTGATCACCTTGATCATGCTCCTGCACATGAATGCCACCATGATCAGCACCATGATGTACACCACAAACGCAATGGAGATGCTGGTCTGGTACATGACCCAGTGCTTTGACAGGTTGGTGCAGAAGGTCAGGTTCTGAGCAGGCCTGGTGCCCTGCTCGGGGATGTGTCCCTCCGTTCCTGTGGCAATGAGCAGCGGCAGGGCTACCAGCACGGCAGTAAGCCATGCAAAGAGGATGAGATAGGCCGTGTGCTTCTCGGACAGCGTCTTGTATTGGAATGGGTAGCAGATGGCCAAGAAACGCTCAAAGCTCATTGTTGCCACGTTTAGGAGGGTGGCATAGCTGCATGTCTCGAACAGAAAGTTGTAGATCTTGCAGGAGACGTCCCCTGACGCTGATGTGAAGGGGAACCAGGTAGCACTGTAGAGCTCGACTGGCATCCCGATTAGCAGAACCAGCAGGTCCGAACCTGCCAGGCTCACCATGTGGTCTGTCACATTTTTCTGCAGGTACCCTTTGCGCCTCAGAACGTTTGTGGTCCGAATGGTCACACTGTTGCCAATGATGCCCAGTAGTAAGATGACACTATAGAGCACAGTGAGGAAAACCTTCACTGAAAATGAAGGATTCAGCACATTCCAATCCTTCTCATAGTTTTCTTCCATCATCTCAAGCACACAATAGGGGAATAAGCTATTAGAATTTACTACAACTACAACAGAGTCAGCTCTCTGTGACAAAGTGAGGATGTACTGTGGGCTATGGACACTGACTTTAAGTGTGAATCAACAGGAAACAACAGAGGAAACTGTGGCGGTGGTGACTCAAATAGTTGATCTCAATAAAACCCCCTCACCAAACCAAACAAAGGCCAAGCAAAGTTCAAACTCACATCTATCCTGAATGTAATCGGCCCACTGTAAGGTGCCCCAAAATCCACTATCGCAAATCACGATCCGTCCTGAATCCAAAGAGGCCATGGCTCTTCGGGCTTTGATTCATTCCTCTATCGGTACTTGCTCTGGTTAATCATCTATCCAGCTCATAAACCAGAGGCCACGTTGTGCTGATATCACGGAGCGTCTCGATACTGAACTCTGAGTGGGCTACTCCTCCAGCTAAAAGGTGCAGGCTGCTGTGTGGAGCTGAACATGGGTGGGTGGAGACACCCATCGACGTCACTTGACTTGTGAACACAAAAGGTGTGGCTTCTCAGCACTCGTGGAGAGAGTGAAAGACAGAGGCCTGGTTTACTCAGTGTCACTGTGAGGTTGGCAAGTGGTGAGCAAGCAGAGACCGTACCCGCAGGAGACTGATACAAGATTGATATGATTGAAACTGAGTTGCACAATACGCATGCATGTCTGTGCATGCACACACAGCTGAAATCATGTTGGTCATTTTATGGGCTTATAACTTATATATAACCTATATACCCTATATACGTATATATAACCTACTCTGTAAAAATCATTTCTTTTCCTAATGAGCTCTTGGTAGGTCCACAGTTATATAACTTTTTTCAGTAATAAAGAGATCACACAGGAGGATGCTAAGAAAGTAACCACTAGGATGCTGTGTCTGAGCAATAACATGAAAGGAATATTATAATTCCTTCATAGACAACTGGCAAATCAAATTGACAAATTGATTGGCAAAGTAAACTTTTGTTAAAATATGTTGTCATTTAAAAACAAAATAAAAGTAAAAGAATAAAAAAGATACAGGGATGTTTGAGAGGGATACTAAAACACCAGCCAACTAGATACCCAATGATGGAATTTTGTTTAATATGAACTTTTTTTACTAGCTGTGAAAGGATGTGTAGAATAAATCCCATCACGTCAAAGATTTACCACAGTTTAATCCCAGACTAAATATTTGTCTGTTGAGTTCCACATCATGATCAAGATCATAAACAGATTTAGATTAGTCAGTACACCATATGTTCATTTTCACCATTTTGCCCATGACTGAAGTGAAGTCATAGGACTGCAAAAGAAACCAATGAAAACTATATGTGCACGTGCTATCACAAGCAGTGACATATGTCAAAAACATCTTTGTGTATTTACCAGCCTTAGTCTTTGCTTCTTCTAGCTTGGCTTTTTAACTGGGGTAAAGAAAATCCCTATACAGTTATGGCTTAAAGTGGAAAGAAATCGTTGGATGGAACATCATGAAAACATTGTCCCGGTGCTCAAACAGAACATAATGTGTAATGGCTCTAAAAATGGCTGTGGTATGGTTGGGTGGGGCCTTCATGATTTAGGGTTTTTTTGCCATTACTGGGATTAGACAGCTTGAAGAGGAAAATGACAGCCAAGTTTATGATTAACAAATCTTACATCATGATAATAACAAGTGTGGGTGGCTGTCTGACAGATCCAGAAATCCAGTAAAAAACGAGTCCTACAGGAGGACAATGAGCACAAGTATCAAAGTAAATACAGAACAGCTCCAGAAAAGAGAATGGTCCAATAACTCTGTTTAGCCATAGTTAAACCAGCATAACCCACAGGCCCTTGTGGCTTATTGCTTACAGAACTACAGAACAGATTCAGAACAGAAAAATCTTTTGGACCTTTCGGACCATAACAAATACCTGAAGGAAGACTGGACCTCTTTTCTCAAACAAACATAGAAGCCAGCAGGAATCAGGGCTCACATGTGATTAATGAAAATTCATGTTCATACCGCTCAAATTTGTGTAAGAATGAAACAGTGTTGGTAAATGGCAGTGGCTGCTGAGAATGGCCGTGATTTAGTAATAAGTAAAATCTGATCCTGAGCCCTAAAACTCCAGCTGAACCAATTAGTTTTAACAGGCAGCATCAAAGGATGGTGGGATAGTGAGCAGATATAGGCCTAATACTGTCATGACAAAATTACTATAGGGAAAAAAGAAAAACTATTTCTTGAATTTGATCAGTCAATACATACAAGCAACATGAAAGGAACATAATGATGTATATTTAATATATACCAGTAACATTACAATCACGAAAGGTGTTGAATGTGCAGGGATTCTGTCCAACATACTATATTCCCAGGGGCGCCGCCAGGGGGGGACAAGTTAGGATGATTCCAAGGGCCTGGCACTGATAGGGGGCCCTAGAGAACATTTTAATATTATAATCAATGTTTGGGAAGCCCAAAATAATTTTCTGTCATAGGGCCCAAAATTTCTAGCAGCGTCGCTGTATATTCCATGAATAGAACTCCTAACTTTACAATTCTCTGATAGGAATAGTGACTGGCCCAGATGTGACCCGTGTTTAAGATTTGAACATAGACACAAGCCACGTTTGCTCATGTTCAGATCGATAAAATCGATAAAACTGAGTGTGCGTCTAGTTCTCTGGTGTACGGTTGTTTCATAAATGAAGGTCACTGTGTTTGGCTATAGGCCTACTTGTGACCTATTAAGAGGATAAGACATTTTATTTCTTAAATA
Source organism: Tenualosa ilisha (assembly GCA_015244755.2). NCBI lineage: Eukaryota > Metazoa > Chordata > Actinopteri > Clupeiformes > Clupeidae > Tenualosa > Tenualosa ilisha. The sequence goes on from PYXC01002596.1 coordinate 5,312,247, forward strand.
AAAATAAATAAATAAATAAATAAATAAAAACCACAGGCAAAATCATCATACTTTTTTCTTACCACTGTATCATAACAAGAGAAGACATTGATTTCACCTAGAGCCCAAATTATATTTCAGCATTTTTTATTGTCTTCACAACCTGGTCGTTCATGAAATTCTTTACAGTCATAATAATGAGTGTACAATACAGTCCAAGAAGCATAGAAAATGAACAAACACACACACACACACACAAACACACAACAATACCAAAAAAGGCAAATTTCAAAATTTAACAAAACGATAATCAACACAGGTTTGGATGGAGAAAAAAAGAATTCAAATACCCTGAAAAAGCTGATTTAGTGTTCTATAATGTTAATAGCGTTTCAGTCTGGATTTGCTGTATGCATTAATTATATTGGGAAAATCTTTCAGCATTATTTAATCTGATGCGAACCCTTCACATTTAAATCAGACCATGAAAATAATAGGCGATTTTGATTTGACATCACTGTCAAGAGACAAGCTACTGAGACAAGGACCTACACCCATCATTCAACAGTAGCATGCACCCACTGTTCATTCTTCACCATGCCATATGCAGATTTGCAAATTGTGCTTATGGGTTGAAAATCTTTCACTGGCAAAAATGTCATCTTAAATATAAAACATTATGTGAAATATTTGTCTAAATAAAATAAAATATCAGCGATCCACCATATTTCATAAATATGATCTCTCTGTGATACAATGTGGTCTTGACCATGGGATAAATTCACAAAAAAAAAAAAGTTCCAGTTTATTACAGGTGATTGTGTGCATGATACGTTTCAAATCTTGTCATATGTCTCAATAACACAATATCTGAAATGTTTTATCTCCATGTATAATGCAATTGCACAGCCTACAGCCTAACCTGATTTGTTTTTGAGGATGTTAAAAGTCTGATCATGATACAGACTAAAGAAACACTTGGTACACATTTTAAAGTCAGGGCTAAAAGAGGTAGACAGCAACCTTACTCAGTCAAGGTTATGTGCTGTATGTGTTGGTGCACTTAGGATGTGCTTAATAAGACTAACACACACTGCAGAAAACACTGTGTGAGAAATATATATCTATATATTTACCTATATATATATATATATAATGTATATATAACTTTGAATTCTATAACAATTACAACTACCTCTCTTTGTCCATTTCGTACCATTTAAAACTGTGAGATCACACAGCGGCTCTCTGTGGTGTCGGTGAAGTGAACTTATTGGAAATGTGCTGGAAATCATGAAGCTTATGTCAACACTACCCATACGGTGACAGGAAAACACTGACAGCATCTTGTCAGTGACCCATTCCTTTGATAGCCACATATAGACAAACAATGAAGAATATGACTGACTTAGAGTGGGTTATCAATAGTGCTGTAAGGTCATTTGAAGTGGCGAGAAAGATCAGCTTCAGTTCAATACATTCAGCTCTCAGAAGGGATACGATGGTCATGTTCAAAAACAACAAAAAAAAAACACATGTTCAGAGGAGATGTTTTTGCCTCCAACAATGATCTCATTCCAGTCAAAAAAACCACGTCCGTATAACCATTTTCATTATGTTCAACACATGACTATTCAAAAATATATTTAAAAACTTACACATGAGGCTGAGAGAAGTACTGAATAAAGCTCTTCAATAGAAAAATAAAAAAAGAGAAAAACGAGGCACTAAGGTGCTTAGAGTTTTGTTTGGCCAATCAAGGATTGTCACATCACTGCATTCATCAGAAGAGTCTATCTGGAAAGATCAAGAGAAAAAAAAAATACAAATAAAGTTCTGAAGTTACCATGACAACACCGATGCACAGCAAACTAGGAGACTCCGGACCGCTCAACAGATCATACAACAAATCGCTGGCATATGAGCAATGCCTTGGAGGCATCTGCTGTGCAGACTTGTGTCAGATGTTTCAAAATGTGATTACTCTTGTCATAAACAAATGCCTTTGGGCAGGGCTCATTCTCTACTCCCCTGTAATGGGTTTCTGGCCTGTGTAACTCAGAACTGGTCCAACTATACACACAGCACACACACACACACACAACACACATATATATATATATATATATACACACACAAACACAAATTCATGGGAGAAGTCCATGTGGCAATGGACAGGGAGTGTTCAATCTGATGACTAGCGCTATCTTTAGACAGATTTGCCATTTACTCCTCTTCAAAAGCACTGGGCTTCATTTCTGTGGGTTTCTTTATCTCTGCAACTTCTTCCTGCCTGCTGACAGCTCGCATGGTTAATATCACAGTCTTAGGTTGTGTTGAGAGAGGAAGTATATAAAGATGATAAAGGCTCACTGTCTGAAAATGCGAAGGGTACTGACTGCGCCATTAAAGTTTTGCAAAGGAGACTCGAAGTTTCGTAAAACAGCCTAATGGCTAACCTTCTTCATGTTAAATGTATGACGGATACTTTAAACAAAGCACAAGGGTTCATACCTGAGAAGTATTTGGCAAATCAAGCGCTCTGGTCTCAATCTGCTTGAGAGAGGCTGTGAAGAGGAATAAGGCTCTCAGTTTGCTCACTGTCTTCAGACAACCTGGAGTGAGAAGAATCCATAAAAGAATTAAAGGAGAAAAGTGCAAGTCAGAGTGTTTTACGTACGAGTATGGAGCAACCCCTGCAATCACCACTAGAGTCTTAAATTCTCGCCAGTTCAGTCTTTCATGTTGACTGACAGGATAATAAACACAATTTCATAAGGCACCGATAGCAGCTCAGTTATTTGGTGGAGTATGGGGGCAAATCATGCATCATTCTTCTTACTGGAAGTTCGTTCACTGGAAGTTCAGGATGCTGTGATATGACCTGTGTCTCAGATTTGAGCATAGACACGTTTGTTCATATTCAAAATGATAGTTTTGTGTGGGAAGGAGCGGATGCCTAGTTTTACGACGTGCGATTGTTTCATAAATGAGGGCTACTGTGTTATGTGCTATGTACTGTGTTTAGCTATAGGCCTACTTGTAATTTATATGAAGATAAGATCATACAACACCCCCACTCAAATAAAATTAAAAATAAAACAGGCAATTACAATAATTTCTCATACTTTCATAATTGTATGCAATTGTACGTCAACCTGAGTTACCTCTAAACATGCATAGGAAATTTATGAGAAAATTCATATTAATTTCACTAACAGCCAAAATTATATTTCAGCATTTTCTTTTTATCTCACAATGCAAAACTGTTTTATAGATGTTAAATAGTTGTACAGTTCCACTTTGAACATCAAACATAACATGTAAACAAAATAAAATCTTTCTTTGACTGCTGTCTGTTATCAGTTGGATGACCAAAGCTGTTATTAAATTGTCATTTTTAGACAATACTCTACTAGCAAACTGCACATAATTAATTTGTTCTGCCTGTCCTGCCTTTGAATATTATTCATCATCATGAACTCTCCCACTTACCTTAATTCTTTTTCAGAGGATGCTGAATCAAATGCGTAGTTCAAACAACAATGTTCTTGGTTGTGGACTTTACCTCTGAAAGCGTTTCTTCCTGCAGATGAACGCAAACATCCTCCTCAGGCCCACAGTCACAGGGTCCCAGTTATTGTAGTGGCATAAGAGAGTGGCACAGAAGAAGGACAGGAACACAGGGATACTCCCCACAAAAAACATCCAGGAGAAATGCACCTGCCCAGGGGAACAGTCCACAAACAACCACACATTCATCCAGTACTGTTAGCTCATTACAGGGTCAATTTGAGCTAATACAACAAATAGAAAAACAGGCAGAATAGGAAGCTTGGCCACCTAGTAGAGAAACTAACAAAATACTGTGTACGTCAAATTTGCAATTACGATTCCTAGACCAAATACACAAATACACAAAACTTGGTGGTCATATGTTCTGGTAAGCCAAAGCTAGCTACACACTCACTGGTGGCAGGGAAGTGAAAACTAGCTTAAACTGAAGCTTTAACTTCAACTGTGTGTGTGTGTGTGTGTGTGTGTGTGTGGTGTGTGGTGGTTGAGAAGGTGTCCAGAAACATTCACTTGCCAGTAGCACACTAGCGGGTAAGACTGCAGCAGACAAAGCCTCATATCTGTGATAGCTATTTCGTGTGCAACTGGTCAAAGCAATTATAGAAACAAAGAGCAATGTTTTGTGGTTCATGTTTCATATCAACCTCCAAACTATGGGCTCCTAAAATAGCAAAGTAATACCATTCATTGAGGTCAGCTCCATTCACTGAGTATACCCCCCTCCTATTTTCCCACAGACAGTACATACTGTCTGGTTTGGGGGAAATAAGTAAGACTCCTGGTAAATAATCCTGACAAAAAACACTACTGGTGGTTTTGTTCACGTTTTAGTGTTTCCCATTATTCCAATGCAGCAGAAACTCCAGAATATAATTCAGTACTTCTCAATTCAAAGTTTTCCCTCACTGAGTTCAGTACTCACCTTCTGCATACACATATCTGCTATGATGGACAAAGGTATAGTGAGACTCAAGGCCAGAGTTCCTATCAGAGAGGAGGTCAGGAAGCAGCCCCTGCAGTGAGTCAAATAAACACACACATATTGTTTTCCACAGTAACACAAACCCATCTGCTCTCAGGGAATGTGACCAGTGTCATTCATATGACTCTACTGGCAAAAGTAACGACAATGGAAAAAAACCAAACCAAAGCAAAATTCTAAGTCTTTGATACATTCAACGTCTTAACTTCTTAAACAGTCTGTGAAAATCTACATTAAACTTTCAATCCATTTGCTATAGTGTAAATGCTGTGGAATATGCCACTAAGGATGCACTGATACTACTTTGAAAACAAGTAAATAACAGATAATAATCAACAGAGCACTACTTACCACAGCCAGAGAAACTCTGACAGCACAGTGCCAATCAAGCCATTGATGAGGATGTAGGTGCACACCAGATTGCTGGGCAGCTCAAAGGCCTCAAAGCCACTATAGTGAAGCAAGAGAAAGCCTGGCCACAGGAAGAGGATGTTGAAAAGGCCCAAGAAACCTGCAGCAATATGGGGATGGAGAATTAACTTAAAAATCAACTAACTAAAACTTCTATTAAAGGGATTATCTGGAGTGAATCAACCCATAGCCCTGTTGTTTGATGTTGCCGTGTGCTGACGGTAGGTATGGGAAAATAAGAATTTGGTGTACGGTAGCCAAATAGTGAAATGGCAGCCAATGCTAACTGATGAGGGAAACGAAATTTAGTTTTCCTGTGCCCCAATCAATTAGCGTTAGCTGTCAGTTCACAAGTTTGGTCTACGTTGTATCAAATGTTGTCGTTCTTATACCTACAGACAGCACTCAGCAGACTCAAAGACCTGGGATATAGTCTGACTGGCTCTGGATTGTTAGCCTACAAAGAGATAGGTTTATGTTGTGACACTTCATATGCCAATCTTCAATGCCAATCTTTATACTATGTGATCAAAGTAAGTTAAAGCTGACTAAAGGTATTTAGCAGACACTTTTATCTAAACCGACAGACTTACTGAACTGAACTCAGGCTGACAGGGATTGTCAGTCACTGATGTTACTGCTGTTCCATCATGCCCGATCAGCAGACATAGCATAATATATTTTTGAGCTCACAGACACCAGGTAATACACTGTATACTTTAAGTTCACTCACCAAAAAACATAGGAATGTCCATTTTTCCTTCTCTGTCAACTTTTCTTTTGATCATCACAATGTAGACAGCATATAAGGCAGCCCCTGCTAGTGACCACAGTGATCCTGCACAAAATGGAGAGTCTTTACACTTTTTACACAAAGGATATTCAAAATCCATTTAAACCTGATAATCCAGATTAGATTATCCATACACTGATAATCTAAAACAAACCTAAAATAAATATGTGAATACGCAAAAAAAAAAATTAACCATACAATCAAAACAAAGGAAGAATATCATAAAATCCCAACAACCCTTAGGTGCAGGCTGACAAACCTGCAGCTAAGCGTGTTTTTCAGCCTGCACCTAAGCATTTTTTTGGACTTAAGCACCTGGGAGACCTTCACCCTTTTGCACAGGAGCTATTAAAACATTCATTTAAAACAGATTAAACACCCTGTGTGAATATCATTTAAAAAGGAATCACAAAAACATAAATATAATTCAATCAAGTTATGTGAGACGCGCAAAGCTGGTTTGGATCTGAAGATGAAGATGAAGAGGAAGATGAATTGTAACCAGCCAAAGACCATATCAAAATAGATGTCATAATTACCTATGGTGCCTTTACCACCCGAACTATCCATGCTTGAGACACTGACAAGGGCCACTCCTCCCATGCTAAAAAAACAGCAATGCTACTGCATTAGACTCTAATACTGCCAGGCATTTCAAAGAAAGAACAGAAAATTAGCCAATAGCCTAAGGCTATATTACCTCAGTGCTACAGCTAGGAGCTTGGAGAGTGTGAATCTGTCACTGCTACTGCTGGGGAATATGGCTGCCAGGATCAAAGTGAACAGACCTACAAACACAACACAGGTCAGGATGTGTCTGTGTCATGAAGTCCTCTCACAAATGCTCAAACTGCATTTTAATGCAATGTAACTCTCCCTCGCTCACTCATTCACTGAACGAAAATAAGAATAATAACAAATATTCAACAAAGCAAATTGGTCTTTAGAACTATGAACACACTGTCATAAACTCTGAACTATAGTATTGATTGCTATTCTCTTTACATTTCTAGTAACAGTTCTTTTATTTCACTTGGAACATGCACTTGCACATGGAAGAAAGAGAATAATTACCAGAAGTAGAGGACAAAATGTTCACAATGGCGACCTCTGTTTCTGAGAGTGCTTGTTGATAAGAAAAGTTGGCCAGGAACCACTGTGAATGAGGAAAGTGAAATGTAAACGGATGCCAAGGACACACAGAAAAAGAAAGACGTGAACAATACAGTATAAAACAAAAATGTGATGTGCAGAGCACATATGATAAAGGACATGGCTAAGCTATCACTTAGCAAATACAATGTTAAGGTAATCAACACAACATACACGGTGTATGATCTCATTGCCACATGCTTAAAATACACATTTATCTCCACTTTAGACACATATTAAAAAACATACTCTGCCAACTCACCACAAAGCAGACAAAGAAGCTGATTTTCGCCACTTCAGCCACAGTCAGTTTGCCTGCTGTCCTGAGCAAGGACTCCTGATCTTTGCAAGCAGCATAGGACATGCGAGATAGCTTAGCCTCCAATGCCTGGTTTGAGGGAAGCTGCCGCACCTCCATGATGTTGCTGAAGCGGACCCGGTGCTTCTTGGGGACTTCAGCTGATGGGCAATGACACAAGGTCACTAATTAATATGCTACAACTCCTGTCTCAGGCCTGTTTCACTGCAAACTCATCAGTCACCTTGGTCTATGGCCAGGCGTAGTCTCTCCCTAGACTTAGCCTTAATGCTGTGCAATACAATACAATACAGCAAAAATGTTGCAAAAGTACATTTTGTGAAAACACTGTTTACTCACAGACTTCACAGTCAGAGCTGGCAGTGGTGACATAGTCTAAGGGCGAATCCTGAAACTTCACCGGAACGTAGAGGGACTCACTCTGACAAAAACACATAATTGGTTTTCAATAATATAAGGCAACTCAAAATATCAATTTAAGCACATAGACGCATATGTGCCTTAATTCAAGGAACACTACAGAAATGTCACTTTTCAATTCTGTGGGAGGGCACTTACTAAAGAATTGCTATAACCATTCTCAGCAATAAAGGGGGTAAGACATTCTTCAGCATCTGAAAACTGAAGACAGAAACATACTAGTTAGTATTCTTTCAGCCCAGCCCCCAAAGGTCAGCTGCAGATCAGCTGCATCGCTGTGGAAAGACATTATGGTGACAGTTCAGTTTCTTTTTTAAAATGAAGACTGTTTTTGTAATATCAGCTTCCATGTACAACATGGCTTCACCATGTCAAACCAATGGTGTAGGTTTTCGTGGTTTTTGTAAGAGATGCAACTCACAAGTGCAGGGTGCTGTCGACGGAAGCCCCCACCACACTGCTGTTTCCAAGGTCTCCAGACCAGAAAACCCAGGAGGTACAGGACGAACATGGACGTCTTTGTAAATGTGCTGAAGAAAGGCTTGTTGTAGTCCTCCTGTTTAAATATATACTGCAAAACAAAGCGTGCCTGTTACTGCTCCACAAGAAATTATACAGTAGGAAGTCAGGAAATACAAGTGTTACAGTACACTGTGTTGTATGCAGTTCATGCACTGATGGCACACCAACTATACATTTACAATGACTAACATTACAGGAATCTAATTTGTAGGACCTGACGACTTACTGCTGTCAGTTCAGAAGAGGCCACCCAGATCACATCCACCAGGAGAAGGATAACCACTCCAAGCACCAAGCGCCTCTTCTGGGTAACCACGCTAGCCTGGGAGCCCATCTGGTTCATCATAATCCTCCAAACCATCTGAAGGCTGTTCAATCCAAATGTGTGCAAGCACACAGGTGGGCAAAGTTCAGGTACAAGTAACACTTTTTCATTGTGTCTTCTGATATATGACTACAACGTTAGCAACATGGGAATGGCAATAATACCGCAAGTGGCCCCACTGCTAAGTTAAATCGCTAACCACTTACTTAGCCTTACGTACACTACTGTTGACAGCATAGCCTAAAAAACATGATGAGCTACCTCTGACCAGATTTTAAAATGATAAAGAGCACAGGCAAAAGGGCACAAGTGACGTTAGCTGAGTCTACGTATAGGCTAGCTAAGCTCAAGTTATAACGTTGGTTAAGTGCTGTTTATTGCACATCACCAAAACTGACTGCAGCGGATATCCTTAGTGTGGACAATAGTTCAAATGTCGCAGCTAATGTTAGTATGTTGGTTGGTTGGCCTGTTAGCCATATCAGAATACTTCTGCAGTGCATGCGTTATGATGTGTTGAAAATGCCCATAGGCATACTAAATGAACAAGTAAAAAAACAAGATCAGAGACCTTAAACGGTACCATGATCGAGAGGAAAGACAGTTTGCTGCTGCTTATATTTTGTTAGATATTCAGACAGCTAGCTGAGGCTAGATATGCTAAAAACAATCACACCACAGCGTTTCAACAGCTTCGCTACACCAAGCGAAATGCAATATTTGCACGAGACAGACCTACCAGGCACTTCTCCTTCATGTGTGGGACGACTTTTCCTCCCTATATTCATACATTATGACTATTTATTCTAGATACTGTTTCCAGTTTATAGACCCTATTTAAAGTTCGATTTGATGATGTTTGGAGTGATTTTTTTTCTCATGTGACTTCACTTAACTATCAGGATTGTGGGTATTGTAGTACTTTACGTGCCTGGTATTTTACAAAGCCGTGGTATAAAAACACAATTCCCACAATTCAAGTCTTCGCTTAATGTACAACCCTGGACCTCGAGGTGTCAAATTGCCTGTCATGTCAGTTTTCCATGAGAATCAATTTATGTTTTTATATTTGTTGACAATTAAAAATGGATTAGCTAAATAATAATAATAAAAAAAACCTACCAGAGTATGTGAGCCAAGGGCCCCGTGGGGTTTTCGATATCACTTTGATGGTGTGTGTGTGTGTGTATTTTTCTGAAAGCTGTATCTCTGGAGTGTTTTTTTTTTTTTTTTTTTTACATAAGTTGGATGTGGCAGCAGCTTTGTGATTTTACAGCCCCTTATGTCCTAGTACATCTCCTATTGAAATCCACTGAATTTTCAATCCAAATTGTTGAAACAATATTTCCTAAATATATTGAAGGACTTGGCACATTTAATCCCAACAAAGGCCAGATGGGCTTCCCAAGTATTCAAAGTCATTCAAAGTCAAGGTTAAAGGTCAAGGTCCAGTTGAGTCATGAAATATTGCTGCAACACACTGTTTGCACAATATTTCAGCACACTGAAGACCTTTCTTCAAGCCGAAAAATGAAAATCACTGTGCTATTTATGCTATTTCTCCTGAGGTCCTCGCTCCTCGAGACACATTTATTCCTCTTCAGTGTGCCATGTTGATTGGGAACTCAGTTAGAAGTCATACATTAATGGTAGAGGTGAAAATTATGGAGAGAAGGGTATGGAAGAGGGTGGGACATGCCACAACTCATGTTACATCACATTTAGAAGATATACTATAAGAGAATATAGAACAGAGAAGACCCGAGAATGTACCAGCCATACACCTGGTTTACCTATAACCAATGTACAGTATTGTGTACTGTACAGCAAATTGCGGAGGAGGGTGCAATGTGCCAACTCACCTCGCATCACCTAGAAGGTAGATGATGTAAGAAAATACTTTTTGGTGACTGAATAGTTTTGCCTTTAAAGTTGTAGACCAAATGCATCAGTCACCAGGTTCACCTAAATCCAGTACCAGACTGGGCACAGGTTATAATGTAACAAAGTATGGAGGAGGTTGGGACATGTCACACCTCATGTTACATCAAATATAGTTATAGGCCAGTGCTATAAGAAAATGTATTTTTGGGTGGATGGATTGGTTTTCCTTTAAAGTTACAGACCAAAATGTATCAGCAATACACTAAATCTGACACTGGACTGTGCATAGGTTATGGTGTAACAAAGTATGGAAGAAGGTGATATATATATATCATAATTCATGTCCAAGTTTTCAAAGGGACACAAATAGCAGGAAATACATGCGAAATCCCAATTTTCCCATTCACTTCAATTAGAGATCTACTTATGAGGCTGTAAAATCACATCGCTGCCAAATCTAACTTGCTATCATGTAAAAATACTCTACAGAGTTACAGAGTTTTGTCAGCTTTCGGAAAAACAAAGTGGCAATTTGCATCCCCATCTGATAATGGTGACCCCCTTTGGCTTATGGACTACAAAGGTGAAGGTCTGTGTTTCTGCTCCTGTTATCAGACCACAGAACAAGGCAAAGGTTGAAGATGGAAGTGAAGTGATAAAAGCAACCTCTCTTTTCATTAGTGTCATTATGTAAGGTGCATTACCCTGCCATAAATAATCTTGACTCTTGATTACATGATAACTGCCCATAGTAAACAAAAAAATGAATGTGATATTCCCTTGCAGAATTGTAAAGTATAGGATCACCAAGGAGCTAGAATTGTCTTTGTTTTGTTCTAACATCACTGTTCTAAAATATCTCCTCTTTTTTCACCAGGCTGTGGATGACTCTGGTGTGCAAGGCAGGGAGAGAATTGACAGCTTGGCAGAATATCTGGTGGAGCTCAGGAACCAGTAGGTCAGGAACATTTATTGCCTTGCTACTTACCTCATGTTCCTCTGTGGTCATGTCATGTGTTTTTGTTTTTGTCATGTTTTCTTTGTCATACTGTCTTTATGATAAGCAGTGGTGTTTGCTGCCTGGCACCAAACAGGGCTGGACGCACACGCAGAGGTTTAGGTCTCCAAAGAAAAAAAAAAAACAGGATGGAGAATGTGAAGAGAAATGCGGCTGCCTAATGGCCAGATTGCTGCCGCCTGGTGGAGACCATCTTTGTCAAGCTCTGCGCCAACCACACCAGCCCCAGGAAGAGGAGGGGCACAATGCTGGGGGACTGTTGCAAAATGAGGTGCCTCATTCTGTCAAATGGCACGGTGATGCAGCACACAAAGATGCAGTGGCACAACAAGAGGGTGAAACAGCAGGACAACTCCATTGTCATGCTTTGGCTGAACCTGTCTAGCCACTTGTCTGTGGCAAAGACCAAGTGCAGGTGAAAAGAAAAGCTGTGGCCACAGTTGTGGCTTCTGTGGTGGTGAGGTCCGCATACAGTGCCAGCTTCTGCCTGCTCCATCTCCATCTGTCATACCGGCTCAGCTGGTGATGCTGACACCTATTCCAGTGTGATCTCACCGGAATCTGTGGCACTGATTGAAGTATTGAATGTGAATGTCGTTAGGACGCGACCCCAGCAAGGTGGCTTCATGGAGAGTACCTACCGGTGACCTATCTTCCTAGCTTCTAAAATTATCTATGGGGACAAATAGGTTATATGTGGACAAATAGTGTTGTCTGTGTGTGTGTCCCTGTATGTGTTCTGTATATAGAGCACATCAGGCTCTCGGTGGCCAGCTTGTGGCCGTCCTGCAACCTTAAGCAAGCTTAAGCTCTGGGCCGGCTGGGACTACACTGTACATGTACATAGTTATTATTATTGTTATAATGTATTATGTTATATTATACTATATTGTATTATATATTATATTATTATTTTATTAGTCTTGTTGTTCACTAAAAATAAAAGTTTGGTGGTCAAGAAATGTATCTGTTTTTTTTTTTTGTGTGTGTGTGTTTGTTTTCAATTGCTGCAGATTAAGAGAGCTCCCATTTTGAAACTTTGTGGTGTTACATTTGTGGTTACAGTGAAAAAAGTAAAGGTGAATTTATGCGTGCACGCACGCATGCACACACACACACATACAAACACACACACACAAACATACAAAAGTATAATGTTTAAATAGTATGTGAACCATCAGCATTCACAAACCAAAGAACATGCCATAATGGTAGAGGAACATGTCATAATGATAGAACATGTCATAATGAATTACTTTTTTCTCTCCCTCTCCCCTTTTTCTTTCTTTTCTTCATCCCCCCAACAGACTATTGTTCCTCAGCTTTGCCGCACTAAGGCACTCACACAGTAGCCTGTTTCATTTCATGATTACACAAAAAAGCAATACAAAACTGAAGCAATAATACAGCATTAACATCATAAACAATACTTGAAAAATATATAAAAATATCCCTTTAGATTAGAAATTAATGGACACAATAAAAACTATGTCTCTTTTACAAAGTGAATAGGCCTACATGAATACAAAAGGTTTACACAACCTGAGATATAATCCCTGACCATTTAAAATAAAACAAGATTTCTGTGGTCCACTGGAAAAAACGGCAACCTATGGCAATAGAGCTGAAGATGGTAAAAATACAAAAAACATACTTGATTAGTCTTAATAATAACCCATAGTGTAATATGGGTTGTCTTTGGTCTGACTACTGAATTGTCCTGCTGTCTCATGACTTCTATCCTGGTGGTCTGTGCTCACTGTACAGTAGCCTATTTCATTTCATGATTACACAAAATACAATTTAAAGATGAATCAATATACAATACTAATTTCACACAAAATATTGGAGGAAATATGTTATAAAACCCCTTTAGATTAGAAATACATGCAGGTAATATAGTGAATAGGCCTGTATAAATATACAAGGTTTTCACAACCTGACCATTATCTGACCTGATCCTGACCATTTAAAATAAAACAAGATGGCTATGGTCCAATGTAAAACAATAGCAACCTAGGGCAAGAGCACTAAAGATACCTAAATTGTTAAAAAACACACTTCATAACTTATGTGGTGTGGTTCATCTTTGGTCTAACTACTAAAAAATCAGCTATTAGTCACATTATGACTTTCATCTGGGAGCATACCTATGTTCCCAAGGTCCTATGTGCCCAGAGTTCATGAGCTTCAGTTCAATTATCTAATATTGTGCACAATGTACTGTATTATGTTAAATGATTTCATAATTGGGTTCCAAGCAGCCAACACGATTTTTTTTGTAATTGTTCTTTTGGCCTGGGAATCTATTGCAAGCCCATAAAACTGCAACAATTCTGTGGCAAACATTTGGCACACTTGGGTCCGACTCCTGATTCTGTCCAAGCTTTAATGTCTGCACCTCAAATTGGCCAAAAAAGTGTGCTGGATTTTGTTACACAACAAACAATAGTTTGTGTAAGTGAGTGTTTGTATATGTAATGATAATTAGCTGTTTAGAGAACTCTGCCGTATGTACACTGGTAAAACTAATTCACGGCAGGTTAAGAGATACACTAAGAAGTAAAATTTGCACCCTGCTCAGTTCTGAATCTGAGGTGTTGGCAGTTGCATTTTGAGTTTGGATGAATACCAGGCTGAACCATATGGTGAACATAATGTAGAACACAATAATGCCATGACCTTAATGGAAGTGAGGCTCAAATGCTTTGTAGAGCTGAGGAACATATATGGCCTTGGTTACAAAGGGCCCTGATAACAGAGGACCCTTGATCTTGGGAACATAGGATCCTATGTTGTGACCCCCTCATGTACCATATAAAATTGGGGAACATGGCCCTGGGAATATAAGGCTGACTATGGCTGACCCGCTTTAATCCTGGCAGATTGTCTGTGTTCTTTGTACAGCAGCCTATTTCATTTTCGTGATTACAAACAATACATTTTAAAAATGTCTCAATAACAGTATTAATCTTACACAAAATACTGTAAAATATATTATCATATACCTTTAGATGGGAAATTAATGCACATAATAAAAATATCTTTAACAAAGTCAATAGGTCTACACTAATATAAAAGCACAACCGGAGATATAATAAAACAAGATGCTTAAAAATATGGCAATAGAGCTGAAGTTGGTAAAATGTAAACAAAAAAACCCCATACCTATTACTCTTATGTTACGACTCCATTAGCTCATTCATAAGATCTCCCTCATGGGTCAGTAAGGCTTGAAATAAGACTTCTGCTGCTGTTTTAGTGGTTGTGGCCTCCAAGATCTTCCTCATCTGCATCTGAGTTGTCTTCTCTGCCAGGACATTAGCTGCCATCTCTTTATGGAAATCTTTCTGAATCAGAGCATCCAGAATTGGTTGCACATTTTTCACTTTCTGAGTCAAATCACTGTAATGGTCTTTAAAAAATCCAATCTTATCTGAAAGAGAAACACATACACCTTAATTATCAAATTTAAAGGACACAACGCTGGTTGCAGAGTAAACTACCTGTCGATTGTGTAGATGAGTACAACCATTTTGGAAATGCCACGCAACTTTCTACAGGTATCAATTTGAAATGCATTAGCAAAACTATACATCTTTCAGAGTGAGAACCTTTTACACTTCTATTTTATCATTACCATTAATATGGACAATATATTACACTTAAGGACAGGTTTCCTGCCCACAAATTAATCCATGAGGATGACAATGTTAATAAAGATCACCATTACAAAAGAGTTTGGTTAATTTAGTGTTAGTTCAGTTTAATCAGAGGGGATTGAGGTAGATCTTTGGTTTAATCTGGTATTAGCTGATAAAATTCTGTTCTGTATAAATAGAAAATTCTAACCATGATCTGAGGAACAATTACCTGAGATTGTAGAGTGAGGCCTTTTTCCTCTGTTAGCACCTGCATGAACACAAAATTATTAGAAGAATGTTTTCTGACAGGGACAAAACAAAGACATAAAAGCTGTCAAATTTTAATAGTTTCTATGTGAGAGGGAGACGGAGAGACAGACAAACAGAGAGAAACACAGATAGCTTGAAAAGTGCTAACATGGACATGTCGACGACATCCAACGTTAGGGGTCAACCTGAGTTTTGTGAATGGGTTCCACCATTCTTGGGCCTCGCGGTAAAGTTGAAAGAGAAGCAGACATCCTGTTTCACTTCACTGTTTCTCACTATTGGGGCAACAATATGACTATTGTTTGTTGCTACCATACGTGAACCACTCTTAGGACCAACTGGTTGTTGGCATGCTTGGGAATTATCCTGACAGCCCCCTGAAAAGAGGATGAAAGCATCATAGCTGATGAACAGAAATAAAAAATGATGATACTGGTAAGAGATTAGATTTTGATAATCTTAAATCAGATCATCTCTAGTGGAAATAATGCGCAAACAGTTATCTGCGGCTTGCCCTACCTTGGTGTCCATCCACATTGACTTCCACTTTATAAGAATTCATGGTGGTATTGACTGTCTCCATTGCCACAATAGTGCTGCCTTGATCTGCATACATCTCAGTGCCAGTTGCTATGCCAGAAATAGGAAATTATTCATTTGATCTACAAATGAGTTTTACCAGGCATTCATAATGATAGTGTCATGTCTTTGAGCCATAAAGCAACTTACATTCACTGTTGGACAACTTTTGGACTTCAGGATAATTTTTCCTCAGGATTGTGACAAACTTTTGACACTCATCTTCTCCTTTTTCAAGCATAATTTCCAGCAGCGATTCAACACCTTCTTTCCCTCCTTTTTCACTTACAGTCCTACATTGTTTCCGTGTTACCATTTCCTCAATGTGATCCAATAACTTTTCGAGGTCTCTGGACAACAATGGGCAAAGATCTTCTTTATGTGACTGCAGGTATTCCATATTGACACCTATAATAGCCACACACGTATGTGTCTTTAACATTACACAAATGCTCTGGAGTAATTATACTGCTCTAATGCAATACAATCCTATACAATTAAAGATAGGTTACGTAGGCAAACTATAAGCTTAATATGCTGGCTAAGAGCTCGTCACACACAAACATGGCATATTGCATGGATGCTCATGCTCTACACTATATCCCAACAGTTTCTTACATCAACAAGATATGACCGATCGATCACAAGAACTTTTCAAACCTGGCAAAGTAATCCTGGAAATCCAGTCCCTGAGTTCTGGATAAGGCTCGTTTACTTTGTTAGCTTGGAGCATAGCAAGGAACTTGGCACAAGTACGATTATGTTTCGACAAGACTGTATCTAGAATTTTCGTGACCTTCTCATCTGGCACGGAGATACTATTGAGGTTACTGTACTCCCGATCTGTTATGACTCCTTTCGATTGCATATTTTGGAGAATCCAATCAGGATCCAGCCTTAGCCACTCGATTAGTTTTGTTTTGTTTTTTCGAATGATATCCATTAGCAGCTATGCTCTTACCTGACTTCCGTATAGTCAGTAGCACTAAATTCAGCGTCACGAGCGTTACAGCGATGGTTAAAGAAGCCTTACCCAAGCTTTTTATTTTTACAATTGCGCGCAACTTATTTTAATTCGAAATTAATATGTTTGCGCGTAAACAAGACAAGGAGGAGCCTTTCACTTTCAGCTTTCAAATTCCTCTGGGTTACATCATTTCCTCTGTAAATTATCAGGGTGTGACATCGATAGCCCACTGCATAATAGTAGTGCTGTTAAGCTCTTATTATAAGAAGAATTGTGCATTTCCATTTTTCTGGCCATGAGAAACTCATTCATCACAGCCTACCTGTAGCATTAGTGGTCACTTTTGGGGTCAGCTAACAGAGATGTTAATTAAGTATAAATACTTCACTGGAGTACTTAAGTAGGCCTATGTTTTGTGAGTACTTTTTCTCCACTACATTTTCAATTAGCGGCGTTGTTACAAGTATCAAATGAAATTGAATTTGGTGGTCGACTGAGTGACTGCCACAAAGTTTTGAGTGAAGCTGGTTACAAGTGCAAGTAACAAATTCTCCATCAAACCTGAATATGTGATGTAGGCACCATTTTTCATTCTGACCGTGTGCGTGCATTTTTTTTCAGGCTTTTTTTAATTTTTGACATTTTCTAAGGCCTGTTTTTTAAACAGACCTTTTTTAGGTTACTAGTGCTTTCAATTATAGATTACTTCTTGTACTTAAGTCCAGTAAATGTGAGATACGTTTAGACCTTTTCTTGTGTTACAAGAAAAAGAGTTGGTGACTTGATCTTCTACCAAAGTAATTTTTGGTAGGATATCTGTACTCTCACTCTAGTGGGACTTCCACATACTTTACACTGCCAACTAGTGGTCAGTCAACACGTTTACATGTACTAATGCTTTCTATGCATAAAATTAGAAAAGAGTGTATCTTAGGATCTAAATGTGATAGTGCATATGTATTCCCATGTTTCTGAGCATGAGGGACTTATTCACAATAGTGATATTACTCTTAGAGGTCACTGTTGAGGTCAGTTAGAGGTCATTGACCTCTAGGATAGGATAGAAACGTATGTATCTTAGGATCTAACTGTGATAGAAATGTAAACTAAATGTGTATTTCCATGATTCTGGCCATGAGAAACTCATTTCTCATACCAATATCACTCTTTTCCATACAAATATTTGCCTGGTAATAAAACCAGCTTCACGTTCTATACTTTATTTCCTACAGAGGGTCTGGACATTCGGATGTGAAATTTGCTTGCTTGCTGGAGGTGTTTAAGTGTAAAAATAGTGATTCAGTCCTTGACTGATAGCATTCTAGCTTAGCATTCACATCCTCCAATGTCTGTCTGCTGATTTTAATGTGGTTAAAATGCCTCCTGAGACAGCGAACTTAATGGGATGGAAAGCAATGGGAGCGAAAGTGTATATATATATATATATATATATATATATATATATATACATTGCTGCCCTGATGGACTACAAATGTGCGCATGACAGAAATGTAGGCCTACTTGAACTTGAACTACAATCATAAAATCCCAATGCAATTTAAATAGTTATACAGGCTATGTAAGGAGCATTCTATACTATAATATATGGAAATTTGTTGTAAAGGCCTTGACCTTACATCAGGGTAGGCCTACAACTTGTATCCTCAGAACACTGTTTTAGTCACTGCAGTCACCAGAGCATGTGCTCAGTGTTGTGCCCTGTGAAATGCCAGTGTTGAAGCTATGTTAGCTGTTTCTCTGAAACTTGCATCTGAAAGAAAAATATGCTGGTAGCTGCGTTTTATAGTTTGATTAATATTTGCGTTTACAGCCAAATGGTAAAGCTATCAATGAGTGTGCCAGTGCACACGCATCCAAATTCCCATTTTTAAAACACTAAGACGGCTCAACATAGCATAACACTACAGTTGTATCCCTACACATGAACTTGAGCATTGACAAAAAAAATGTATGTTAACAAGGAACTTTACATATTCTCATCTTCCTGTCACTGCTATTGTGCAGGAAAAGTATGTTAAATTTAGTGTGTTGATTTAACCATATAGGGTAAAACTGGAACATTTTGGCATGCTGATCTGTGACAGAACAAGTGCATGCTTAGATAGCACAAAAATTTTTTCACCCAGAGGTCAAGGTCACTCTAGGGATGGAGAGGGCGACTGGCCCTGAGCTAACTGATAGTTGACAAATGTAACTTGCTTTGGAGAAAAGCATTTGCTAAATGCATAAATGTAAATGTAATGAACTTGTGAACCGTGGTTGCAAAAAGGTTTTTTGAGGTGTTTTGAGGATACAACTTGTAGGCCTACACTGTTGTAAGGTCAAGGCCTTTACAACAAATTCCCATATACTACAATGATTTTAGAATAAGCAATTATTTACTTTGCATTGGAAGTTTCTTATTGTAGTTCAAGTTTTTGATTAGTTCAAACTTGGAATTCCTTGAAGTTTTATCCTGTCCATCTTTGTAGACCAAAATTTTTAAGTTTGAATTTTGGATTTCGATCCAAAATCTTTCCAAGTATCCTTGACTGTTCTCCATGATGTGGCCTCTAAGAGTGATATCAGTATTGTAAATCAGATTCTCATGGCCAGAAACGTGGAAACAAACTTTTATGTTTCTATCGCATTTAGATCCTAAGATACAGCCGTTTATAATTTCATGCATAGAAATGCATTATCCTGAAGGTTAGCCTTCTTGTTGACCCCAAAAGTGACCTCTAGGAGTGATATCAGTATTGCAAATGAGTTTGCCTTGCCCAAAAACACAGAAATACACATTTAGTTAACATTTCTATCACAGTCAGATCCTAAGATACACTCGTTTCTAGAAATTTCAAATATCTGAGAGGTGAATGACCTCTGGCTGACCTCAGAGGTGACCTCTAAGAGTGATATCATTATTCTAAATGAGTTTGCCATGGCAAAAAAACATGGAAATACACATTTAGTTTACATTTCTATGTCATTTAGATCCTCATTTCATGCATAAAAATGAATTACCCTGGAGGTCAGTGGCCTTCAGCTGACCCCAGGGGTCAAACTGAGATTGCCAGCACGTCTCAAATTAAAACTTATATCATCAAAAACAAACCCTGTAAGTTTCATGCTTTTTTCATTTTGTGCACAATTGTTATGCTTAACAGCCCCAGTATGAAAAAGCAACTATGGATGAAGTATGAAATAGCCTGCTGTTAGCCTAGACATCTAGACACACCCTAGTGGTAGCAAATAGTTTTGATGTTAATAGAAGCTAGACACAGATTGAGCAATTAGTACTTTTTTCGCAAGCAAAAGACAGAGGGCCTACAGGTGAAGCAGATATTGGGGTTATAACTTAATTGGTTTAAAACTGTTAAAATGATATAACAATCAGTAGCTTACAATAACTCATTTTGAATCTTGCGTCACTCATAGGCATACTGTGTAAACGCAGCGTAATGTGAAGACTTCTGTAGAGGTAGGAGCCACCACAAAATGACATTGACTGTATTGCCATCAAACACCAATTATCGCCAATTATCTTCTAGCAGTGCCAGTAAGACTCTGGAAAATGTTTGGAAAGTTGTGTTGTGTGAAAGATTGTGTGCCTATTAGGTAGCTAGTTCACAAGTTTTACACCAACAACCCCAGCTAAAATTGCAACTTAAGATTGCATAGGCCAATTTATGACCACCTATCCGAGTATAGCCTCAGTCACAAAGTCATGTCAGTTATATAGCATATTCAGAAGGTCATGCATTATCTGTCACACAACATGCCCAACATGCCCAAGCACTTTTTTAGTGGGCCAGGGTTCTTTCCAAATTCTACCATTATGATGTTAATTGGCCTATCAGCCTCCTTAGGCCCAATTCTACTTAAAAGATCTAGAAAAAAGCTTTGAGGATGAAGTCGGTTAACTGCATGATGTGCTTGGTAAACATGGTATTTTACCAAATTGGGGGATGCTGATTTCAAACAATTTGTTTACCAAGCTAAATTTTGAATTTTAAGGCTGCTAATTAGTGTAATAACATAGACCCCACCTCTGCATTATGTGCTAATTTGCATACATCTCAGGTGTAGAAATTTAAACAATGCAAAGTCAGTTTACAAATGCTTGCTACAACAAATTGGAGTTTTAAATATTTGCAAGGGGGTGTCGGTTATCTCTTGGAATCATTACATAAATCGGAAAATTCTGCCAATAGAATTTCTGCTTTTAAGCTTTTATGAATAAAATGTTGCATAATTCAGACTATGAATGCTATATGAACAAACCACTCTAAAAGATCTTCACAAAATACGTATTATGTTAGTCTCGTAACTTTACTTATGTGTGTGCTACTGAAGTATAGAGATTTTAGAGAAGCCTATGAGAAAACTATTTAAAATATTGACACTATTTTCTCACTATAGTGTAATTTAAAAAAAATCTGGTTGTAAATACATTTGACAGTACGTTGTCATGAAAACACAACAAGAAATTTGATTAACACTTTATATGAACCCAGTATTCAGCATTATGAACCCATTCATAAAAGGTTATAATGCATTAATAAAGTCTTAAAACTAATGTGATTAGTGTTCATAACTGTTTATACATTCTCATGACTCTACTTATAAGGCATTATAATGTTGTCTTACAAGCCTTTACAACTTGAAGTTTCACAAAGCATTGTTAATAAGGTAACATTTTCTATAAATAATGAATTACAAATGCATTCATAAAGAGTTATAATGCATTCTAAACACTTCACTAGATACATTCTCATTCTTTTTTTTAATTTAGCCTACCGTGAGACCATTGCGAGGATTTGGAGCACAAGGGGCCTAAGTGACATTTTCAAAATTTGCTAAAACTAATTTTTCATTGATTGTACTTACTTGATTAAAGACAACATGTTTAAGCAATCTATACTTTTATAGAGATTACGCTTCACAGAATCTATATTTTAAAGATTTTTTTTCTTAGCTACAGTGATGCCTATTTTGCCTATTTTGTATAAAACTTGTTTTCGCCCAAGATGTCACTTACGGCCCTAGTGCTCCAAACCCTTGATTGCAGATAATTCAAAATAAGGAACAACCAAAGCATCTTTAGCCAAAGGAGACAAGTGGAACTCCTCTAGTTACTCCTCATAGTTCCCATTAACCTCGCTAGAATTCAATTCTAAATTTTCTCTGAAATGAATTATACTTCCCAAACCTCTTTATTAGGCTCTTTTTTCAATAGTCTACATGAATCTTCAATGAGAAATGAATCCCCGCATAACATAATATCCTCTGTTGGTTCTGTCAAGTTTATAACATGTTATTTAATGTGCTCCTTGAGAGTTACGTTCATTTTGTGCCATTTTACGCACTGGTGTTGCAGCTGATGAATGAATTGTCATGTTTTGTCTTGAGATCATGTTTTAGCTTTGTGCTCATATGTCACATTAGAAGCAGACATATTACGAGCCCATTGTGGGGCATTGACACCATGCTCCTACACCTCCTCCACACTCTTTATGGTTAAGGGTCAGGTGAAGGTCTTCCTCTGTCAGTTCATCTGTCAACTTGGATGTCTTAATTGAAGACCAGCTATCTCTGGGCAAGTAGCCTCACTCACAAAGTCATATCGCTTATTGCTTATGGACATCTAGTAGGCTACTGCAGCAGATATATATGAGATCATGTCAGTTGCAGATATTTTATGATCCTGACAGTCAAACTTTTACCATTTACCAGGGACACTGAAAAAAACAATTGTTCTTAAGAGGGTCAAATGATTTTCTTTCACTGCTTATTCATCTTTCAAACACATGCATTTCATTACTGTATCACTACCACAGCAAGACCAGCATGTCTGTGAGGCTGCTGAGCAAGTGTTTGGCGGCACGACGGGGAAGCCACCCTTGTGAAGTGCGGAGGCGTTTGGTTGGGATCAAAGACATCAGTCAGCAGGGGGCGCATGTGCACAGGAACACCATGAGATTCTGCTCCTCTTCCACCACAACACGGCGACAAAGGCTGCTGTCTGAAGACGTAAGTGCAAACTGTCTTATATTCTTCCTCATCTCCGGCATCCCCTCCGCCTTTGTGACATGTCTTTGTTACACTCCTGAGATGCATGGCTCAGTAGCATGTCCTCAGAAGGCAACAGTGACTTGCGTGTTTGTTTGTGGTTGTGTGGCTGCTCTTAAAGTCGTTTATTTGCCATTCTCCCTGCTCCCCTGCTGTTATGTTGTGGATCTCTCTCTCTCTCTCTCTCTCTCTCTCTCTCTCTCTCTCTCTCTCTCTCTCTCCCTCTCTCTCTCTCTCTCTGCTCGCTGCCTCCCACTCACCCAGAGACCTGTGCACACCAACGCACAGATTGCTCGCTTTTGTCCAAAGAGCGGTGTTGTTTCCATGGCAACCACCGGCCCCCAGAGGACAGACTGCAGTCAGGGTTGAGTTTCGGGTTGGGGAGGTGGGTGGTGGGGGTCTGAGAAAGAGAAGGGAGGGAGCTCATAGTTGGCGTGAAATTTAAGATCTGTATGGATTATCATGGTCCACACTGTCACTAGCCCTTTTCACTTAAAGCAAAGAATAAATAACAGCCTACCAAGCATATGTATTTTGCTCATCTTGGCCAAGATTATTTTCGGTTTTGAACGTTTTTACTTAAGTGAGAGAAAGAAGCATATGTATAAATGTTTTTTTTAACACAACCACAAGCAAGTACGATTTAGAAAAAAATGATGTCGAATATAGAAATATAGTATTATTAAGTCTGCGTTTTTTTTTATTTCTCAGTGTATCACAATAGGAGGTTATAAAGTACTTTATTGGGATGTTCGTCGATTTTCTACTGTTGTTGATTTTCTATTGTGTTTCTAACTGTGGCTATCTGAGAGGATGCTGTTATCATGCACTTCAATATCTTCTCCAGCAGATGGCAGTCTATTGCACTCTAAAACGTGGTCAATAAAGTTTAGTTTACTCCAACAGTTTGATCAACAGGAATGCTTTTTTGTCATGTTATTGTGTTTATCAGTTTACCTCTGCGGTGGGCCATCCCCACTTATGTTCAAGTGTAAAAAAAAGCACCTTTCGATGATTTGCGTGGGTTTAGAGTAAGAATGAAGAGCTTTATTCTAGTCATGCTAATCAGTTCATGGTAATCACACAGTGCACTGGCACCCGTAGCCACACAGGCAAGCATGCCACAGATTTTTGCTCCAAGAGAGGCAGTCTTATGATTCTCCAGCATGTTGGCTGTGTGTTTTGTGAGTACACTTTTACCAGTTTGTGAGGAGCTCACGTGAAACACCACTATGGTAAATCAGAAGTCACTGTTCAGTGTTCAGTGTAAATTAGAAGTCACTACTGGCCCATTTGACATCTTTGGTGGGGAGGGCTCAGGGGCGTCTATCTTTGACTCATGAATCAGACGTTGTTCCTTGATCCCTCCCTTTCAAGTCCCCTTGTCACACACACTGGAGCCTGTGATTGGCCCCGTTTGCTGCAGGTCTGGAGGTTGTCAGGGAAGAGAGGTGGGGTGGAAGCATCCGGGATGTCCAAAAAATTTGACCTATCAGGGTGCAGCTGTCACTTGAAGGCTTAGAGGGACTCGGCTGTCACCCTTCCCCGGGGGACTAGACTGTTGAGGGAGGGTGAGATCATGACTGAGAGTGCCTAACTCTCAGGCCAAAGGGGGAGAAAAAAAGTGTATGTACCGTAGGCGTGGTAGAACCAGACGTCTACAGACTTGAGAGCTGAGTGTGTTAAAAGTACCAGGGGGCACTTGAGGAACGGCGTCCAATCTCCCTCTGTTTCCTAAGACCTGGAAGATTTGAAACAGGAAGGTGGCGAGCGGTGGTCGGCGCTTCCAAAAGGCAATCCTGGGAGTTGTTAATGCAACATGATCCTATGGGACTTGCTCTAAAAATATCATCAGACAGGAGTTCATGAACCAACGCTATCTATGTAATTGGCTGCAGATTAGGCGTTTTGTTTTCACCAATCTAATTGGACTGTTTCAGGATGAACAAAAGTATGTCGCAAAACTTAATGGCAGACGTAACCCGAAGGTAAACCTTGTTTATTGCATACATTTTGGTTGCTCTTTTTGTCGGTCATTAGGAAATATATTTCTTTTTGAATGGACACATTACATGTACCATAAAAGCAGACCTGTTTTTACAGTTTCACATTCAAACTTTTGTAATCTGTCTAAGATGCAGTGGTAGTATGTGCATTTGATCTACAGTAGGCAATCCATATGAGTAGAATAGGAAGGATCACGGCCTAGTTTCAAAGCCCAAACTGATTCAGCAGCAAAACAGACTAGCCCATAGTTGTGAGATCAAACAAACCATCAAGACAACAGAAAAATAAGAAGCACAACCATGAAAAAAGCAGAAGTGCAGATGACTCTGAAGAAGGGTGCCGATGATGGAGCGTACGCAGTGGAACCTCCCAGCCCTCGACTGGCCTCCAAACGGGCCAGAATCAACCAGGACCAGGTGGTGCCGGATCCGCACAGCTTGGCGTATCCCACTCAAACAGCGCCTATGTTCATCCGGAAGATGAGAAACTCAGCCGTAGGCACAGGATGTGACATCCGTCTGAAGGTGGCTGTGGCGGGGGACCCACAACCAGAACTCTTCTGGTACCACAATGACCTACTGCTCAATATGGATAATCAAGAGTATGGAGGCCTATGGATCAGGGACTGTAAACCTAGTGATGCTGGCCTCTACACCTGTATTGCCACCAACTTCCTGGGAGAGGCTAGAAGCAGTGCAGTCCTTGCTGTTCTGGACCTGGGAGAAGGTAACAATAAAGGACTGAATGAATGAATGGATGAATGAATGAATGAATGAATGATGAATGAATGAATGAATGAATGAATGAATGAATGAATGAAAATCATTAATCATTACTGATGACAGAGGTTTTTTCTCAGTCATGAAGGAGGGTGATGACTAAAAATACACAATTGCAACTTTCAGAAAGCAAATGGCATTGTGTCAGTACTTCCAATTGTTTTTTGAGAAAGGTGATAATTGTTGACCTTGAACCTAAAAGAGATGGAGATTACAGACTCGTATTATCAGTCAAATGCACCAAGGTGACAAAGATTTAGCGAAAATGTGATAATTGGCTTCCTTCCTCATCCCCTGTGCTGTGCCATTCAAAATGGTGGCTCACAAAGGACATGGATAAGATGGGGTAGCCATATCCTCTTCAGACACTGTTTAGTGCGTGCTCCGTGGGGCTGCCTCCCTCTGGAGGACACAGGGGGGTAGAGGGTGGCATAGAATGATGGGGGCAGCTGGGAGCCTGCACTGGCTGCACCATCTTAAAGTAGACCTGTGAAATACTGCTGTCAAGTGAATGGGCTACTGCAGCTAACAGTGTGGTCTACTTGCAAGTTGCCAATGATGTTTAGCAGGTTTCTGTAAGCTAAATGCCATGTGACTTGTGTCAATCTTAATGGGTAGTTAATTCATGCTTGTAATGCAGCATCTTGGCAAATGTAGTTGGGATTTTGTTTGTTCATTTCAGTAGCTTTCACTCAACTGTGTTTTATGTACCAGTCAACGTCCTTGATAGTAACAGTGCAGATCAGCCAGTTTCATGTGGGCCAAAATAGGCTCTGTGCAAGCAGAGTAGGGCCCTCTCATAGCACTAATCTTTCCCCTTCAAACTGTCACCCATTCAAACATGAACTTCTGCCAGTGCTGAATTCAGGTATCACTGTGACTGCCATGGGACCTGACCTGGGATAGCGTGTTTAGAGTTAGTGCACTGGTGTTTCTTCTGGGCTCTTCCACTGCCATATTGGAATGAATTGAGATGAATCTGTCTAAACTCACCGGCTGTTTTGTGTAGACATGAATTACAATCAGTGATTAAGTTTTGCATTCTGTGGTCTCATTCAGTTTGTAACATAATCAGTTTCACAACTACATGGAGGAATAATAACACATTTTACCACTGTGTCTGATTTCTAGTATCCCCAGTCTAGAAACTGGAAAAAATCTCTCCCACCCTCTTTCTGTCTTTGAAAGGCAAGTCTTCACGGCTGGATGGCCACACCTGTTGTGTCAGTCAGGCGCCTCAGTCTTTACCCTTACACCCTCTCTCTCTCTCTCTCTTTCTCTTTTTCTCTCTCCCTGCTGGTTATTTATACCCAGGAATGTGCCAGGCCTCAGATTTTTGTGATGTTAATAGGCCATGGCGTCTCTTGTTACACAGGAAGACATCACAGCTATTATTAGCATGATAGCGAGGAGACTTGCCCTCAGCCATCTTTAATCCAATCGACTTGGGTGCGGGATGTTTTTATTTAGACCGCATTCCTGTTCTATCAATACACTCCACCACCCAGTTATCAATACATATAATTATAGCATGGGTTGAAAATAGGTTCGACCACAGACTTGGCTCAGTGGTAAATTGCATCGGCTGCAGTTCAAAGAGGTCGGTCGCGTCAGTGTGGGGAGGCCTGGTCCAATTTATTATTATTATTTTTTGTAAGACTTTTTTACTCAGCAGTAGTGATAATCTGCATGAGGTGGAGCCATTGTGTGCCCGAATGGAGCAACTGTATTGCATCCGTGGAATTATATTGATTAAGCATTAAAATCTGTCTGATCGCTTGTTTGTACCAATGCTTACTTACTCCAGTGGCTGAAAAGATTTGTTAGCTCCTGATGCATAATGCATTGTCAGGCTGTGCCACAGCTGGAGTTGTTCCCACAACTTATTCCCTTGTAAGTCTTTTGTGCTCAGTCAAGCAGCTCAGTCTTCTCCTGCTTTTATTTGACAGTGCCGTGTTTTCTTTTGAAGGCTTCATACCTTTCTATGCAACAGCAATTACAGCACTGTGCTGCAGCTGTTTTGAGCAGTTATCTATTTCTGAGGACACCGTTTTTGAACAGCCTTTTAATTAATTAGCATTTTGTCATAGTAGCAATAATGATAATTACAATGATAACAATAGGTGTGGTTCAGAACAGTACAGATCAGTAATACATACTGTATGTGGCTGCATTTGTCATTATGGGGATCTTTCTTGCTCAGCTGCAGAGAATGTGATTCTGTTGCTGCAGCTGCTGCTGCCCACACATTGTAGTGTGTCAAAGAAAACGCTCTGCTAGCTACTGTACCTTCTCTCACAAGCTCCCCCCAACCACACACACACACACACACACACACACACACACACACACACACACACACACACACACATGCACACACACACACACACACAAAACATGTGTATGCATTCTGACAACAACATTTGAAGATGAGGACAAAATAACATGCTGCAGCCAGGGAGCAAAAACTCCTTTTTCTTCCTCCTGAAGCATCTCTGTTAACCTAGGTTGGCTGGAAGCTCTGATTGTTTGTTATCCATAAACCCTGATGGAGGATAGCTGAGGCCTGTGCCGCTTTGCCTCCTCACTGGTGAGAACTGCTAATTTAATTTGCTCCATTTGCAGATAAAATGATGAGAGAGAGAATGTGTGCAGGTCGACAGCAAGCTCAGAGGCAATGCAGGAATATACACACAAAAACACACACATGCAAACACACACACAAACGCGTTGTTTAGGAATTTCATATCCTCCCCTTCTCATCCATCCTTTGTGGAATAATTCCTTTCAATTTCACACAAAGCTGTTTATTATTGAATCTATCATTAGTCGAATAAATATAATACCATCACAAATCCAGGATAATATGTGTTCTTCACTGCATATAGAGGAACAAACTACATTAATATCGGCAGTATACCACAGTCATTTTCAGTAAATAAACAAAGTTTAAAATGCCAGTTTTGTTGTTGTTTACATGCCTCTGGCCTCACTTTTGCAGTAACATTAAACTTTCTCTCTCTCTCTACCTCTCTCTATCTATGTGAGATAGATAGCTGAGGTCTGTTTAGGTGCTCTGTTGTTGGCAGTCAAACAAAGGAGTCCTTTTAAGAGCTGTTGATGAAATCATGCTGAATCAGAAAGGCAAAGACACTCACATTTACTGATCTAGTTTATGTGTGGGACACTGTAAATGTTGTTGGGTGAAAATGTTTTTCAGAATGTCATGTAGCTCATGTATACCTTTCCAAACATCCCAACCCTAGAAAACACACTGGAACATTGGAGTATTTACTTGTTTGTTTGTTTGGATGGATGTGGGGTTGTTGCCTTTGCTCAGATAGGACAAGCAAGCATACCAAGTGGTAGAGAGAGATGGCATGGGACAGGGAAATGACTGGAGGTCAGATTCAAGTCTCCATAGGTACTTGGGAAGCAATATGTTACAGATGCTCCAGCTGCCTACACCACAGCACCCTATAAGAACCTGAGATTTAATGAAGGTTCAGTTCATACTGGGAGACATGCACACTTATAATAACACTTCTGATTTGTCCTTATACCCCACAGTTGCATGCAGGTATAGGCTGTGCAATAAATAACATTTATGCATTTAGTCTGTTGGACTATACGTTTCTATAGTGGATAACTTACATTATGTATTAAGTGTTTTTCATCTTTTAGAGTGTGTTTGCCGGTTTAAAATGTTCTTGTAGGGTTTATCATTGAAAATGGTATACTGTGAGTGACATTTGTTGCTTGCAGTTGATGGTTTAATGATTACATAATGCTACTAGACACTAGATTCAATGGGCTACTAAACAAGACTGTGTAATACGTTACATGGCTTTGTCTTACACTAGCTGGCAGCAACAAAATTCAATAATTATTGAATAATAATAATAGCTGTTATTCGTAAAAGTCTTGATCGCTCTGTCTACAGTTTACACCATTACAGAGAGGTATGTGATTTATTAGAATATATGGAGAGGCATTAGCTCAAAAGCTTCCGTAATACTATTTTGATACAGTGATACATGTTGCAGGTCCATGGTGTGTAATTAAATGTGATTGCTTCCAATAATCCTGAAAACACCTCTATCAATTATTAGTTTCATGCAAAATATATAGTGTCCCAACAGATCATTTGGTATTTGGTGCCCTCTCATTGATGCTAGTGCTAGAAGTTAATGGCCTCTACTTCCAGCTTTGGTTGGATGAGTTGTTAAGGAAAAATAT
Organism: Tenualosa ilisha; assembly: GCA_015244755.2. Lineage (NCBI taxonomy): Eukaryota > Metazoa > Chordata > Actinopteri > Clupeiformes > Clupeidae > Tenualosa > Tenualosa ilisha. Next base: position 5,342,185 of record PYXC01002596.1, read on the forward strand.
CAGATGAGCTGTTATAGGTAAAAACATTGGGTTAGTAGTTGTAGGTAAAGCATTGGGTTAGTAGTTGTAGGTAAAGCATTGGGTTAGTAGTTGTAGTAAAAACATTGTCCATCTGATAGAAACTGTGTCCTCAGCAGCTTGCTTTACTCCTGGTGGACTACTGCAGTGTGTTGCTGTATTACTCCCCTGATATGGTCCCAAAAATAGTGCATTTGACTCATCAGTGCTGAAGTGAGGGAGTAGCAGAGGCCCTGAAGGCTTTCGCAGAACTGACTCAGGAACAGAAACTAACCATTAAAAAGCGCTGAAAATACAAGTTAGAAATAACAGGATATTTTGGAAAAACATTATCAGATTTTTTTTCTGTGTGATGTAAGTCAGATTTTTTTTCCAAGATGTTAAAAAAGAAGCTGTACTTGAAAACTCGTTGGAGAAACATTCAAGGTGTTCAGTTATGTCCACAGAAAAGAAACCTTTCAGAAGGTTTCATGTTCATTTCCAATCACAGAATTATTGTCTTACAGTTCTGTAATAAGTAGTAATCTAATACAGTTTATTTGCATAGCTGTTGAGTTCACTTTAAAATCTTGAAAGAGGAAACAGTACATATTTTATCATTTTACATCCGAGTCAAAGTGATATTGAAAATGACACTAGGGATATGACCTATCATTGGCCTCAATCAGTCAATAGCCCTGTTGTTTAAGTTCACTGAATGCTGTGTGTAGCAAAAAGAACCAAAAAATTCGATGCAACATCCAAATAATGAACCGATAACTTCTCCTTTAACACAGGAGGCTCACACATGCTTCACTTAGCTCAGAGACAAAATGTTAGCTCAGATACAATATGATCAGCTTAAAGGTTTTAAGAGGGAAAGGCGTGGTTAGGTTTGGCAAGAGTCCTAATAAAAGTCATTATTACTGGTCCACAGTGTCTTAGTGGTATTTAGAATGAAATGGGGAAAATATGATTTCTTGGTTAAACAAAAATAGAATTACCAACTCACATATTTTTGTGAGGCACAATGACCTTGACCATGGACCATAAAAATCTGATCTGTTCATTCTTGAGTCCATATAAGCTAAATTTGAAGGAGTCCCCAGAGGTGCTCTATGCAGGATTCATAATAACGATGACACTGACTTTGACCTTGGATGTGCATTTACAAGCTTACTTCATGAGTTCATTATGATCTTGACCTTTGAGTCTTTGAGTGACGTTTTGAAGAATTGATCAGGATGGACAGTATGCTGTCTGTCCAATGCCTAATGTCCTGTCATGGCTGTCACTGGTACAGAGGCAGTAGGGTTTCAGCTGCTGTTAATTTGGAAGCAGTTGACTTCAAATGATTTCTCTTTCTCTCTCTCTCTCTCTCTCTCTCTCTTGTCACCTGTAAGATGTTTATACAAAGTATTTGTTTTTGTTTCTGGTCTCCATGGACATACTTCTGTCCATGTGTGGCTCTCTAAAGCAATGTGGGTCATTAAAGTTTTCCAGCAATGATGTGCCATGGATGGATTACTATCCAGTGATGCAGCACTCCTTGCTGGACTTGCAGTAAGTCAGGCAACAGGTGCCATCTGTTCTTAGCCTAGCTAAAGCTAATTCAATAACTGGGGCATATACATAGCATATTGCTCATTGGTTTGTACAGTAAATGTGTTCAGTAAATGTGTGCCAAGGTCCACTCCTGCTGTCTTGTGTTTGCTCCATAATTAGTCAAACAGAGTTGATCTCTCTGATGTTTCTGTAGTGCTAGTGCTCATCTATGGGGAGTATAGCATTAGCATACAAGCCAAGGGTCAGTGGAATGCTGTCAGAGAAAACCCATTAAGGAGCAAAAAAATGGAGCCAGTCACAACGAATCAGGTCAGCTAGTGACGTCTCGGGAATCTCGATCAGGATGGACCCAGTTGCAGCTTAATTACCTCTAGCTGCTGCTGACAGATCCATCTGGGCTCCCTCGGCCTCCGCACTCAATGTCGATTAAATAGATGCTGGCCTTGGGCTCGGCCCCATCCGTTACTCTGAAGAGCCAAAGGCAGCATCAGTGAATGAGAAAGAGAGGACATCCCTCGGTCCCCAAAGATCAGAAGTGGGTTAGAAGTCTGTAGCCTGTGTTAGTGGAAGCACTCAGCAGTAAATAGTAGTGGTGTAGTCGGTGTGGAATATATTTCAACTCTGGGCCTAACAATCTTCTAATTTTATAAAGAGTAGAATAGGTTTCCTTTGAGCACTATTTATAGTCTTGCTGTAGTAGGCGTGGCTTCACAAGTTTTCTGACGAGTACATGCTTGATGAGACTTGGTTACTACGAGCCAGTAACAAACAAGGCTCACGTGCCCTTCCTAAACCTAAAATATCGCAAATGCACAAATCCAACAATTTGACAAAAGAGTCATCTCCTGTGTTGATTTATTTCTTAATCTATGCTCTGTACTGAGGAACTCGCCTCAGACCAACTGTCAGGTGCCCCCCTATCACTCCCATGATAAAAATCCCCCCATGGTTGTCTTAAACACGAACTGCAACACAATATCTGACAACACAAGTGCAATGCAATCAGTACAGCTCAACAGCAATTAAGGCAATTATGTTAATATCAGGGCATGGTCTCCATAGTTTCCATGACCCTGAAGGCAAAGGGTGGCATAGCAACTTCTCCACTGTACGCACAGAGCCTAATGCTGTGTGTGTACAGACAGACCGCTGCTCGTTGGCAGGTCACCTCACGTGTCACACGCTGCCTGTGCAGAGATGCTCGGGCACGGTGGGATTTCCCCTCCCGAGCTGCAGTTGCTGCTGCCGGTCAAAGGGTAGCATAAACAGGCCGTGCGATGCAACACAGCTCAGCATGGCACAACCCACCTTACGAACTGCCTACGACTCTCACAGAGTCACACGTTTCGCTTGGAACAGTGCAGTCATGTGTTGCGGGCAAGGCCTAATTTAGACGATTTGATGACGGCGGTGTGTCTACACACTCACTTCGTTCATCCAGTCGTCTGACTGGCTGGGCTCTGTTGCACTTCAAAATGTGCAAAACAACAACAGGTTAATTTCATTAGTCTCATCCACAAGAGAGGTCTGTGAGAGCTGTTGGCTCTTTTATAGCCTATCCCTCTCATGACTGCATTCAGGTGGTGCAGCAGGAGTGTTTAAAAAACAAAAAACAAAAGGAGCGTATCACATTTCTCTTACTGCATTTCACAACAACGTCTTGGCATAGCTTTTCCATCATTTCACTGTTCTTTTGCATGCTGACCTTGACGTTATCATGAAGGCAGGTCATGGTATTACATTGCTGTAATTTAATAATCAGATACTATGCAGTGCCATCGCACTACTCAATATGGTTGTTAAAGTAGTTTCAGAGATAGCCTGAAGGGGAGAGAATGATCATTGTCAGCTGGTGCAAGCACCCATCTTCATGGCCCTGAATCAGGTTATCTCCACCTTCTAAGATACATCATTAAGTAAACCGTCTCTGTGCAGAAATGGGACCATTGGGGACTTTACATTTTGTGTTTTGCATAGTTGTTAACTGATCATTATTACAAATGAGACAGGACAACCATTATAGGTAGCAATGGTTGCTTTATTGGGTAAATAAACAACAACCTTGTATTCGTCTTGCCTCCCTGGCCCCCAGTTGGAGACCTGATCCCCTGTAATGGCGCTAGGCTCTCGTGTCACCCCTGCAGGTCTGTTTTGATTGAGGTGGGCTGCCGACACAGCGCGGCATGGCGCATTACATGCTGTGTTAAATTAAGCCACTGCGTGAACGCCCATTTTGGTTTGCGACTCACCAGGTGACACCAGCACCCCTCTCTGTCCCTCGTCAGGATTACTCTCTCTGCATTCACAGGCTCATCTCACCACAGTCGACATCTTATTCCATCAACCAGTCCAGTCAGTCACACACTTCTCTAATTATTTAATGCATTTGAGAGACTAGAGAAATATTAATACATATCTCATATCCTACTAAAAAACATGGTGTTACAGGCTTCCAAGAAGCTTCAGTATGATTTACCGCCATGCATTTTGAGTGAAAAATCAAAACGATGAGTCCTTGTTACAGTCCTTGTTTGTTGAACTGTTAATACACAATTATAGCAGTAGATTGTGCTTCGAAACATGAATACTTATTCAGTGAATATGCTTCTGTGAGTGCAGTTGATACAGGAAACTGACATTTGTCAGAGGAACCTAAAGAGAGCCTTGAGTGGAAGCATCTAAGGTGACTCAGTCACAACAATGTCATCCAGAAAAAATTGTCATGTTCTGGACAAGATGAAAAGATGACAAGCAGACAGTTCTGTTTGATAAATAATGTAGTTATTGTTGCCCTTTATGTCAGCTGTAGCACCTGATGGGAGGGTTGAGAGGGTTTCTTGTCACTCAAAGCCCCATAAAGGGTATCCTGGGTAGGGACAACTGCTGAGACAAAAAAGATGAGATACAGAAGTCCTCTGGAAAATAAATACAATATGTAAGAAATATTGGAACAGAAACATCAATGGTTACATGTAAAAAAAAAATGTTACATTTTGTGTGGTACATTTTGAATGATCTAAATGTTGTACATTATAATTAGTGCTGTCAGTTGATTTAAAAAATGAATCTAATTAATCACAATAGAAAATTAATCATGATTAATCACAATTAATCACACATTTAAAATTCCAGAATTCTGCTATATTTTTTTGTGACGAAAGAATGTCACACATGCCCCTGGTTAGCGCTGGCTTTAGTAAAGTGGCGAATGACGGGGTCAAAAAGATCGACCACATGATTTTTTAATAATTCCCCACGTCGCACTCAAATTCCAGGCGTGCAAATTCTGCACACACTCCTCCCTACTTCAGATCTATGGTTTGCCCTTTTCCTTGTACTCTTTTAAAATGCCATTATGAAGCATCTACAACCACCTTTATGCCGCTTGTATTCTGCAAATAATGTCAAAGAGAAACTCTTTCATGCCCAGCCAGAGCTCTCAAAGTCCTAACTTGAGTCTAGTCTACTGTAGGCTAGGCCTACTTTGCCATCTCACACCAGTGTGCAGCAGAGTTGCAGTCAACCTTCAGATAAACACAAACAGCTGTCTTTGAACCAGTCTTGCGCATATTGAAAATCTGCATAGTGACTTTACTTTACGTTACCTTAAAAGAAAAAAGACTCCAAAATCAAAGATTCCATTTGACGCAAGTTAGGCAGTAGTTGGCAGGAGCTGCAGATTCTCTGTGCTGACTGTGTTTATGTCAATTGCACGTCAAAGTCAGAGCGAGGAAGGCACTGGCGGGAAGTGTCTCATGTGTTTGCATGGTTCATTTGCATTAAAAAATCATTACATTCTAAACTTAAACTTAAACTTAAAATGGGTAACGCGTTAACATTGACAGCCTTAATTATAACTATGTAAACTAGATTTTTTTACATAATCTTGTTTGGTGCATTGTGACATATCCGAACACATTGTGCATTTTAGTTATGTACACCGAACCTACAACCAACACACATATTTTGTGTCTCCAGAATTCTCCAAACTAATGTGTTCTCCTTGGTGACTAGATGGTGTTCCTCTTAAAGCAAAAGCTCATGCCTCAGAAACTCAGCACAGTCCCATAATAAAGAGAAGGGAATTTCCTGTTGCACAACCTGATCCTCAAACTGCGTGACAGTCATGGCAGAGAGGGGGCAGCTGAAGGAGTGTGATCACACTGAGGGGAATGGGAAGGCAGAGTGGGATGGGGGAGCAAAGCCAGAAGCCCTTTGGAGTGTTCTAGTGGGAGGATGAGAGGACTCAGAGTGAGAGAGAGAGAGAGAGAGAGAGCTTGTATGCATGTGTGTGACTATGGATGAGCGAGAGAGAGAGAGAGTGTGTGTGTGTGTGTGTAAGAGCGAGAGCAAGAGAAGGAGGGGGAGATCGAGATGAGAAAGAGGTGGAGTGATGGAGTGAGAGTTGAATGAGAGTAAAACACATACCAAAGTGGGGAGAGAAAATGGAGGCTCAGAGTATGTATAGTAGGATGCTGATGGAGAGGACCATGCTTGGGCATGTGGTTTATTATACAAACATCAGACATCAGAGAGACAAATCCAGCGGTTATTTAAAATACTGGACACACTGTCTTTAAATCCACCAGCTGTTTATAGTGCAACAATACATTCTTATCAGAAGCTCACACAAAGGTGCTCTCCTGCAGGGAGTTAATCCATGAATGATGCCTTTGCTAGCATCTTAGCTCTCACGTTGAGATGGTGCTCATATATTGTTGTGCCTTCCTTTGTGTTTTGCTGTCACAATCCGTTTCACGCTTCTTGGATTCCTGCTACTAGCAGTAATGCAGATGTAGCTGGTGTCAAGCAGGGGGGGCTGATCCATGATGTGTTGTGCAGTTCTGCCCTCAGAGGAAAACTCCTCCGTATCCCAGTAGGTGGAGATGATTGATGCTCTCCTATACAAGTGAGGTAGCTGTGCTGCCGTGTGCCTGATCTGCTTTGGGTGGCTTTTAGAAGGGCAGGTAGATTATGAATGTGTGCAAAGTCTGTAAACTCCCACTGGTTTGCCCATTAGGTCTGACAGGCAGACCCGCCTCCAGCCATTAGCAGGCGGTGATTACAGACAAGTGTGCTAGCGGAAAAGGGCAGCTTTTCTTAGCGGACGTTTCCTTCTCACCATTCGCAGCCTGGCCTGATGGGTCCACTGGAGGCTTGGGTGACTGGAGGAGATGACTAAGCCTTACTCCTCTTCTCTTTTCTGCCGAGCACTTCAAGAGTTTAAGATTAGTCACATTAGTCTTTTCTCAGCCTTCAACAGGGTTCGTAACAGATGACTGTGCTTGTTCTAATTTAATCGGTTGTCAATGGTTTTCTTTCACATTTCAGATTTTTTTTTGTTTCTGTTTGTTCATTTTGTCGCTGTTGTTGTTTTGCATCTAATTCCATGCCTGTTTACTCTTTGAAGGCCACGTATTCATCATTTTCACGCGCTGGTGATAAAACTCTGGACCCACTGCAATTTTGCAATCCGCTCTTAAGGAGCAAACTGGCTCCTAGACCGTGTCAGCTGCCGACGTCTCTTCAATATTGTTTTTCCAGACAGACAGACAGACAGACAGACACTCTCAGAATTACAGTGACACTATCGTCTGTCGACTGCCTTTTTACCTGCCGGTGCTGCCTGACACCAAGCAAACTACCCTGCTCTTCAAAGAGTCTTTTCTCTCTCTCTGTCATTGTCTGCAGGACCTGCATAGCACACTGAAAAGGTTATGTGTGTGTGTGTGTGTGTGTGTGTGTGTGTGTTTGTGTGTGTATGTATGTATACTGTGTCCTTGTCCCACTATAAAGGGAGCGTGGCTTAGATAGACAGCAGACAAGTACTGACACAGGTTGATACTTCACACACACACACACACACACACACACACACACGGTCATACATTCATGCATGCAGATCTCTACATAGACACACGTTATGCAAATGCACACAGTATATCCACAGACATGCACATTACACATGTATGCGTGCATATCTTCACTCATGTTATTTCTCTCACACACACACACACACACACACACACACACACTCACACACGTTCACTAATTTATAAGTGCACAACACTACATCTCTAAAGTGCCTGGACTGTACGATTTATGCCCCCCAATGTTGTTAAATGGAGTCGTTTTGGTTATTACACCGTGCTTGGAGCTGTGCAGCGATTGCTCCACATTTCATTAGATGGCTCCCCCAGGAACTAGCCGGAGCTGGGGCTGGTGAAGGCTGGGGTGGGGGTGGGGGTGGAGGAGTGGAATGGGGTGGGCTGGGGTGGGTTGGGGGTGCAGTGGCAACCTGCTGATACAGCGCTCCTCTGGAGCCTTCGGCTGTGCTGCCGATGCTCCTCACGACACTCCTGCTGCTGCTGGAGCTCTCTGGACCCCCCGCCAGGGGACCGGGCTCCAGTCCTATGATAACTCGTACTGCTCCCGCTCCGTTTAATCACCCTGCCCATTAATTCCACAATGACGCTGTGACACAGGGCTGTGTGTGTGTGTGTGTGTGTGTGTGTGCACGGTGCACGTGTGTGCGTGTGTGTGTGTGTGTGTTTTATGTGTGCTTACACTCTATATTAAGATCGGTGGCCATTATTACCCTCAGAGTCCCTGTGGGGACTATCTTGACACCACCATCCCAGAAAGTTTGGGGGAGACAAGAGAGAGATTGAGAGAGAGGGAGACAGAGAGAGAGAGAATGAATGAATGACTGATTTTTTTTTTAAATTCCTCTCCTTTATTTGTGTCTTTCTCAGTGCACCAAACATTCTGCACCAAAGCTGTGACTCATCCATGAAAGCAAATCACGCGCAAATGCAATCAGGAAGCAATAGCACACGCTTGCCTAAGCGCTGTGTCGTTTAATAAAGCACTCTCATTTCCAACACTACCGTACCGTGCATTAGCCTATACAAGTTTTGCATTATTCAATGCCTGCAATTTGTCTCAACAGAATTACACACACACACACACACACACACACATGCACAAAGTCTACCTGGAGCTCATTCCCATACACTGTCACATAAATGTGTCTGCTTTAATTAGCTAGACAGACTCTAGAGTGGGTCTTGAGACCAGGAGCAGGATGTAATGTGACCTCACTGTGACTCTCCCACCTACTGAACTACATATCGGTGGAGAGTGACCGTCTGAAATGCTAGACAGGTCTGATGGGGCGAAGGAGAGAAAGAAGAAATGGGAGAGAGTGAGAGAATGACAGATGAGGAAAGAGGGAGAGAGATTGGATGAAAGAAGAGAAAGAGTGATGGATGATGGGAGAGCGAGAAAGGAGTGGATGAGAGAAATACATTTAGAAGAAATACACAATGCAGTCTGCTCGCCCGGCTCATATTCGGCGGCGGCAGCGGCCACTTGGTTGGGTAGAGCTGAGTGTTTTGATTGCCGCGGGGTTCGATCGATGACAGCCCGGCGGAGGGGCACGCGAGCGGAGTGCTGTGCCGGCCACTGACTTATTGATCTCTGTCTGTCAGGAATGGATGGAGAGAGAGAGAGAGAGAGAAAGAGAGAGAGAGGGAGAGAGAGAAATAGCCAAGGGGCAGATGTATGCGGCTAAGAGGTGTGTCAGGGGGGAGGACCTGTGCAGGAATTGACTGTGAATGTGGCTATCAGTAAAAGAAAGAGTTCATAATGGTGTTTGGTCACCATCCGAGAACAGCTTTATCACAAAATGCCAGCCAGAGACATCCGTGATTCACAGTAGTTTTCTGCTCTGCGCCTGCCGATTTTTAGGTCTCAGTCAATTGACGAATTGCTAGAATCAGTGTTGTCTAGTGAATACGACATTCCACAGAAATCAAAATCACCGTCAGCTAATAAATGCTGCCCTGTCAGTTGCTGACATTGTAAACAAGGATGTGTTTGTACTGTAGAAGCAGCTGTTTTGTTTGCAGAAGTCAAATCAAATCATCAGAGAGCACTGACTCCATAAAATTTGACGAGATGAAGCTTCCCACCAGATATTTTCATAAGCAGTCAGGGCCCGACCCAGCATGAGAGGGGCACAGCAGTGAGGTGTGTGTGACGCCTCCTGTGCCTAGCCAAACAACACTGAAGAGAAGCTGGCTGGCTTTTACTGCTGTGATTGTTAATTCTTGTTGTGTGTGTGTGTGTGTGTATGTGTGTGTGATGTTATGCTGCTGAAGACACAGGTGTGCTCAGTGATGCATTGAGGCATGAGAGCAAGCAGCAAGCCAGTAATTATGGTGGAGACAAAGATGTGTGTGTGTGTGTGTGTGTGTGTGTGTGTGTGCATGGCAGCAGGTGATGAAAATGGAGGGCACTCTTCAGTCTCTGCTTTCCCCCAGCCCCCTCCACATACATACACACACACACACACACACACACATACAGTCACCACCACCACCCGACCCAATCGGATCCCCTCTCACCCCACCTAACCCTCCCTGCTCCCTTCAGTCAGCCTCTCAGGTCTTTGTTCTCCCTCCACATGTGTCTGTCTCACTGACGCCACCCGTTCTAGCATGAAGAAAGGGAGAGACTCGTTTCAGAGAACAGCAAATTGACCCAGGCACTGATGCTGAAAGTGTAGCCTAGCGATCTGCGTGCTGCTTTTGAGCTTGGCCGACAGAGATTTATTTGTGCGTGCTGAAACAACCCCATCCCCAGAGTTTAGGTGGAGGCCCCTTTCTCTCCTCTCTCTCTCTCTCTCTCTCTCTCTCTCTGAATCCTCTTTTCATCAAACATGAGCTGGAATAAATGTGTCTCCACTCTGATTTGGAGTTTTAGCATTGGGGAGAGAATGCTGTCTGTTCAGATAGGGCAATTGAATGGCTGCACAATGGCAGTGGTCTCTCCTGGCTGCTTTGCAACCTTGTGCAGGAATGAAATAGAAAAGATGATGTAAAAATCCATTTGCTTGCGGATGCTTACAAAAAAGAGTTGACAGGGGATGTAGGGTGTTGTAGAATCAGAAATGTGTGTTTGTGAGTGTGTGTGTTTGTGAGTGCGTGAGAGAGAGAGAAAGAGAGAGAAAGAAGGAGGTTGGGAATAAAAGAGTGCAGAGTGCAAATAGCTGGTTGTTTCTTAGTGAAAAGGTGGCAGTATTGTCTGGCGGCTACCCCGACGTCACAGGGATTGATCCCACATATATAATGACCTGCTCTGGGTTAGGACGCTCCCTTGCTGTGGCTGCTGAGCTGCTCTACTGACAACACTAGGGAAACCTGAGTCTCCAAGCAAGCAAAAAAAAAAAAAACAGAACTCCCTTGCAAGAGGGAGAGAGGAGCAAAGAGAGAGAGAGAGAGAGAAAGAGAGAGAGCACGGCATAGATGAAAATACACTTCTTTGTGTAAGATGGGGGGAGAAAGTGCTTGTAAGACACAGAGGAAAAGAGAGGAGAGAGCATAGAAAGGGAGGAAACAGAACAGGGAGCATGTAAGACGTAGGAAAGAGAGAGAGAAGAGGGAGCGAACGACAACAAAGAGGGTTTTTTTGCCAGGCTGCCTCCTCCAACACAGTTTCTCAGGAGGTCTGACTCATTCCAGCTCTTTTTCGCTCGCTCACTCTCAGGAGGAATACAGGCAGGGAAAACGCACTCTCTCCCTTCCGCTCGCCCCCTCCATCCTCTCCCCACTACCCCCACCACACACACACACACACACACACTCCACTCTCTTTCTCTCTCTCTCTCTCCCCTCTTTCTCTGTCTTCCCTTTGCCACTGGCTGTTATTGTCTGAGCAGGCTCCTCCTGAGTTGATTATACTGGGCTCCTATTGGGGGCTCTTTTTTCATTTCCCCCATCCTGTGGCTGCTGCTGCTGCTGCTGCTGCTGTTTGGTTGGGCTTTCAAGCTCAGCATCGATGCGCCGCTCCAGCGCAAACTCCAGGGGCGTGCTCAGGGTCCGTAAGGCGGCGAATGTGTGTCACCTGCTGAGAAAGTGTGTCAGAGCCGACATCCCCACCCCTCACCTTCTAGAACCGAGACTCGCGTCTCTCGCGCGGCTCCTGTGAAATCTTTTTCGGCGTAATCGAGCCGCGTGGCTGGATTATATTGAAGTGTAAGGGGGTAAAACAGCTTTAGATTATTTTTTTTTCTTTTCTGGTCCTGAGGCTGGAGTGTAGCGTGTAGCTGAGCTCCACTCCTCCAAAATTCCATCTCCCACTTCCAAACTGAATCTCAGGAGTGACTGTGGTCATGCTGTGGACCGGGAGAACAGGTCGCCGGCAGGTGTGACCACCAACTCCCTCATTTCAGAAGACATCAAGCCTGTGCCTCTTCAGCGCAGCAAAAGACCGGGATTTCTTGCAGCCATGAAGAAGATCTGGTCCAAAAAACGCTTCCAGGTCAGTAACACCTACTTATTTTTTTCAACTTTTCTTTGAGTTTGTTGTTTCTCATCTACTAAGGCTATGTTACTATCATTAACTGAATGTGGACATGTAAAACTGCATTTTGCCTGACTCAAAATTTATTAAGAGATTTGCTGTAGTGTTTTTTTTTTTTTGCTTTGTATCTGTTCGGGAAACGATGCAAAGCCATGCCATGCCCCACCCTGAGCCTGTGAACAAAAGACTCAGGCTAAATTGGCTAATTGCTGTGTATGGTCTGCATGGCAATATAAGCAAGCCTTAATCCCCCACTGCATCTGGGATTAATATGCACTGAATGGCTTTCTTTGACATCTTTGACATGCCACAGAACCAGAGGGGATACCCTGGGGGTGGTTATCTGATTGTATATCTTCCTTTATTATTCTCCATCTGGCTTTTTACTTCAATTTCATTAAGTTTCCTGTGAACACAGCACAATCCTATTTCACCAATAGTATAATATATAAGTGCATGAGATTGCTTTGCGTTTTACTTCTTTACCTCTGAAGGATGGGAACATATGGTCTATCAGCATGTCGGGGAATTCTGCCTATGTGTAATAAAGCAAAAGTGCTTGGAGCAGCAAACCCATTTTCCAATGATGCTGATTCAAAGATTTTGGCCGTTGAAACTGTCTTTTTAATGGCCACAGTGTGAACCTCTAGAAGAGTTTCTTAGTGTAGGAGAAATCTAGTTTGCAGGCAGTCTTGTAGCTATTTAAATTTAAAATATAAATGTGATAAACGTGAAATTTGATTTTGTTCTTAAAACCAACACTGGCTTGCAATAAAGGAAAAGAAATACAAAGATTTTTATTTCCCATATTCTTTTTATATAATGCACTGTTGTTTACATGTAGACTACTTATATTAAATCAGTCATATGATTTGTGATGTTTACAACTGTCTCCTCCAGTAAAGGAAAATAGGTGTTTACTTGTCATCTTTCATCATAGCATCCCTTTGGTGTGTGTGACATGTTGGCTCAGAGCACCTTCCCCTGTTTTGCCTTCCTAGGAGAAGGAGAGGGAGAGGGAGGGGGAGGGGGAGGGGAGGGGGAGCGAGGTGCTGGGTGGGGTGGGGTGGGGGATGGGTGATAGAGGGGGATAATTGGATCCCTGTCTGCAGTGGGAGACAGACGGGAGGAGGCTAGAGATATGGACAAGAGAGACAGAGTGAGAGAGAAAGAAGGAGATAGAGAGACAGAGAGAGAGAGACAGCTGCAGTTACAACTGTCTCCTGCTAACAGGTGGATGGTGCCAATACAACACTGCCTCAGTTTCCCCCAAACAACATGGCATCAGGGAAAAAGACATCTTTTACGCATTCTTTGACTTGATCTGATTTACACTCAATAAGTGTGCGTTTTTGATCAATCATTGAATTTGTACTGTAAACTCGCATGACTAGTTGGCTGTGAAGCATGAACATAAACAAGTGTCAGCGTAGTTTAGGCATTAGGTTATCAAATCGCCCTTGCGGGTTCCCACTCTGTCCAACAGATAGAGCTCTTCAGTAAGCCCAGTGGGCTGTTGTGGAGCCTTTGTTCCCTCTGATAGCGTGGCTTGAGAGGCGGATGCTGATGGAAAGAACAGCAGCAACAGTAGCTGTGGCTGAATCTGAAGCACTCATGGGTCTCTCTCTCTCTGCTGACGCTTTGATGAAGTGAAGTGGCTGAAGAGAGAGAGTGTGTGTGTGTGTGTGTGGTGTGTGTGTGTGCATGTGCGTGTGTGTGTGAGCAGTGAAAGAGTAGTAGGTGACACACACACACACACATGGCCAGATTAGATAGCAAGAGGTCCATTCCCACCAGACAACACACACACACATACACACTTTCTGGAGCCTGACAAAGATATGGTATGACAGTGAGACCGTGTCGGGGGGGCGGGGACAGGGACAGGGGTGACTTGTCAGGGTGGGTAATGCAGCAGTGGGGGCTCTCAGTCGGATGCTGCCGCATGGCTTTGTCAGGAGCTCTCCAAGGTGCTGATCAACATCTCCCCAGAAAAAAACATCATTAAAGAGGGCCTGTCAAAGGCTGCAAAACAAAAGATGGTCTTTACCCAGGATCATGACTTATGATGTAATGGCTAAGTAGTGATTAATCTAGAGAACTCCAGAGGATGGCATTAAGCATGCTGAAATTCAATCCAGGCTACTGTCTGCCACCACCCATCAACAAAACACCAGCACCCAGTTCTCTAACTATGAAATTTAACTATCTGTAACACAGATTTGCCACAAATAATTACCAGAAAAGTAAACGGCAACTATTTGAATTATAAACCAAATCACTGCCACTAACTTTTAATGGCAGCTGTCATATGAGAAAGTATCTCTTAAAAGACACATTAAAATGAGCACTTATTTTCGTGTGCCTGACCCATTAAATGGCGTGTTAGCTCTGGTATATTGCAGTGCAGATGGCCGTCCTGAGGTCCACCCTTGGTGGCGTGCTCCGTGTGCGGGGGCTGCAGTAGGATCCAGTCAACATTTGGCAGGTCACACTGGTTGGGCACCGCACTGGAAAATGTAACAGGAGCTCACTTGGGCAGCTCGCCGCCATACCCACCACCACCACCACCACCACCACTCATGCCTGCCCCTCTGCCCGGGCCTCAGAATGTCCTGGGACATCAGAGAGTGTTCATGACGCCCAGCCAGCCCCCACCAATCCCCTCAATCCCATGGTCCCTTGCCCCCAAATCCTGACACTGACGTCATGCTCACCCCATCACTGTGCCAACTGTGTTAAATCATTGCCTGTCTAGCATAGCAGGTAAAATTGCTTAGCGTATGTATTAGCACATCTAGAAGACAAACCACACATATGTAATTTGATTTTGGTGTCTTTTGCATTTTTCTTCTAGTTTATTGTCTGCGAAGTTGTGTTCAGTGCACTCAGTCATGAAGTCTATGTAGTGTGTGTAGGGCATGCATGTCCTCATTTAGTTTGAAAAGATTTATTTCACTTTCAGTGGATGGTGACAGGCTAAATCGTTCCTAATTGTTAATGCAATCACCTTCTGGAATAGTTTTTAGATTTCAGATAATACTGCTAGTCACATTCCCTCTCCATGTAGGTATAAGCAGCTCATTCCTGGCTTTGTTTCTGAACAAAGGAGGTCAAAGCCAAAATGAACGTGTGCCAATAAATAATTCAGAGTCTTTGAGGGCCCATAAATGCTGGCTATTGTACAATCCGACTACAAGAGCCCGAGTGACGTCCTGACAAATGGATTGAATCAGCAGGGCTGTAATTGCTATTTCCTATCTCCTAGTCTTCATTTTATCCTCCCCCCGCCACTACCCCCCTCACCACCACTCACAAAGACACCCATATTCTCTCCTCATTCTGCAGTCCTCCCAAAACAACACTCACTCATATTCACCCATCACTAATTCGCTCAGGCAGGGACGGGCTGTGGCAATTCGGAGAGTAGAAATCGCTCCGTAGTATTTCCCAATTGCTAATGGACTGGAAATGACAGTGGGAAGACAGGCCGGCCCTCTCTGTCTCTCTCCCTCCTCTCTCTCCCTGCATTCTTCCTCCTCCTCCTCTTCCTCCTCCTCCTCTCTCTATCGCCCACCCCACAGCCATGTCTTATTTGCCTCATTTGTCACATGCATGTGCACTGGAGAGGAGTTAGAATGAGCAAGCAGACAGTCAGAGGGGAGCTGTTTCAGTTCCTCTGTAATACCACCTCATCTTGCAGTTGTTCCTTTGCAGAGAAACTAAATACCAACAGCACATTTTTTTTTTTTTTCAGAATTTTGGCAAGTTTGCTCTTTTGGCTCTGCTGTTTCAGATACACAAATGAATCACTTGTTTAATTACAGCAGCGGAACACTGCCATGCCACACACTCTGTGAGGAAAGGCCAGAGATTTTTCTAGAACTGTGCAGCAGCCCCATAAAAGCATCTGATTCTGAAATCCTCCCAGGCTTCATGTGCCCCACTGGCCTTCTAAAACACATTCCTCTCCTCCGTCACTATGCCGTCTCCCTGATGGCCTAGTGTGTGGCTGCACTTCAAAATGGGTCAGAAAGAATGAGTAAAAAATTCCCTGGGGATTGACAGCCATCAGCTGTCTCCTCTGATGGAGTGACTTTGGGAAAGGCTTTTAAGTCTGTAGGCCCCCCATCCAAAGCTGCTCACATTCAAAAAAGCACACAAACATGTATTTCACTTTTTTACAGTTACATTTATTTGTATTTCATTGTTTTTGCATGTATTTAAATGTGACACTGAAGTTGGATGCTTTAAAAAGACTGTGGCATATAATGTGAATAAAAGTGTACACCGGCACACTATTCTAGATTTACGTCAGATTCACTACAAGTATTCATGTCAAATCTTTGACAGTGGCTTGTCTGTCTCTTTCTCTCTCTCTCTATCTCTCTCTCTGTGTGTGTGTGTGTGTCAGTTCTTTGCAACCATTTGTCCTACTAGCAGTTGGCAGGTGTTTTGCCAAGGGCTCTAGTCAGTGCAGCGTAAAGTTTGATGCTTTTGGATAAGAAATGTGAAAGATGTCGTTAAAAGAAGCATCTATCAGTCCCCCCCACTCTCCCTTCCCTACTAACCTAGCACAGCACTCAGGTACTGTGTACACTTACAGAATACAGCACAAGCAAATGCTATGTTGAGCAAGATGTTTGGTTGTCAGAGAAAATGTGTGAACACATGAAGAAAGACTCTGGATGCGGCTTGCCTGCTGGCATAAAATCATTCAGCAGAGTTTGACCTGAACATTCCAACTGCCAGTTTGTTTAGTGCCATTTGAATACAGGGCAATTCCATCAGAAGCCCAAATTTAAGGATGGTTTCAGTTTCACTATTGAAGAAAGAAAGTGTATTGAGAAGACAGTCTGAGAAACAGAGACAGTTTGGGGAAAGTTAGATGCAACTATCATGTGATCATTCATCATTCCACAAATTGGTGTCTTTCTTTTTCCATTAATTCTTGAAATATTTCCATTAAAAGCAAATGTGTTATCTCCATTTTGATAAAAAATGTTGAGAGTTAATAGACATTGAAAAATATTGTAAAAGCAGCACAGTTTAGGCCTAAGTTATGCTTATTTAGTGCTTGTGAAAGCATTATTGAATGCTTGTAACAAATGTGGGCATGTCACTGGGCTGAGGGCTCTCTGCAGGAATGGGCATGGTTTGTTGAGATGTAATAAAGAAACAATGAATCTTTCTATTACATATGTATCATCAGCAGTATGTTGTCTGACAAGATGCCCTAACGTATTCTCTTTCTCTCCTTTTAGAAAACGGGGCATTCGAACCGAACATTTGGACGGTTTACCCATGGTGTGTTTGGTTTTATAGATAACAGGTTATTAGAAAAAGAGATCCTACTGAGTGTATTAAATACATGTTGTATGGCCCACAAGGTTAAGGATGACATGCATTCTGTGAAAATGCAGTAATATAATGCAGTTAGTGGTGTCATTTAGATGTCCCCAAGAGTCATCAGTGATGCCAAAAACCAGTCCTCTAACAAAACATTAAAATGTCATCTACCCCAGTTAAAATATGAGGACACAAACCCTTTTCTTCTCTGCATGCAGTGGATCACAGTCTCACACCACCGCCCCCAGCCTCCCAGCTTAGTATAATTTATTTGCCAGTGGGTTACACTAACTTGCCTGGAGCTTCTGGGCTAACTGGTGCAAACCACCTCCTCTGCGTTAGGCTAAAGGTGGGAGATGTCAGACTGGGTTATGGGACACACAAAGAAGGGGTTGAGAGCAGAAATCCCAAAGAGTTTGTGTATTTCTTTAAAGAGCTTTAACCTGGCAGGTGGGCAACGTCGAGCTGGAACCCCAGGGCTTGCTGTGGTGGCTGTGGCGTCTGTGAGGCTGTGCTAGATCCTGTAAGGCGAGAACAATTAGACCCAGAACCCTCCGCGGGGAGCCTGTCGCAGCTGAGCGCATGACTCAAAGTGGATTTTTGCACTTAACAGAGGTGTGAGATTTAAAGTGCTGCTTACTGCTGCTTAAAGCTGCAGAGCCTACACTCACCATGTCTCTCTGAACTCTGAAGGCTCTGTGCTGCTGGTGTAAACATCATGTACATCCTTAAATTACCTATGGGCCATGCAGTGTCCTTCTGTAG
This sequence comes from Tenualosa ilisha, assembly GCA_015244755.2. NCBI lineage: Eukaryota > Metazoa > Chordata > Actinopteri > Clupeiformes > Clupeidae > Tenualosa > Tenualosa ilisha. The sequence continues at coordinate 5,360,230 of PYXC01002596.1, forward strand.
AGTATTGTTTCATTTCATTTAGATAGTGTTTGTTTGTTCTTTTCTTTTGATTTGATCTTTCAACACTATCTCGTTATTTGTTATGGTGGTTGTGTAATTGTCTATGTGTTTTTGAATGCAGATGTCATGATGATTTTAATTAAGAGACAAATCATTTTTATGCACAAAATAAATATTCATATTGCATCATGTTAACAGCATGGGGGCAAATTATGCACTGATGTTCAACAAAAGATTAAATCAAGACTTGTAGTATTTTATAATAAAGTCTGTTTTCTTGTTAATAATTTAACTGGCAGATCTGATGTATTCATTATTTAGTCATACATTTTTGCTGTTGCAACAGCAATACTCTTGCCACAATTTGCTAGCTCATTAAAGGCAATTGGAAAAATGAGACATGCATTTGGGAAAAAAATATGAAATTAATCTCATGCAATTCATTTGACTGAGTGGGATTGATGTGGTGTAGGTTAGGCTTTATATCATAATGCTACATTTGCCATCTGGGGGAGTGAAGCTTTTCTCTTTCACTCTTGTGAGGATTACCTATTCATTAGCCTTCTTTCTCCACAAAAAAATGAGTTGATATTGGAATCACATAGGATGGGATAGAATACTTTAAGAGTGGGTGTTTTACCGCAGTGAGGGGGGAGATTTGTGGCAGTTTGAGTGGCATATTCAATCTGGCAGCAAGTGTAATAGCAAACATCCATAGTGTTTTAGAGTCAATTGAGAGATATCTGTGATTATTACACGATAATGAGATAATGACTCAAATGAGGATCCAGTCCTTGTGATTGTCTGTAAGTGATTTACCACATATAACAGTCTGTCGACGGTTAATGATTCAATTATTTACAGCAAAACATTTCTCCATCCGAATGCCGACAGTGTTACTGTGAGACAGTGAGCAATAAAATCCTGCTTCAGATGAAGATGGCAAGCACGGCATATGGTATGATGATGGCCTACACACAGACCTATAATTCACAACTGAAACAAATAACTGGACCACGCTTGCAGATTTCTGTTTAGTCAGCAGGTTAGGTGGCAGTTGCTGGGGGTTGGTGGCTGAAGGGTGGGGGTGACTAGAGGGGGTGTTTGAGCAGAACTGCATGACTAGGTTGGAATGGGATTGGTTTCTATAGTAACGGTGCTCTCCCTGTTTGCCTCTCCCCACTGCCACTATGGAAGCGAAGTTTTCCGCTCCTGCAGGAAACAAAGTTATGGTAATGCTTCTCTCTCTCCGGCCGAGCCACCAGTGCACACCACCTAGCCCTCCATCCGCTCCAACACATCATTTAGCTGCATTGCACTCCTCAACACTGTGTCTCTGTTGTCTGCCTCATGAGGTCTTTCTGGAAGAAAGGGCGTCATTCCAATTTTTCCATTATGTCTTACATTCACCACCCTCCCGTCTTAAACCTAATTTCATGTCGCGTTATTGTTTGATGCACGTCAATCATTGTTTGATTTGCCATGCAGGCAGCTTTTAGTCAGATAATTTTCACGGGGTTTCTCTGCAGTCTGCTGTGAAGCTCACCCTGTCCTTCCTCAGTTATACCCATAGAGTCTCATCAGCACACAGTGTGCCATGTTTAGACTGTGCCATGATATGATCCTATCTTTTATATCTCTGCTATATCTAAAATCTCATAGAGACAGAGACAGATAAAGATGTTGTTATGTATGTAATGTCTCTAATATTTCTTGCTCCTCCAGACTCAGAGACTACAGAGGACGAAGCCGCGGAGCCCCAGATACCCATGGAGACCAAAGAAGGACCTGAGGATCTTCATGACCAGGCTTCCCAAAGAGTGCCTGCAGGTAAACGCCAAGTAAACACTTGAGCTCAAGCACAGCCCCATGCCATCTCCATACAGTATATTCACATATTCAGCCACCAGTAGGAGCCAATAAGCAATGAGCTTATGGAATGAAACATTCAGTGATTGCTGGTATAATAACTACTGGTGACACCATCACACAAAAAGTTCAAATCATTTGACATGTGGTGACGTGGTGATTTGCTTGTCACTAATAGCTTTGGCCTCAAAAGTTGAAATGATTGAGGCTTAGATGTGACCTGGAAGAGGACACTGAGGGTGGGAGCATTTGTCCTGTCTCTTCTGCCAGTTCACTGGCTTAAAGAGGTCTCTTAAAATTCACTTTTGGCCCTGCCCTTTTTTTCTTCTTTTTTTTTTTTACCTGACCTGTATTAGTCTCCATGAAGTCTCATGGTATTATTCACAAAATGTACAAACCTTACAGACTAATTACAACTGTTTAGGACTTGGACATGTCAAACAAAATAATCATAACATCAGATCGGCGTGTGTAGAAAGTTATGAAGGTTATATTTAGCTCAATCAAGTAAAATTTTTCTGGGAATAATGACCTAAATTTCATTTCTAAGTTCCTGTTTATTTCTGTGTGTTTTATCTTTGAAAGGTGGTGAAGACAATAAAATCAATAACACCCAGATTTTCTTTTCAATCAAATTGTTAGAGTGAGATAGGCTTGTATTTTTTTAAATCCCAAACGTGTGACAAAACATTTTCTGCTGTCAGTTCAGCTGCCTGAAGAGACCATTCTGTCAGTCCCCAGGGACAGCAAGTGGCACAGTATTTAGGTCAGCCTTGCTTGGGATGAATAACATATCAATGACTCCTCACAGACAAATAGAAAATAGAACTGTATTGTTTTATTCTCAGGAAAAAAAAAGATATGACAGAGCATCCTGGTGCAGTTGTGTATTCTTTATTCCTCGTTTAGTTACATGTGGACTCACATCTTTGGAAAGATGCCTTGAGCGAGAAGAGTTTCTTACATCCTTTTTTTTACATTAGTTATCAAGTCAGTCCAAAAAAAATACATTGTCCCTTTACTCAGCTTCAGTGCATTTTCTAGAGTATCACCAGTCTCTTTGAAAGCTTGCTCTGGTGATAAATGCCCATTCTGTAGACAAAGTGACACATTGGAGTGAGGAAGAGGACTGAACAGTTTGGAGACGTTTTAAAGACCGCTCTGAGGTCTTTCGTATCTTGTGGATTCCATCAGTCAGAGCACGGCTGTGGTACTGGATAAGCATTAGAGCTTTCAGTGGCTGGCTTGATGGATGTCGGCCGTTAGTTTTGTGCTCTGCTTCTCCATGTCAGTCTCAGGCTGGGCGAAGTGAGTCAGAATGCCTGTCTAGGCCCTGGCACTTGCAGCCATGAGAGCTGTTTGCAGTCTGCATTAAATCCCACCTTCCTCCTCGGCTTATTCATCTGTTGGCTCAGGTAATGTGCAGACAGATGAACAGGGGCCCTATGAAGTAGATGCATTTAAAGGCAGTGAACACAGATACACAGAGAAAACAAACTCATATTCAGTATGACTCTACAGACTGCAATTTTGGCCTTAGTGCACCAAAGACAGAACTGATATTCTTCAAAATCAATAGTCTGAACCTTTGGGGCTAAATAATGTGTTACCACAGGCTATATAACAGCAACCAGATGCATTTACTTTAAGTATTTCTATGGTCTTATTGCAATATCATTTTGAAAAAGTATTTTTTAAACATAGTTTGGACTTGTGCTGTTGGCCTGTAATGATGATATGCTGTATGTCAAGGCTCAGTATACAGTACGTCGTGATAAAAATGCAATCAGTATAATTAACTGGTATTTATCATTGCAATATAAATAGTATTTACTGCACTGTTTCCATAGTAATCATGTAGCAGGCTATAGCATGACACTAATGGCCTATGTGGTATCTCTGTTGCAGGTGACAGGGTGATGGATGCTGGTCCAGAGGGGGCAAGTCACTTGGGCCCACGCATGGATAGTTGGGAGGGCTCAGTGGTAGAGAAGGAGGCCCTGGCCCTGGGCTCTCGGGCTTCTGGGCAGCAGGACCTCACCAAGGCCGTCAGGCAAGCGAACAGAGGGGAGCCGCCGGGTACCCAGACCAGACACCTAGGGGTCGAGCCTCTGATGCGAGCATCCCGCGCCAATCTGACCCGACCAGTGTGGGGGTCGGAGGAAAGTGTGTCTTTAGCTAGCGATTACTACGGTAGCACGTTCAGTCTCTATAGAGGAAGGACTTTTTCTATACCCCTGTAAGTAAACATTCCGTCCAAAAAACCCAGACCCAGCAGCCGCAACAACTGCAAACAAACAAAAAAAGCCAAACAAAACTGCGTCTTTAAACAGCCCACAAATAACAAAGGCACACTCTCACACACACATATACACCCACCCACCCCCCACACACACATACACAAAGAGAGAGAGAGAGACACACACACACACACAAGCTATTCACACTGTTTCTGGAGGCCCTTGCTATAACATGGGGTCTCTGTACAGTGGACAGGTCCACTATGAAATCAGACGAAATGCAGCATGAGGTGCCGTGCTGACAGAGGACATCTTTGAGATCTTGGGCCTTCACACAACATCATCAGCAAAGGATACACTAAGGGCAACTCTTGATATGGAAATACGAATGTGCAGGATAATAGGAGACAGGGCCTTCTGGGGGTCATGAATGATCACGCTGGGTACAATAACAACAATAGCGTCTTTTTAAATAAGAAAAATGTTTCTGTTAGTCTATTCACCCATGTGATGTGGTGATTTACTATGAAGAGGAAAAGCATTCCAGCTGTTTCCATAATAAGGATCATTGGCACAACAAGGGAAATCATAGATGTACATAATCTGCAGTCAACTGGCAAGAGAGTCCCTGACTGTATCCTCTGGTTCATCTAGTCCTTTTCTACAGCCTCCCTGCCCCATGTTGTAGCTTGGGCCTACTATATATAATGCATACAGTATATGTACATTCTATACATAATACATGCAGTGTATGTACATGCTATACATAATACATTATACTCCATAGCTATCAGTACTCCATGCCTAAAGCCTGCCCGATACCTTTGCCCTTAAGACATCACTCATAAAGGCAAGACACTCCACATCTGCTTTAGGACTGCACACAGCATGCAAATCCCCAGTCTATTTAGTTCAGCCCAAGTGTTTATGTATCTGTTTATTTTGTCCTTACACACCTTTATTCCATTTCTATGTTGTTATCTGCTGTTCATGTAGCTACCCATCCATGCTGCGCTTTCGGTAAACATATGGTAGTCATACAGCTCAGTCAAGCAGCTCCCTGGGGATGTTAGTATTCACCTGCCTGTATTAAATAGCTTGTGATGAAATACTTTAAGGACTTTTAAACAGCTCGATTTAATTCTGGGGCAGGTTTACAGTGCACAGAGATCAAATTCGCTATGAGGCAGATGTGGGCTGTCACAATGATGATAAAGTAGGTTGCACAGAAAAAAAAATTGCATTGTATCGGTCACATCATCTTTCATACAATTTTTTGCAGTAGGTTTTCTTCCATGTAGGCACCACTGAGGCAGACACAGCATCTAAATGAAGGGTGGGACTTTCCAACTGCAATGGCCTCAAGATTGCCTCTCGAAAGGGCCTTCGATCAAAATTCCATGTACCTAAACCTGCAGCAACTTGAGTATAGACTGAGCCCTATGAATAATAAATACCGTAGCAGTGCTTCATGCTGTAGTAGTTTCAATGCTCAACCTCCAGACTCCTCCCAGCGTTCACCCATACCCTTCCGACTAAATTATCTCCCTCATTTTGATTTCTTTTCTCTTCAGTTCAGTTCAGTTCGGTTCGCTTCAGTTCACACTTTCCTTTGCCCCCCCTCTCCCCCATTGTCCATATATAAATTGTTTTGAGTTATGACCCACACACCAATGAATGCAAGAAAGCCATGTGTGTATTGTTTTCTTCTGGGTGATGACCGCAATAAAACACGCACTGGTGTTTGGTTGTGCCTCACTGCCTCACAAGGTCTCTTTTCAGCCGTGATGTTCAAAGAGTTCTTTGCATCTCATTGTGTGTGAGGAATCATCGACCCCTTTGGTTCTCCCCTGGTTATTGTGCATGCGAGTTTGCTGAGTTTTCCTCGCATGCTTTCATGACTGCATGCATTTTGCCAGTACTAATGCTCCAATGAGAAAACAGTGACTTTGACCTACAGACTGATCCAGCTATATAAACATAAAATTGATCTCCCCAACTATGTTTTGGTTCATTCTTTTCAATGTAACGTGAAAAAGTTGTTGCGAAATGCTGCAACATGATATACATCAGTAGTGACAGTATGTCTCGGAAAGTGATTTATTTGAAGAAATTTATTCTATATACAAACTAATCTTAATTTAACAATAAAATCTGAATTTATGTCAGAATATATGTTAAGATGAGATTTCTTTGTGTTGTATCTATTCAAATTATTATTATTATTAATCTTATACAATAGAATATTTTAAGACAGCATATAGATAGTTCCACTTTATGGCCCAATCCCTTGAGAAGAAGCCTTATGATTTGCTAATTTGTATCATATAACAAGATTCATCTGTACAGTTTTATTAACCTACTGCATGTTCATATTCTTTGCATGCTGTTTGCACTGCTTGCATACTGGTCATGCAGTATTATATTGGATATTGTATACAAGTGTAAGTCCACGCCTTTGTCGACCAGGAAGGAGTTATGTGTATTAACTTGGAACATGCACGGAGTAATTTCAGCAGTGGTACAATTTGCTGTGCATTCAGCCGTCTGCAGTTTTATTAATAGACTGATGTTCTTCATCTGTTTTGTGGAGGTTTTTAGTGTGTGGGCCTGACTGCAGTCATCTGATTCAATACCAAGACTTCCGTGCTTGTATCAAGTCAAACTTTACAGTCTTTCCTTCCTTGTCACAACAAGCATCCTTTGACTTAAACTTGTCCATATCCAGTGATATATGGTGGTCTAGTCCAGTTTTTTTGGAAGGAATAGGCTAGTAGGCGCCATACTTTAAAACGTGGCCTGTCAACCTCACATAACCTAAATATTGTCACCACCAATGCACAGATGCATCATAGAGATGCAAGTTAGCTGAGATCATCAAAGTGCAATGTGTCCATATTTATCACACAAATCACATCTTCTGTTTATTTTCTTACCACTTTAGAAACTAATTTAAGCACTTAACCACAAGGGAACATATAATCCCTTGGCTGTTATTCCATAATTGACTTCGTTTGGTCATGCTTTGAACATGCTTTTTACAGTTTTGGTCACCAAACCACCAATCTCGTCACCAACAAATGACTCATTATTATTAGTTAGCTTCATCTTCTGCCCAGATATCCCTAACCCCAGTCTTCAGTCTTTTCTTATTTTATAGTTAGTAGTCCACCATTAGTTAAATCTTCCAAAGACACATGCGTACTGACAAGCGCACACAGGACACACAGACACAGACACACACACACACACACACATTGGGTGACTGCAAACCCTGAGCCACTCAAAGCCACACTGGCTCCCCGAGCCTCCCTGTCCTCTTCCAAACAGCTGGGCTCCTCCTACCCATGCTTAACACCAGTGGCTAACAGAGCATTTCCCTTAATCGCCTTCTTTCAGGAGCCAGTCTGAGGATGCTTTGAGGGAGTCTCCCCCTCAAGTTCTCCCTCCCCCCTCCCCCAAAATTGGCCGCCTCTCTACCGCCTCTCCCCTGCCCAGCCGATCAGGGTCAGCCCCCGCCACCCCCCTTGCCCCACGCAAGAAAGTTGTTGTGCCAACTGAGTACCACGACACGGTGCCAGGTGAGTTTGAGGAGAAGATCAAACAGCCCAAGTCCTCGGGCATGTCCCAGAGCAGTGCCCAGGACTCTCGCCCTCAGACTCCTGTGAGCGAATACTCACGCAAGGAACTGACACCACGCCCGTCGCCCAAGCTGACACGTGCCAGCTCCAAGATCTTCGAGAAGGTGCGGGACTTTGAACGCCGGAGAAGCATCGACCACGAGGGGTCCATCTCTGGTCGTTCCTGGGCTGGATTTCACCGAGCCCCGTCTGTCGACTCAGACGACGGAGGAAGCCGGTTGGGGATCTCCAGGGAGAGTTCCCGGGAAGATCTGAGCGAGGCTCTGAAGGCTGATGCCGCCCAGCGGAGGTCCATGTTCAGGCAGAGGGCCGCATCCTTGGAAGACAGGCCACGGTACTCCCAGAAGGTCCAGGACATCGAGAGCAAGTTCACCGAGGAGCTGCAGCGCATCAAAAAGCTTGTGGGCAAGCCACACATGAAGAAGTCCTTCTCCACCGAGCAGCTTTCTCCCCGGAAAAGCAGACAGCCTCTGAGGAAGCTGGAGCCCATCCCCCCTCAGGTGCTGCAGAAGCTGCAGGACCGGGAGCGGGCTCAGCAAGCCCAGGAGCAGAGAGAGAGGGAGAAAGAGCAACAATGGAAGGAGCAATCACCTCCCAAGTCACCACGCTTGGAACACAGTCAACAAGAGATACAGCAACATCAACAAGCACCAGAGCAGAGAGTCTCACCTCAGCCCAAGCCAGAGCCCAGGCGTCCTACAGTAAGCATTGTGGCTGGAAGCCGGCTAGGCCAGGAAGTCTCCCCTCCAGAGGCCATGTCCTCCTCGGACTTGCCTGGGCAGCGCTCACCAAGGCAGCTGCGCAGTGCCAGTCCCATGACTGAAAGCCTTCGGAGGTCGCCAATTGATGTCACCCATGTGCCCGAGGAGCGAAGACGCACTGAGTCGCCATCACGGAACGTTGTGGAAATGGCACTGCGCAAGGTGGAACGGAGACCCGCAAGCCCCCTGGTGCAGAGGGTAATACGAGTGCAAGAAGTTCCCACAGTGTCCGAAAAGGAGGAAACTGTTCACCGGAAGACGCCCGTAGAGATAACGGTTAGGAAATTGGAGCGTAGACCCGAAAGTCCACTTGTGCAAAGAGACCCTGTCATGATACAAGAACGACCCATTCAGCCTCCCCCAAAACCTCCCAGGGTTACTCTGCCAGAGGAGGAAAATATGGAACTGGACATGACTCCTCTGACTCCGTTGCCTTCCACCATACCGGCCCCTGCTGCCGCTCTGCCGAAACTTGCCATTCCTACCATAATTGTAGAGGAGGAACCCATGGAGGTGGTTCCAGCGGAGGTTGACAAGCCAAAGAAAAGCAGCCCTGTCAGAGAGGAGAAACCGCAGAGGACCCGAGGGAAAGGCAGACGCACCAGGCCCATGTCTCCTGAACTCGGTAGGTTTGGATTTATTTCTTGTAAAAGTCAAACAAATATCATACCTGTAAAATGCATAGAAGTATTACAAATGGGGGGGGGGTTGTATGCATTTACACTTACTGCTAATGACTACCAATGGGTCACACCATTTCAATATCTTGATTTTGATCACTATTTTAAAATGTGTTGAAAGTGGTATATCTATTACAGTGTGTTTTATTACACTACTAAGATACATTACATTTCTGTTCTCTGAATACTTGGGCAGAATCCTCCGATGATTCGTACGTGTCTGCAGGGGAGGACCCCATGGAGGCCCCTGTGTTTGAATTTCCGCTCCATGACTTTGCTGCATCCACTGGCGTTGAGGTGGTCCTCAAATGCGTCATTGCTGGCACACCTCTCCCAGAAGGCAAGTTTGTTTCGCTGCTGTGCTTCTGCTGCATTTATTTGCATTCTCAGAAGCTTTAAACTTAAAAAGTCTATGCTAAGATGAACTGATTTAATTGAGTTGGGCCATGTTTACAGACACTTTTAAATGGTCATGATCCTCAGCTGCTACAGGTCATAGTGATTTTCGTTTGATCTTTTAAGCTTATGCAGATTAACACATTACCTTGTGTTAATGACTGCTTATTCAGTGATAAGACTGGCCCAGGGCCTGCTCTTTCTCTCTGTCTCTCTTTCTCTCACTGTTAACGAGAGTGAAGGTGCATCCTGTTAATCTTCTCTGCTATGACCCTCCAGTCACATGGAAAAGAAACAACACAGAGATTAAGAGCAGCCCGACACATGTGGTGAAAGTGGAGGGGGAGAGACACTCTCTGATCATCAAATGGACAAAAGTGAGTGATGCTGGGACATACACCGTCACGGCCACCAATCAGATGGGTTCAGTGTCCTGTAGTGCCACCCTCACCATCAAAGCAGGTGAGTGAGCCTGACTTGGCTGCCATTAATATCCCAGAAAGCTGGTTAAGCTCTTAAGATGAGTGTACCTGTAGGGAGACCAGAGGGTTTGGCCTGTGCTATGGAAAGGGCCCTTTAGGCTGATCTACATCTGCCATTTTGGCAAGACATGGCTGACTCATAAGTGGATTTGAAACATTTCTTGATGCAACCCTGAAGTTAAGCATATCACATCCATGAATATTTTTCAAAACTTTGACATTGATGTGGATTAGGGACTCTTGCCAGGCTGGCAGGGAGCTTCATGTTTGCTTCTTCCCATCAGAATCAAACCAGGAAGTGTCTTTCTCTACACTTAACATGAAGCCATGAAAACATAGCAAATGGCCAACTTTTCTTCATGGATGGCCCACAAGTGCATGTCACATTAGGAATGACTGAGTAGCTTTTCTAAGAGTAAGGAATATATATTTTTGGCTGGTAATATGTACAGTATATATAAATCCATACAGCTATTCATTTTAGTGGGCTTAATGAATGAGTCTCCTCATCAGTATGAATGTGGTCTCTGACCATGGGGTGCATGGGGTGCTCAGAAGTTCTCTGGAATGTTTTCAACAAACTAGACAATAACATTGAACACTAAAACATGTGCATTAGTCATCTAACCTGATAACTTTGGAAGCTACAACATAATTTTTGTTTGCACACATACACACACACACATACATAAAGTCAAAAACATAAGCAGTTTGGGATAGCAGTTCCTACCACCACCTTCTCCCTCTTCTCTCTCCTATTTATTTTGCTCCCCCTCCCCCTCCTCTTTCTTTCTACCTCTGTGCAGTATTCTAGCTGTGCCTTCTCACTGATAGTTACCATAGCAACCCAGCGGCTAAATTGAACTTATAAATTGTTAAAGGCACGCTGGCCGCTTGATGAATTTCAGAATAAACACAGTTGTTTGGGGATCCCTGCAGATGGTCCCAGCCTGACATTTTCCACAAACATTAGTCTTGCCTTCCCTGCTTTGCCAAATAAATTTTACATGAATTACTGTAGAAATTAAGGTCTTAAATGTCGGACGTGCAAAGCAGCGTAGCAAAGTGATCTAACTGCGTTTCCACAGACACTGAGCTAAACAAGCGGCAATAGCTGTTCTCATTAACAATCATTATGGGGCATACAGCATTTGAATGGAAAACTACAGCAGCGCCATTAATTAATTGCAATGTTTCTTTCAACAGTATTACATATGCATTAGCTTTTATATTAATGCAAAGAGGCTATTGTGTCTTATCTCTGGCAATAATTGGAAACACTTAATGTCCATTAAAATCTTTTCAAGTCATTTGAAAATTATAATGAAGCAAAACTGAATCAGAATATATTTTTGTAATTGGTGCAAGGAAGCCTATTTCTAAAATATACATGATATATATTTGAGCCGTTGTAAATCCCTGGCTATAAAACAGTTTGAGAAGAAATCATTTGACACTGCTAGTTAAGATGTTTCCGTTTTTTCCCTGCTTTTCCCACTGAAATATGATTGTTATTCCTTGGGCTTAGCAAGGTATCTGGTGATGGCTCTTGAGAAAGGGATGCTTTACCTTATAAGGGTATTGCATGCACTGGATATTTATAGTACTTCTTGTTCCCTGAAATGATCACAGTCTGCGTTATTTTCACCTGACATTAATGTCATCCTCACAGCACTGCACCTTCACAACAAATACCACAAAGCAGTAGTCAGGCTCAGCACACATTCTGGCATCATCACCCTTTTAATTTGTCTTTTTAAAGTTATGCATTTGCTATATTCATGCTATGTCCTAATGTCATTACAGTATAAATCTAAACTGTGTGCAAAATATTAGTTTGGAGGACATTGAATAGGCTCAAAAATATGTAAACGTTCATTGTGTGTTCTTCATGGTAGGTATTAGCTCAGTAACACTGGGATATACAATATATTAGAAAAGTGAGGGGCTAAAGAAAGCCAAAGAACATTTTTATAATTCGGTTGCCAAGAGAGACAATGCAGTGCTGGAAACAAGAAAAAACATTTAGGGTGTGCTTGTGTATTGTAATTGGACATCTGGATATGTCTATATGTGTGAGTTTAAATGGGAGAGAGAGAGAGAAAGAGAGAGAGAGGATAAGTAATCTGATAAGAGGGGAGGGCATGAGCACGTAACGGAGAGAATTCTCATACGTCAGCCCACTAGTCAAACTCAATGGCCACTTGTTGAAGCGCTGACAAGTTATCACAAATGCTGTGGGGATTTAACACGCGGTGGAGCCCCTCAAGGTTGCTCAGTCCACAACCTCAGTGTGAATGGAGGTGTGGGGCTAGGTGAGTCTTTTCAGGATACGGCACAGATGGGGGGAGAGGCTTGCTCACAGATTTTATTGTTGAAATTGCAATGGCTAGGCTGTTCTTACTGCAAAGGACAGTTTGCAAACCTCCTTTTAACCACCAAGGAACAAAGATATCTTTCTAAAATGGAATACGGTGGTAAAATTGTTGGAGATTATCAGACCCTTTTGGAGAACATTCAGATAATTCTGACTTCTGGGAAGTGCATTTGGAAGCTTCCAGATAGAGCTCTTGGTTGAAATAAATGTAGATATGTCTTTATTTACTTGTTATGCACTTAAACTGAGTACTTCTGAGGGATTTTGCAGTAGATTTGCATGATTTTATCCATGTACAAATGTCAAAGTGTGCAATTAGAATTGCATGCGAACTGTAATATATACATGTTCTGGTAAGCAGAGACCTGCAGACAGTTTCTATTTTTTCCTCCTGCACATACACTTCGTTGCTCATGAAAACTTGAGGACATGTGCAGGAGGGCACGCTACAGCTACAAAAATTGTCTGCTGTTACCCAGCTCATCTGGAGCTTGACCTCACTTGCTAGGATCTATGTTCAGATTCCAATGGGGTGAACCCCATAAACAGGCTGAGTTCCAGTAGATAAAATTAATTTTAATTTATATCCACCCCAAAACCTTTCTAGATATTGCAAACTGAGCTATGGAATGATTTTTCTCATCATTTAAATTACCAAAAAAACAATTCATAATCTCAATAATGGATAATTCCTCACTGCAGACAACTAGTTGTCCTAGTGAATTCAGTATGCGCCAAAGCCAAATCCCCCAAGTCTATCAAGACAGGTTATTTTGCAAGTGTAACACTCTGACTGTCCCACTATCCCCCAGAGTCCTCACAGGAGCAGAGGGGCAATCTGGGAGTGCCCATGGACATGGCCAGCCCCATCACCTCTGATGAAGAGTACCTGAGCCCCATGGAGGAGAGCATGGACTACGGCAGCTCGTACCGAGGACCCGATCCCAAAACAATCATGGACTCCCGATTTAGGGAACCACCTGCCTTTCAGGTAGAATTACAGCAAATATGTGGAAACATGTAATATCATGAAATTCAATTGATTGATATATAAAGCTGTTCTTGACATAGATTTAATGGTTCTCAATGAGGTTTAATCAATATTCAGCTGAAATTAGATTTCTGTTCTGTCTGTATTATATATATATATATATATATATATATATATATATATATATATAATTTATTATTATTTATTTTTATATATTCAATTATATATTCAATAGCTAATGCTAACATGTTGTTTACTTCAGGCTATCATGAAAGATCAGGCTGTCACTGAGGGACAGGAGGTGACTATGTCTGTTTGCATGACAGGACAGCCCAAACCAATGTTGTACTGGTAGGTTATTGTTGTTTTATTGCATTAGCACTTGTCATTTTTGCAGAGCTTTTAATTTAACATATTAAGAGAACAGTGAGTCATTACCTTAGTGTTTATCAGTTGTGTCATGTACTTTCATGTCATGGATGGTAAAGTACCTTACTTCTAAATTTATGTTCATGGTATCAAGCAAATTTTTACTTTGTTTATAGGCTCAGAGATAGAGTTACCATAAAAACAGGTCCCCGTCACATTGTGCGTGAAACAGATGATGGAACCTTTGAGATGATCATCAAATCAGCACAGAAGTCTGATGCAGGAGTGTACACCTGCAGGATCATTAACGAGTACGGGACAAAGCAGTGTGACGCTAAACTAGAAGTCAGTGGTAAGTATGCATCAGCCCTCATAGCATGGCTCTTACCATGCTTCTGGTAATGTCATTAGACATTTTTACTTTTTATGCCAGTGCAATTCAGGACTTGATTCTATAACAAAATTTAGCTTACTTCTTGCTTAAAAGGATCCTTGGCTAGTAAGACACCTTGGCCATATAAGACTGACACTGGTATCAGCTATATTTTAACAGGATTTAAAAACACTCAAAATGCCTTCTTTTGTATTAAAACTTTTTAAAAAATCCCTTTATTTGCAGAGCTTGTAAGCTGCCATTGCGTTTACATCTTAATGCTTTCTGGGTTAAAAGTGACATCACCTGGTTGATATTGATGGTGTCTATGTACAGCAACAGCTCGCTTGCTGCACCTTGATTGGACCATGATTAGATGCAACCAGGTGATGTCACTTTTTACAACAATGGTAGTTTATAATGAAAGGATTTTCTAAACTTTTACGTTTTTAAATCACGTTTATCCGGCTGACGCTAAGGTCAATCTTATAAGGTCAACATGTCTAACTAGCCAGAGATCAGTTTAAAACTTTATGAATAACCAATGAATACCAGATCTGCTGGATGGCAGAAATTAAGTAATAAACATTGCTTCATTTACTTATTTACTCATATGGTACAACAACTGTAAATTAGGTGGGCTATCAGCTCTACAAAAAATCTGTAAAAGTTTCGTATGAATAAGAGCAGATCTGCAGGATGCAGTCGGAGTAGATTAAGTAGTAGTCATGGCAGAAACTGGCTGCAGAGCACAGAGCATGTTCTCTCAGGAGGGCTCTACACATGACAAGAGTCTGGACCTTATTAACTGCCCTGACTCCTGTAGGCTGCATTGAGCAGTGAGGTGGAGGGCCACTTGCACCACCCACAATGGCCCAAAATACCTCAAACAGATGTGAGTTTTATCATACATGCATTAGTTTTCAACAATCTAAAATCTCACATAATGACCACAGTGAAAACATGACATTTTTTTTGACCATTTACCACTCTTGTCCTGACTGTCTAATATTCTTGTTGAATAATGTGAAATCATGCATTTGAACGTGAACATTTGCCATTGTTATTTTGAATGCAGAGGTCATCACTAGGATGAAGGATCTGCAGCTAATAAAAAATGCTGTGAAAGACTGACACTGAGATTGATGAGTCAGTTTGTAGTACATTTCATTTTTTATCTTTATGATCCTAAGATCCCAAGAAATGTCAAAGTCAGTCAATCAATATGCAAATTCCTTGAAGTGACTTTGAAGACTGTCTGTGACAGAAATAACTTAGATAGATAGAAAGATAAAATTGAGGGAGGGGAATGATTCACCAATTCCATCTCAAACTGAAAAGCCCACTGACAGCCAGCCAACTTCAAGTCTGACACTGACAGAAGATAGTGGCTCTGAATATCTCTTATCTCATTAAATTCTACACCCCCACTCCACGCAGTCTTTTGTAAGGATATCCTCTTCACGGCCATCCCTTCTCTTCAGATTCAAAGATAAACATAAATGAGAACAGGAACTCGAGACTCTTATAAACTTATAAACAAAAGTTGCACCAGGATCTGTCTGACTTCTCCAGGCAGGATGTGACCATGTGAGAGCCACATCTGCAAAGCTTTTCTTTTCTCTGTTTCCCCCAGCACCCACTATAGAGCCTGGACTGGCTGTGATCCGGCCCGTCAAAGACATCATGGTGAAGGCCGGTGAGACGGCCCTGTTTGAGTGTCACGTAGTAGGGCCCCAGGACGTGGACGTAGACTGGCTCTCTGACGGCAAGCTCATCCAGCCGGCACTGCTCAACTGCAAGATGCACTTTGACGGTCGGCGCTGCCGGCTGCTCCTGAACTCTGTTCACGAGGACGATAGCGGCACCTACACCTGCAAGCTGAGCACGGCCAAAGGTGAGGCTGGTTTGCAAGTCAGCATCAGGCAGATTAGTTTTCTTCAAAGAGATAGTAGACAGTTTGTGAGTAAATGAATTTGGAAAGTCTCTGTGCTTACCTAAAGCTGCTCTGCCCCGTGACCTTGGCATTCTGAGTGTTGCGCTCCACTTACTGATCAACAGTCGATGAAGCAGAGTGTATCAGATTGAATTGATTCGTCAACAGTTTGACAGAGTCTCTCTGCCCGACGACAGGGCAGGGGGGTTACGTAAGGTGTTGTCGACTCCAATCTCAAGTGATGACATCTGACTGCTCTGTTTGTCTTCCTTTTCCCCTGTGCTCCTCGATGCCTGTACGCCACTGGGTCTTCAGAGGAGCTGACCTCCAGTGCCAAACTCAAAGTCGTTCCCTCCGTCGAGCCACTCTTCACTCGTAAGCTAGACATGCTGGAGGTGATTGAAGGCCGCAATGCCCGCTTTGACTGCAAGGTCAGCGGAACCCCCCCACCCAAAGTCACCTGGAACCACTTTGGTAAGTGAGCCAACACCCATGATGGGAGATTCGCTAAGTGACCCACGACCTTTGTGATGTGCTAAGTGAGTGCTCTCGGGAGTGTGACGCTTGGGATTTGATCTGTTTCCGTTCCCCAGACCACCCTCTGGAGGAGAATGAGGATGTACGCATTTTAAAAGAAGGGGGGCGCCACTCACTGGTCATCTCTCATGTCAGCAACGAGGACGAAGGCTTCTATACGGTCGTGGCCCGCAATGCACATGGAGAGGCAGAGTGCTCCGCAGAGCTCTATGTGCAAGAGCCCCGGCCAGCGATCTCTGCCCAGATGTAACCCTTTGCACAGCTGTGCACACAACACCACACTTACAGATCATTAAAAGCATGAAGGTTTTATAGTGCAAATGGATGTGAACTAGAAATTAAGCTCTGTCAAATACTGGCAACACTTCAGTACACTACATGAACTATAGAGAGAGTCTATTTTGGCCTATTTTTATATTTATATGATTTAAGTTGTTTTTGTTTATTGATATTGTGTTTATATATCTTGTTTTCTGCAGGGCTAAGCTGGAAAAGATGCCCTCTATACCCGAGGAGCCAGAGGTGCCAGAGAATGAAGTGGAGCGCTTCACCATGCCAGACTTCGTCAAACCCCTGTACGACCTCGACGTCATCGAGGGGAAAGAAGCCATCCTTAAATGCAAAGTCGCCGGCCTGCCATATCCGACCATCGCCTGGTTCCATAACGGCAAGAAGATCGAAAGCACGGAGGACAGGAAGATGACACAATGTTAGTGGCTGAGCAGCATCATTTCAGTTCCCCTAAGCCCCGTACTGCTTCTGTTGAGATATGGCTTCTCCTTATTCTGCCACCTGCCCGTGATATATGGCCCTTTTAGGGATTATACAGACCTAGCGGCTTTAGCAGGCTCTCTGTGGAAATAAGCATGTCACTGAGGAGCTTTAACACACAGTATTATTTATGTGTTAGCCAGACTGTGTGCTGATCCTCATGTCCCTCTGGCCTGTTTTCTCTCCCGCAGTCAGAGACATCCACAGCCTGGTGATTCGCTCGGTGTGCCACGCCCATGGCGGCGTCTACAAGAGTGTCATCTCGAACAAGGTGGGCAAGGCCACCTGCTACGCCCATCTGTACGTGACAGGTGAGTGATGTTCCATGCTCTGATGATGGCATTTCAGCCATCATCAGAGAAGAAGGACACCGAATATATCTGATATATGGAGCTCTGCAAATATTGCTGCAGTGTATATTATGTATAATTTTGGATTTTGGTGTAATTGTTGATTATTCTTATTTTATTTTGTTTAATATCCTTTTTTTCTTTCTTGCTCTCCAGATATCATCCCCGATCCTCCAGATGGGGCCCCAATGGTTGAATCCATTACTGGCAAGACCATTACCTTAAAGTGGAAAAAACCCAAAAGACTAGATCCTTCCATTGGTATTTTCCTATCATACTGGATATCAATTGCATGGTGCCATAATAATATAATGGACATATAAGATAAGAAACATATATACATACAGCATGTTTTTATGTACATAGATGATACATACAGAGTCCTGTTAGCAGGCAGCTTCATTCTTTTTGGTCCTTCATGCTTTGCCTCAGAAAAAGTTACAGCACAGTTGTGGCACTTGGGTAGCTTGTGACATCTCCTTAATTGCTTTTCAACAACAGTTTTATGGGCTCGTCAAAACTGGCCTCAAAAAGGTCCAGATATACTGCCATGCTGGCGCCTGGAGCTGTAAAGTTTGAATGTCCTTGTTTGATATCACTCTGACACACTGCCAGGGCTGTTGTGCAGCCTCAGAATATAATAAACGAGACACATTGACTACAGAGGGACTGGCAAAGATGTCAAAGTTGGGAATTACTTGTGACGTTAACACACTTTATGCTGGTGATTGCAGACCCTGACTCCCTCATGTACGCCGTCCAGCAGCAAGCCCTTGGCTCCATCCAGTGGACCATTATAGCCTCGTGTCTGAAGGAGACATCTTACACAGTCACCATGCTCAACAAAGGGGTTCGCTACGCCTTCAGGGTCCTCTCCATTACCAGCAAGTCTTTCAGCAAGCCCTCTCCTGCCACAGACCCGATCCAGCTCGTAGACAGAGGTATCCAACGGACAGACAGAGAGAGAGAGAGAGAGAGAGAGAGAGAGAATAAATTCAACTCACAGACAGCTGGTATATGATGTGTGAATTACTGTGAGAGACACAGTTTTTTCCATCTCTCTGTGCCTTACAGGTCCCTATCTGCAGGAAGCTCCTGCCATCATTGACAAGCCAGATGTGATGTACGCCGTGGAGAACCAACCTGTCAGCATCAGCGTCATGCTCAATCACGTCATTGCCTCAGTGTCCTGGAAAAGGCGAGTGGCTAAATCCGTAACACTTGATGTCTGATAGAGATCTCCGAGAGCTGCACTGCATTTATAATGCCTATCATTCAATTATGACTAGCCCTTTAATAGGACTACCTTGATGTCTAAGTGGATCTCGGTTTCTGTAAGATGAGAGAGCACTATTCAGCAGTGATCAGATGTGGAAAGTTGACTTTTCAGGTTTTTGTATGTCAGTACTTCTGAAATTTGAGGATTTTCTGTAGTCTACGATATGAGTTACATGATATGACAGTTATGACAAAATTCTGTCACTTGTGGAATTGACCATGTGATCAGTTTTGTTAAGACATTTTAATGGATCTCATTGTTACACTGGGCCTAAGTTTAATAAAGGATAATAATAAAAGTAACTTTTGTAAACGAAGTACAGCTTTCTTACAAAATGGGTAAATCAGATTTGGAGCTATAAAAAACAATTCTGCCCTGCTCACAGGAAAGGGGCCACTTTAGTGAACCGCACTGGGATGTTTGAGATGGGCATGCCGGATGATGATCAGCACACTCTGAAGATCGTCAGGGTGAAAAGTACGGACGTGGGTCAGATCACGTGTGTCGCCAGCAACCAGTATGGCAGCGACTCCTGTACCTTCAACCTAGAGCTGGCTGGTGAGTCTCATATGCCAATACCTAAATCTGCTTTATGGGACAGCCTGTAATTTTGCTGTTTTATTTTCATATTTGTGCCTCACAAATGAAAGCCCTTTGCTTCTGAGCATCTGCAGAGAGATGTTGTTAGGCAGGAATCATGTAGGTGAGCGCTACTTTCTTTATGTCCTTTTTGCTGTTTCCTGTTTTGTATGTCCTGTCAGGATGGTATAAGGCCATTGTAAGGTATGTTTGTATTGTAAGATGGTGTGAGGCCAATAAGGAATAAGTCTGTGCATTTGACAAGAAGTGTGCTTGAATAAAATTACAGTCATTTTCTCACTGACAATAGATCCTTATTGAATGAACTTATTGTACTCAACGGGAATTTTTTTGTGTGTTTTTAGCACCTCCAACTTTTGAATCCATCATGGAGGACTTGGATGTCAGTGTGGGAGAGACCCCTCGCTTTGCTGTGGTTGTTGAGGGAAGGCCAATCCCTGACATTCTCTGGTATAAGGTGTGTTCTTCAGTTTGTGTTTCTTCACAGTGAGCTTATCTGACTCTGGCCAAATAATCAAAAAAATTCTTCCAGTTTTTCCTGTGTATGTTTTCACATGAAGGTCTGTAAACACATAACTAGAAAAATAAAATGAGCATAGAGCACGAGGGGTAGAGGGGTCACAGGAATGGCACTAAATGAAGACATGCTGAAAAAAAAATGAATAGGTGTTTAAAATAAAAGTGAAAAGAGGGCCCAGGCTCTTATCTGTGGTACATGGTTGGTACTTTCAGCATAATGAGTAGCGACCTGCCTGGCTAAGTTTGTTATGTTTGGTATGCACCTGATTGGATCAGTGGAACAGGTTAAAGGCTTTCTGTTTTATTCATTTATGATGCTCCTTTTGTCTTAAGTAAAGCCAAAGAAAGAACACAAACCCTGAATACACACACACACACACACACACACACACTTTGTTTTCTGTTCCCTTCATTGCATAAAGTGGTGTTTCAGTAGAGGGGAGTCACGCTGAATTCCCCTGATGTTTTTCTCATCTCTCTTCTCCCTGCATGCATCTGTGAGAGAGCGGTTCCCCTCCCTCTGTTCTTCTGAGTGGGTGGGACTCTAAAGCCCCCAGCAGTCAGCTCAGCCCCCATCAAACCTCTCTCACACTCTTTGGTCAATACCCCCCCACATGCCATGATTCAGTCTGCAGAGGGCCAGTCAATACCACCCCCCACCTCCCACCCCCCACAACAACACTCACCATGATTCAGTCTGCAGAGGGCCAACAAGCTCTCATAAGGATGTTAATTTATGCTATTAGCTAATCCTGGATGATACCTATAGGCTACATGTACCATCTTATCACTTGCTGTCCCTTTTAACTCATGCTGTGCAAACACACGCAGTGGAAGTGGAACAGGGAGATTTAACATATCAAAGAGGGCAGAAAAACTGCAGTCTTCTGATGGTCACACTGTTTGACTTAACTTATTTCTGTGTGTTTGTGTGTGTGTGTGTGTGTGGTTTCAGGATGATGTCCTGCTGGCAGAGAGTAGCCACTACACCTTTGTGTATGATGATAATGAGTGTTCGCTGGTCATACTCAACACCCGGCCAGAGGACTCAGGGGTTTACACCTGCACTGCTAAGAACCTGGGAGGTTCCGTCTCCTGCAAGGCCGAGCTCACCGTTCACACAGGTGAGGCTCTATGGGTACAAGCACTGCTGTATCAGAAATGCTGCATTAGAACCATATAATCTACTGAAAATATTCTCTCTTTCTCAACGCCTACGGCAGTCCTATCTCTCCTCTCTATTTCCCACTATTTGAAAGCCTCTGAATAGAATTTATAGAGTGTATTAAAGTAATTTCTAGATAAAATATAATAATAATACACCACATGTTCGCCACTCGTTTGTTGTTGCCACCATAATGCCTTTGTTAAACAGTATTGTGCCATTATCCCTTCTGCCCAAGGGCATTTATCACATTGAGCCATAAACCTCAGCACTGTCACCACAGATTAAAAGAGGCGATTATTTGATGTAAACAGCCAAATTGAACTGGACAGGGACATGGAGGGAGTCTGAACTCTTCATTTGTGCGAAAGTGACGGCCTGATTGGTTTGGTGATTGTGTTTGTTGCCCACAGCCAAAAAAGCGAGGGAGGACGCGATGGAGGATGAGCAGTCCATCCTGAGGAAGATGCGCCGGCTGACTGATTACTATGACGTGCACAAGGAGATTGGGAGGTGAGTCACTCACAGGGCCCAAATCACTGACAGGCACATCATCACACATTGCCTTTGCTCGACAAAACACCTTACTGTCAGCCCTTAGCAGCATTTTTACATTCCATCTAGAGATTTTGCTCCGGTCTCTTGTCTGATGAAATAAAAACAACAAAAATCTAAACAGAAATAAACTATAGATTAATAGTTTAAATAATAAGTAATAACAAAGAGTTGTAGAGCATAATTTAAAGTAATTGGAAATCAACTCAGTATTTTCAACAGTTTTTAGATGCGGTGTGGAGAATCCCCATGCTCTCGTGTCGTGCGGTGTGGAGAATCCCCATGCTCTCGTGTCGTGCGGTGTGGAGAATCCCCATGCTCTCGTGTCGTGCGGTGTGGAGAATCCCCATGCTCTTGTGTCTTCTTGTCTGATGAAATAAAAGCAAAGAATAAGTAGAATAAGTAGAATAAACAAGGAATATAAAATGTAAACAAAATTAAATATATGAATAATAACAAGTAACAAGATAACAAGTAATTGTAAGAATGAAAGTAACAAGCAATTGAAAAACATAGCTTAAAGTCCTCAAGTTACATGATAATTTGTGCACAAATAATATTTAAATAAGATTTTTCTTTTGTATCGGGATAGATGTCCATTTTAGCTTGTTAAACTATTGATTTGCACTAGCAAAGAACTTCATGTTACTCAGACAAGTTTTAGCACAGTGTAAGTATGGGGCTGTCGCTGCACAGGAGTTCATTTACAGGTTTCACGTCAGTGGGTGACTTTAATGACACCGTGTACAAACCACCGTGGCACTGATGGCAGCCACCCTGTTATTTGAGGCTGAAAAACAAGCAAACATTGAGCCCTTGGACGGCTCCCATGTAAAGCTGTTTACCCGTATCTCAGCTCTGCATGCTGTCATTTTCCCCCCGTTGCGTTCATGCACTGTAATTATAATCCCACCGGCCCACTGCCAGTTTCACAGCTCTCCCTTGCAGGCCTCGCACACATCTCACAGCCGTATCACAGCCGACTGCAGACGCCTCCGCTCTGTACTAGAAACTAATCCTCACCCAGTGACTGCATGGTTATGTGAAGTCTGTGTTGTGGGTCATTGTCAGAGAGACACTGTGGCCATTACCAATAACTGCCCTCCTCCACGTACCTGATCACTTGATGTCGTCTAAACACAGAGTGAACAGATGTAGAGGTCTTGCCAGTCGTATTTGTTTTGATCCCAGGCTTTCTGCATGCAAAACGCAGCACTTCAATAAAAATCCATTGAAAACATGAATATAATACATATTCTTACTTACATGAATATATGGCACAAATGATTAGAATGTCAATGATCTGTTAATGAACAATGGAATTGCATTACACACTGTGATTTTTCATCATAATGTTTTATGTACTTTTTCATCCATTGTTGAACATCTGATGTCATATGCATTCTAATACAGAGGAAGATGAGAAAAGAGTGAAGAGATCTACTTCAGCATCCAGCGAAAGACCTCGTACTCTGAATAATGTCCTCATTTTCATGGAAATTGAAAAATTCTTTCTGTTCAGGGGTGCTTTTTCATATGTGAAGCGCGTGACGCAGAAAGCGGGGAAAATGGAATACGCAGCGAAGTTCATCTCGGCGCGTGCCAAGAAGAAGGCCTCGGCTCTCCGCGAGATGACTCTGCTGTCGGAGCTGGACCACGAGAGGATCCTCTATTTCCACGACGCCTTTGAGACCAAGAATGCAGTCATTATCATCACAGAGATGTATCCTTTCACACAGACTCTTTTCAAGGTTGTGGAGGATGTGACAGGATGAGCTGGACTGTAGAAACCATTTTAAAATGTTTAGATATAAAGGGAAGAATTGCCCTTTTAAGACTACATAGCACTTCTTTACAGTCAGCATAGCATAACTATACTAGGTGTAAGAGGTGACAGGATTAACAAGAGAAAAGAACCCATTTCAGAAGACAGACTTCAAAGACGGTGCTTTTCTTTAAGACAGTCTAATACCTTTTGAATGGTGCGAATACCAACCATGTGTCTGACTTAGTGATAGGCTTCTGTGCTGTCTGGGTTGCAACAATCCTTAAGGGTGTAAAGCCCCTGTCTTCTCACTGACTGTGGCTGTGGGCGGTGGTGAGGGAAGGTGGGTGGTGGGTGGTTGGTGGTGTCAGGGTGCGATGTCTAATACCTGTCTCACACCTGGCGCAGCAAGACGTCTGGAGCATGGCCAGCCTGAGCTCCCCCCCTCCCCCCGTGGACACACTGTCAGAACCACTTAAGCAATGGGCTCTTCAGGCCAGCCATCTTCAGCTTGTTTTCAAGTCGGTGAAGGTTATAGCTTTTAACGACATTGCACAAACACACACACACATACACAAACTCACACCCGCAGGGGCACGGAAACACACACACACACACACACACACACAAACACACACACACGCACACGCACACACACACACACACATATATTCAGGCATACGCACACATGACAATATGTACAAAGGCAGACGGACACGAAAACATGCACACACACGCTTGCACACCCACTCATAAACACTTCTGTTCACCCCTCGTCTTTGCCTGCCATTCCATAATCATGAGTGATGCCCTTGACAAAGTCACACAGGTGTCATGAGGAGCTACTGGAGAGGATGACAAAGAAATCAGTTGTGATGGAGTCAGATGTGAGTTGACTTCCATGACCTTCCTGATGCATCCTAAGATGTGACAGCAGCTTCCATCCTGGCCTACCTTTCTTAACATTACTGACAACTTTCTACAAAATGTTTTTCTTTTGCCCCTGTCATCCTATTCTGACATTCCCGTCTCAGTGTTATAGCCAACAGTTTTTCAAAGGTTCAGATGATTATAGCATTTGACATAATGAGAGTGAATCTTTCTTTGAATGTGCTCCATCAGATCCGTTCCAGTATCAGACAGCTGCTGGAGGGAGTTGGCTATCTCCACGAGCACAACATCCTGCATCTGGATATCAAGGTAAGCACTTCAATCCCATCACTGCTAAGTGCCATTCTGACCCCCCTCTAGACAGGTCATATTAATAAGACTCTGCTTTGGTTTCTCTCCTAGCCTGACAACATTCTCATGGCTGATCCAACAACTGATCAGATTCGTCTCTGTGACTTTGGAAACGCAAGGAAGCTCACTCCTGACGAGGCTCAGTATTGCAAATATGGCTCTCCGGAGTTTGTCCCTCCAGAGGTTGTGAACCAGACACCTGTCTCCAAGGCAACTGACATTTGGTAAAGTACCTGGTACCTCACTTACAAATTGTCTGCTGCAGATCTGACTTTATCATCATGTGATGTTATGAATAGACAAATGTATCATTTAATGCAAAATTTATTTGATTTTCATATTTTTTTCAGGCCAGTTGGGGTCCTGACTTATCTATGGTATGTCTTTTTATGATCTGCTTTGTTCAACACAGCAAGAAAAAAAAAACAAAAAAGCAATACAACTAATTTTTCCTCGTGCATTCTCCCAAATAACTTGTTTTAACCTTTTACACAATGCATCAGACATGCATCAATGAATCACATCAGACATTTGAGATCAATTGATGAATTTCAAAATTAGATAATCAATTCACTATGAGCATGATGGCTAACAATGCTTTCTTTCTCTTCTCCAGCCTCACCGGGGTGTCTCCCTTTGCTGGAGAGAATGACCGGAGCTCTGTCCTCAACATCAGGAACTATAACGTGGCTTTTGAAGAGAGCATGTTTGCCGACCTCTGCCCAGAGGCCAAGGGATTTGTTATCAAACTGTTGGTGGCTGATAAAGTGTGAGTGCCATACTTGGCTTTGGGAGTTTGAAAAAATTAAGCCATGATTTTTTTCTGGCAGTAGGGTGTGAAAAAAAAAATGTTTATGAATCATCACTGGTATTTCATTTTCAGGAGGCCTGATACCAGTGAATGTCTTCGTCATCCATGGTTCAAGGTAAAACTTTTCATCATTTGAAGTCATTCGTCCTTTAAAAAATATCTGTAGGAATTTGTTGTGAATTTGTGGTTTGATGTGGAAGATTGTGGAAAATATTCAGCTGTTTGATTTCATGATTTGCTGAGATGATTTTAGAAAAGTCAAACCAAAATCAAAGTCTCCCATTGTTTTTTAAGGTTATATTTATAAAATAAAAATTACAACATGTGATATCATGCATTTAATTAACAGCTGAATCATACTACACACATATGTTACATTCATTACATTGGTATCAAAAAACATGCATGAAACATGCTGAAAATTTGCCAATAATGCAAACATTTAAAAAAAAATGTACTAAATATGCCACTTTTAATAGATTCTAAACAAAGGAAAGTCTATCAGCACTGAATCCCTCAAGAAGTTCTTGTCCCGAAGAAAATGGCAGGTATGTGAGAGTGTGGATACTTTTTAAACTGCATTGTTGTCTATTTACACTTTTACACTGAAATAATACCACTGGGAAATCAGTAATTAATGGAAAATCGATTACTACATGTGTTCAAAGCATTTATCTTCACTTATCTGTTTCAAGAAACCCTTTTGGCTGCTGTTATCGTAATTGTATTCATTTTTGTTCTCCCTCTCTCAGCGATCTCTTATCAGCTACAAGTCTAAAATGGTGATGAGATCCATTCCCGAGTTGCTGGATGACTCTTCGAGTCACGTGTCCATTGCTGTCCCAAAACACCTCAAAGAGGGCTCCCCTCCACCCTCCTCTTCTTCAGACTCGGATGAGGACATTGAAGAGCTGCCCTTCATCCCCATGCCTTTAAACTTGGGCTTCGCTGGCTCCAGAGTCTCCCTGACGGACATCCCTGCCGAGAGCGAGGCCGCAAGAAAGGCAAATGGCTCAGTGGAGGCTGCTGTGCCAGCTAGCCAGGGACAGGAGCCAATGGAGTGTGAGCCAACTGAAAAGGACAAGGAAGGTGAGGACACCGCAGGAAGAGGACGGGCGAAGAAGAGGTCGACTCAAGATGAGGGGAAAGGGTCCTCGGATGAGGAGTCTGGGGAGGTAGCCCCAAGGGCGGATCACCCCAAGAGGCCCCTGCGTAGGGGTTCCAGCATGGATTCGGACAAGCCAGAGGGGGCCAGCCGTAGAAGGGGTGAGCTGCGGCGGGGAGGCTCAGCCGACAGCGCCCTGACACTCCGCATCAGCCCAGAAGATGGCGCCAGAGATGGGGTGGGTGAGGAGGGCAGACGGGTCCTCAAGAAGGCCGTATCCATGGAGCTCCCGCGGAGGAGCCCAAGCCCCGGCGCTGGCATGATGAGCCAGGAGGACTATGCTCTGAAGCTGGAGCTCATGAGGCAGAGACTGCTCAGGGGTGGCCTGGTGGACAACAAGATGAGCGGCTTGCGCGGGCCACTTATCGACACCCTGGGGATGGGCGACGATCGCCGTTTTACCCGACGTATTGGGGCCCCGCCGCTCATCAGGGCCGCGTCAAGCGAGTCCCCACGTGACGATGTTCCCAAGACCAAGGTGCTGCGCAAGAGTGCCTCGTTCAGCCAGGGCGACGATGTTGAACCCATGCCCCTCCACCGACGCATGGGTGCGCCACTGGAGATCCCGTTGGCGCAGATTGAAGAGCGACGGCTGCAGGAGGCTGTGTCTATGTCCGCCCTCGCTGAGCCTCGCGCCATCACCCCTAAACCCACCACCCCAGAGCCAGAGAGACATGATGTGCCAAGCAAGAAGGACGAGAGTGAGTCTGAGATGAAGGAGAGCAGCATGGGAGAAGAGGAGACTGAGAAGAAGGCAGGTGAGGAAGAGGAGGAAGTAATTGCGATGGAAACAGAAGTGGGGGCAACACTAGAGGCTGGAAGTGTGCAGAGCGCTGGAGATGTGGGTGACCCGAGAGTAGAGGAAAAAGCAGAGTTTGCTCCGAAGGTGATTCAAAAGACCTTGACTGCTAGCATGGTTCAAAGGAGTGTGATAGAGGACAAGATTGAAGAGGTAGATGAGGAGGAAGAGGACGACAGAAAGGACTTAGAGAAAGAAGAAGGGACAGTGTATGGTACTGGAATTGATATTATTAGAAAGGATGAGGATCAGGTTCACCCACCAGTCATATCTCCTGATGTTCCTGGACCTTCCAGCCCTGTCATAGTGCCGCCAACTCCTGCAAGAGCCCAGACCTCAGTCGTCTCAACCTACATGACACCGTCTCCCAGTCGGGTTGTGCTTCCAGATGGCAGGATGTCAGCCTATGCCAGCATAATGCAGACAATTGCTGTACCAGCTTCCCAGGCAGCTCATTCTGTGCCAGCCCCTACCCAGTTCCCCCCATCAGTGCCTGTCTACGCACCTGTTTTTCCAGAACCAACCCCAGCAGTTGCCGACACATCCACTTTCCAAACACGGGAACACCCGGCTGTGTTCTCTAGGGTTGCATCCCCAGAACATCCTGCCAAGGAGCCAAGCCCACCAAAGACTCCCACTTCTCGCCTCTCTCCCATGAGAGACATCCCGCCTGGGGGAAGCAACTTTAAGGACATTGCCTCTGAGGAGGTCTTCGAGGCCAGGTTCAAGAAGCGGGAGTCGTCCTTGACCCGTAGCTTCAAGATGCTCCCCTGGCAGAAGCCTGAGGAGAAGCCGGTTGTGATAGCCACCGATGATGTCGATGAGCAAGTCTACAGGCCTGGGATGGTAGGGGCCCCACTGGAATTTGTGCCCAAGAGGCTGGAGGAGAAGTCCAAGTCAGTGCAGGATCTCCGTGAGGCCCAGAAGGACCCCGGCTTCATGAGGAGACTCTCCATGCGCCTAAGGAGGACCCCGTCCGAAGAGCGCAAGGAGGAAAAGGCCAAAGAGGAGGATGCCTCCAGACGCAGACTCTCTTGGACCCTGGGGCGCCGAGGCTCCCAGGAGAAGAAGGAGGTGGAGATGGTGAGAATGGACGGTGGCATTGAGGTCCCTGTGGAACCGGAGAGCACCAAAAAGCCCAATGAGTCCCCGGTCCTGGCTATGCGCAAGAAGATCGGCTCCACAGTGGCAGGCATATCCCAGCGGATCCGCAGCTACTCTGAGGAAAGAAGAACCAGGACCCAGGAGGAGGAGGGCAGCGTGACCAGGAGGCCCTTCCTGTCTCTCCTGCGCCGATCCTCTACAGGGGCCTCCTCTGAGTCTCTGGAGTCCATGTCCAGCGTTCAGTCTGAGTCCACAGCCAAGCCAGGTACAGCCGTTCTTTCTATTTCCATTTCCTCACATGGTAATACTGGGGTCAGTTTGTGAACAGTGTCGCTTTCTAATGTCTGTAACATTGGTCTTTATGCCACTAGATGTGTACAGCATAATGACTGCAATGACACTGTCTAGAAACTCAGCCTAGGACACAAGCATAAAAGTTATGAACTCAATTTATGAAATTGTTTTGCTGATAGCTATCATTACAAAATATTTGTATCACTAAACATACTGTTGGAAAACAGCAAACTGTAAGGTCTCCCCAAGATATGTCTCCCCATATGCTTAGCCATGTAATGCAAGCTGTTTTGTCATATCCTTTCTGGCAGGTACTGAGACCGATCGGAGGTCCAGGTGGGACAGATGGGGCTTGAGCAGAGGCAAGAGAGACAAGACGGTCTCGCAGCCGGACATCCCCACCGCCATCGCCAGGGAGAACGGCTCGCTGCGCTCGCGCCAGTACTCCCGGCTGGCCTCAGGTGCCTTGGCTTAATCCCATTTATATTTGAAATTTCTCCCATGATACAGCTCACATGGTGCATGGTTGATGATGCCATATGCTCCACTACACGCCTTCATATTGCACTGTGTGTTTACACAGAACAGACCTAGTGAAAAAGAAGCACCATGCATATTGTCACGCTGTACATCCTCATAAACCCTTCAGTGCTTTATATCTCTCTATCTCCCTCACTCTCAAATTTGAATTCAGTCTTTCTTCATATTGCCAAATCATAGAAATAGTAAATACTATTAATAATGGTAAGTGAATGATAATTAACATAATAATAGAATAAACAAATATCTCTCTGGCTTCCCTTTTCTCTCTCTCTCCCACTGTCAGACTTCCCCCCTGTGTTCCACATCAAGCTGAGGGACCACGTCCTGCTGGAGGGAGATCCAGTCACTCTAAGCTGCCTGCCTGCTGGCAGCCCCCACCCACACATCCAGTGGAGGAAAGGTAAGCCTCCTCCTGTCACATTAGCGAGAGCTGGAGAGGAGTGCAGCGCAGCGTAGGCGACAGCAGCTGAACTTTATTTATTTGTTTTGCTTGGCTTGGAGGCCTGTTCAGTTTGCTGCACAGAGAGACTATCCTCTTTACAGAATGAATATTGATTTGCCTGCATCTAGTGCGCTCTGGGTGTATCTCATTCTGTTTTCCAAATGTTTGTGCTTTATAGACACTGTCGATCCTACCTTCAAAACCTCCTGCTTGTCACTTGCTGGTGTTCATTCACCATTTCCTTAATTATTCATCTCACTTTTTTAGTTGTGGAGCAGGTATACCATGCATTATATTTCATTTTATCTGGATTGCATTCAGTAATGTCCATTAACATTGGTGCTGTCCTTGTCATCTCATCAATATACTGTGCCTTGGCTATGTTTTAGAGAAAAAGGAGATTATGCTGAGGTGTCCCCAAAGATTAATGAGTGTGTCGTCACATCGTCTGCACATCTCTTAGCCTCTCCTAAGTGTCTCTTTATTGTGTTTACCTGGCGCTTGGTCACAAATGCTGCGTCTGTCAGCAAACTTTGTGCTGACATCACCACAGCTTAGTGGTTTATTTTTGGACATATTTAAAGCCTGCTTTGTTTTGCAAAATTTCACCTCAGACAGAGATCCCCTGTGGTGCAGCAAAGCCAAGTTTGACACTGCAAACACAAGCTCTGGACGCCCAACCAAAAGCCAGAATTAGCAAAAACACCCGAGAGGAAGGTTACCGCATTCCAGTCAGCGCCAGCGGCAGCTGCTCACATTTGCTGTGGCTTTCTCTTCTTGTTTTGTGCAGATAAGAAGCCACTGGAGATCGATGCGCGGATGAACATGATCTCCTGTCCCGACGGCAGGCAGCTGCTGATGATCATGAAGACCACCAAGAAAGATGCTGGGCTGTACGAATGCGTGGCCACCAACCCACTGGCTTCTATCACCAGCTCCTGCACCCTCTCCCTTGCCCGTGAGTCTCAAAAGCACACCAGAGTGATGGGACAGGGATGGAGAGAGAGAGAGAGAGAGAGAGAGAGAGAGAGAGAGACAGAGAGAGCGAATGAGTTTGCTCAGCTTCTCTCATTTGTAGCTTTGGTTTCATAGATTTGTTTATGCTATTAAACACTGAATTTACTGCCAGGTTTATGTATATATTTCTTTTTACAAATTCAGCAGAAACTTTGAATTTGAGTGTGTGTGATGGGAACTCTTGAGGGATGAAGGGGAAAAACCCAGGGGCACACACACACACACAGTGCCTGCCTCTCTCTCCTCTCCACACCCAGCTGTTAGCAGCTGGCCTGAGAGTGGGAGCCCAGTATCATCACACATGAGGCTTCTGTGGGCTATGGGCAGAGTCAGGGGCCGTGGAGCCTCACTGGCTAATGCTGTGATTAGAGCCACCGGCTTCCAAAGTGCTCCAGCTTACTGGGGTGCCTATGAGGCAACCACAACTGAGTTCAGGCATGAAGCTCTGGGATGAGTAGGAGGGTCCAGCAGGTGTCCTCATATCACAACTCAACTTCTCATATTGAGATGAAGGTGTTCGGTAGTCTGTTTTTGACCAGCATTTGACATGATTGTATTTAATATTATAACTTGTATTTATAGAGATATAGAGATATTCAGTGAAAGGACGTGAATGAGGGCTGGTTGAATGTGTTTTGAATTTGTCTGACCTTGGCTGGTGAATGAATGGAATAAATGAACTTCAAGATGGACCTTCAAGATGGTGATTGTACAACCACTGTACTGTATTCGTGTACACTGAATGTAATGATGTGAAGAGATGATAATGAAGCCCATCCCTGCAGGTCTTCCCAACCGCCCGGGGACCCCTGAGGTTCCGCAGCGCTACAAGAACACGGCTCTGGTTGTGTGGAGACCCTCCGACACCATGGCACCCTGCACCTACTCTTTGGAGAGGAAAACAGAGGGTGGGTGACCTTTGCATTCACTCTGCTGTATAACACCTGACCAGCATAAACTTATTCCTTTGTTCTTTTGTTTATTTGCCTTTACTTTCTTTATTTTTGCACCTATAAAATGTGTTTGCTCTGAAGTGTCTATTTTTCACTGTAGGGACGCATGGCTTTTTTTATGCTGCAAAAGGGAACTGACAATAAACTACCCCAGAAACTGAATCTGAACTAAATTAACTCTTTAGCACCACCATTTGGATATTTTGAGTATTGCAGGTTTTCACTTGTTTCTGCTATGACGATCAGTTGAGAAGTTGAAATAGTGATGATAGTTTTACGAAGTCTACTGCTATCCCAAATGCCAAAATATTTGTTTGTGTTTTTTATGGGATTTTATGGGACCTTAGGTTTTGAAACTGAGATGGTATGATCCCTAAACATAGGTTTTAAGTTCTACCTTGAACATTTTTCAATTCAATTCAGTTTTATTTATACAGCGTCTTTTACAATAGTATTGTCTCATGGCGCTTCACAGAAGGAGCACCCAAGAGCAACAGGGGCAAGGAAAAACTCCCTTATGTTCAGTTAATCTAGGAAGAAACCTTGGGCAGATCCACAACTCAAGGGGCTAACCCAACTGCCAGGGGTCATGGAGAAAAATTACAATCAGTAGTAACCATGACAGACTATAAGTTGCCTATGGTTTAGCTAAGGTTCATAATAGTTCATAATAGAGTATTATCCCACTTTTACATTACATGGTAATCAGTCTATAGGTGGTTATCAGGAATTATGGCTGGACAATGTAGCAGCGGCCAGGCATAGTGACAAACTCGAAGGAGTGAGATGGGTCATGGGGGTAACAGTAAGGGTCCATTTGACAGCACCATTGTGAGGGGGGTCAATCACGAAGCCTCAGGAAGGGGAGTCGGGCCCAGCATCGGCGTCCAGGAAGGTCCTCTGTGATGGGGAGTCGGTCCTGACATGGGCCTCCCGTAGTGTTGGTTGTAGTCCACTCAGGAGGGGAGGGTGAGAGGAGTCCGCCAGAATGAGGCAGGGATGACACTCAGCAAAGATAATTGTGGACAGAGGAAAATAGTGAATTAGGCCAGGCTCACACATCAGAAAGCAAATGTGTAATTTGGGCATACATACATGTGTATAAAATATATATATATACATATAAATATTGAGAGAGAGCTGAAGGAGAGAGAGAGGGAGTTGTACGGCATGACACATGAAGGTTGTGCGGCGGCGCTAGGCTATAGCAGCATAACTAAGGTATGATGCATGGTAAACCAGCACCACTGCAGGGATGGTCAGTGGCTGCCATGCCTCGCAACTGGGGGCAACAGCAGAGGCCAAAAGACCCATGAGAAGTGATGATTTGCCATGCACCATCCCTAACTATGGGAAACAGTAAAGAGGAAGGTTTTAAGTCTAGACTTAAAGGTATTGAGAGTGTCCGCTTGTCGAATGTGGGGGGGGAGATTATTCCACAGGAGGGGTGCACGGTAACAAAAGGCTCTTCCTCCTGTCGTAGAGGTTTGATATTCTTGGGATTACAAGGAGACCAGCATTTTGGGATCTTAGGGTTCTAGGAGGGTGGTAAGGGACAAGTAAGTCTTTAATATATGTTGGTGCATCGCCCTTGAGGGCTTTGTAGGTTAGGAGGAGTATTTTAAAATCAATTCGACTTTTAATAGGGAGCCAATGTAGGGAAGCAAGGATAGGAGAGATATGTTCGTATTTTTTAGTCCTGGTGAGAGTTCGGGCCGCAGCATTTTGTATTAGTTGTAGGTGTATTTTTCTGACCTACGTTACTGTTATTGCTTATAATGCTTCACATTAGAAGAAAACTGTAGATATATTTCAGTTTGGCACCATTTTCACCTATGTTCTTGTCTTCCAGGTGAGGCCAACTGGCTGATGGTGGCCACTGGTGTGGCTGACTGCTACTACAATGTTATTGACCTGCCTTCCTCTGGCGCCATCCGCTTCAGAGTGGCCTGTGTAAACAAGGCTGGACAGGGACCCTACAGCAACCTCTCAGAGAAGGTGGTCCTGGACTCTGCAGGTATGTCACTTTAGAAATGGCTCCTGTTGAGTGTTTCTGTTCTCTTTAAGAGGACAACAGCTGTTTAAGTACTGTATTATGTTGTAGTATAAAATAAAAAAAGTATTAAATATTCCAGTTTATATTTGATATAATAACTGTTTAGTTTATATATATATATATATATATATATATATATATATATATATATAAATTTATTTATTTATTTATTGGACTTTCACATTTCTGTGGTACTGCAAATTCTGTTTGACAGAAACTGCCAAATCCACTGGAGCTGTTGTGGTGAAGACCCTTCCATCAGCGCCCACAGTGGTCACATCTTCCATGACTGTGCCCCTGAAACCCGCCACCACCACTTCTCCAGCCCAGCCTGTGGCTCCCTCAGCTCCAGCCCAACCCAGCAAGCCCACTGCCCCTGTGCCCGCGGTCACCACCACCATCCCTGCCTCAACGCCATCCCCGACCCCAGTTCCAGCGCCTGGCAAAGCCCCAGACCTAGTCCCAGCGCCAGTCACAACTGCCAAAGCTAAGAGTACCCTAAATATCACCATGGCCAAGCCCACCACCGCCCAAACAAAACCGCAGCCGCCAGCACCAGCACCAGCACCAGCTATCTCTAAAACGCCACCTGCAGCTGCCATCAAACCACAAGCAGCACCTGCCTCTGGCAAGCCCTCGCCCCCTGTTATCCTACCCAAACCACAGAGCCCGATCAATGTGGTGCCCCCCATGACCAAAGCTCCCCCTGTCTCCCCACCGCCACTGGTCTCAGCCTCGCAGGCCCTTGGAAAGCCGATTTCAACTGTGCCGATGTACGTGCCCTCCGGTGGCACCACAGTAGCCGCACAAGGGGCCCCCACCACCCCTTCCACTGCTCTCTCACCCCCTGTTGTGCTGGTCACCAGTCTGACCCCAGTTGTGGAGGGCACAGCCACCCATGGCCGCATGACGCCCAGCGGACGAACGACACCCTCTGGTCGGACCACCCCTTCAAGTCTCAGGGTGTCCTCTGGAAAGCCTGGCGAGTCCATGCTACGCCAAGGAGTGCCTCAGAAACCATACACCTTCATGGATGAGAAAGCCAGGTAGATACTTTTACTGAGATTCATGCTGATAACCATATTTTTAATACAGAGATTAATATAGTACATATATTACACACATATTACAAAATATATTACAGAATGCCTTCAAGGAATAAAATCTGCTGTTTAACTTTGTACCTTATGTACTTATTTAACTTAAAGTGCAAGGTAATTCACACAACAACATTAGTGTTCTGTCTTGGGTTCAGGTGCTTCCACAACAGTCTAAGCACAGGTGTAACTAATTGAAGTCATAAGGATGCACATATTGAAAGTTCACTGTTTTATATCCAT
The DNA here is from genome assembly GCA_015244755.2 of Tenualosa ilisha. NCBI lineage: Eukaryota > Metazoa > Chordata > Actinopteri > Clupeiformes > Clupeidae > Tenualosa > Tenualosa ilisha. The sequence continues at coordinate 5,395,652 of PYXC01002596.1, forward strand.
TTTCATTCGCCTCATAGGGGCAGGTTTGGTGTTATTCGAGAGTGCCGGGAGAACGCCACCGGCAACCTGTTCATGGCCAAAATTGTGCCGTATGAGCCGGAGAACAAGAAGTCAGTGCTCCAGGAGTACGACATCCTCAAGTCCCTCCACCATGACAAAATCATGGCTCTGCATGAGGCCTATGTCACGCCTCGCTACCTGGTCCTCATCTCCGAGTGTTGTGCTGGGAAAGAGATCCTCTACAGCCTCATAGACAGGTTTGTTGTTAGGGGGGCTTTTTGCCTTTATTGTGATAGGACAGTGCAGATAGACAGGAAGTGAGTGGGAGAGAGAGATGGGGTGGGATGAGAAGATGCGATGAAGCCAGCTGTGCCATCTGTCTGGTCAGTTTTTTTTTTATTTGCAAACAAGTAGAAAGTTACAGGGACAAAATGCAACAAAACAACACATATACATGACACAGGACATTAACAACAGTTACAGAGGCTAAACAGTACTGCATACATGTTAACAGAATGAAGTAATAGACAGAAGAGAGATATTTGACAGAAATAAACAGGAGGACCATATGTGTGTGTTGGGGAAGATGGTGGGCCGGGGATTGGGGGCAGTTTGGGAGTTGAGTTAGGGGTGATGGCACAGGGTATGGTCAGTTTTCGCAGTCCACAAAGAGTAAATACTGTGCAGTTTGTAGTCTGTGCCTCTACTCTGTACACACAAGATTCAGCTGTATCTCGCACCAGATCACTTACACACTCTGCCTCTCTTATGCTACACGTCTGACGGTGTCTGGCTGCTTGCTACACAGGTTCCGCTACTCTGAAGACGATGTGGTAGCCTACATTGTCCAAGTCCTGCAGGGTCTTGACTACCTTCATAATCGTCGAATCCTGCACCTGGACATCAAGCCGGACAATATTATAGTTACGCACATGAACGTGGTGAAGATTATTGACTTTGGTTCTGCCCAGACCTTCAACCCTCTCTTCCTGAAACAGTTCAGCCCACCCATGGGGACCCTAGACTACATGTGTAAGTAGTAGTGGTTTATTATGCCCTGTGTTATGTCAAGCTAGACTTAAGCTGTGTGTAGGAATCTCCTTGAACCCAACAGTTAAAGGAATTCCTATACACTGTTTAATACAGTGTGTAACAGCGTTTAAGATGTGGGTGTGTTTTATGTGGTTGGCCATACATATTGGTTTGTGAGTGTATGAGCGCCTGTTTGTGTTTCTGTATCTTACAGAGAGGCAGTTATACAGCTGATGTATGGTGCACACTTTATGTGCAGTCTAGAAGGACGAGGAACAGATTTTTTTTGCATGTCTCAATGTCAGAATACTGATGTGGATGAACACTTTAGGATTACTATGACTACACATGGTTGCTTTCCCGACCAGCACAGTACATACTTATCTGTTTCAAAACATACCCACAACACATGTTAAGGCTTATGGTTCTTTCCTAAATCAACTGCCATCTTCTCAAAAGTGTTTTCTGTGAATCTCACGAGGCAGTTTTGTTTATCATCCTCCTCACTGAGTAGTCATCTCTCTCTCCTGCTCTCTCTGTTACATAAATGTGTTTTTCGCTCCCGTGGGGCGCGCTTTTCTCTCTCATCTCTCCACTGTAATTTGTGCTCCTTTGAATCCCTGGCTGCTCTCTCTGAAAGCTCCTGAGATGCTGAAAGGGGATGTGGTGGGCCCGCCAGCTGACATCTGGAGTGTAGGCGTCCTGACCTACATCATGTGAGTATTGAGAAGAGTGCCACCCTCGCCCTCTGTTTATCACCCCGCCACTCCTCTCCTCTTTTTCCCCTCCTCTCCTCTCCTCATCTCTCCATCTGAGAAGCATCTGCAATTTCTCAGAGGATTCAAAGCAATGGCTCTTTTGTTGATACCACAGCTCCACCATGACATAATTTTGTTTCACAGTTGCTATTCATCATGCACATGTTGGTCAATACCACCCACTTATACCTAGTTATAGTTATCGCTTCTTGCCTTGCATTATACATATTGCACAGTAAAAACATTGCACAACATTGCTGCCCATCTCTGAAGGATTCTCCATAAATGCATTGTTTTTATGCATTTCATACATGGGCTGATAAAGGGTGTAGAATACATATAAGTTGTATACCTGTATCAGACGTGGGATCAGTAAAGGGTTGTATACCTGTATCTGTGTGGGAGGGTTGTATACCTGTGAAGGGTTGTATACCTGTATCTAATGTGGGAGGGTTGTATACCTGTAAAGGGTTGTATCCTTGTATCTGATGTGGGATCTGATGTATTCAGGCTCAGTGGGAGGTTGCCTTTTACGGAGATGGATCAAGCTGAGACTGAAGCCAGGATCCAGGCCGCTAAGTTTGACGTCGGCAAGCTCTACCAGAATGTTTCTCAAAGTGCCTCTCTCTTCCTCAAAAAGATTCTGTGCAGCTACCCTTGGTACATTTTAAGCATCACAAACATTTGCTTCTATCTAAAAAGCGCCTCACAGATAAATATTTACTTGTTAATCCATAATGAATAATACATGAGACAAGAGTTGAAATTCCTCTCTTAGAGCAACTTCTCAACCACACATGTTTATGACTATGCTTAAAGGGAAACAGTCTGTGTAGCCACTGAACACATACTACATAATAAGATGCTGTAGATAGTAGAAGATAATATAACTATAGTTATAATGATTATTTTCAATAATGATTTATTTTGATTTGGTCCCTGGGCAGGCCATGTTTATGGTCCATAATGGTTTGTTTTGCCTCCTAGGGCCCGGCCCTCCATCAAGGACTGCTACAACAATGCCTGGCTGCAGGACGCCTACCTGATGCGGCTGCGGCGCCAGACGCTCACCTTCACCACCACGCGCCTCAAGGACTTCCTAACCCAGCAGCAGCAGTTACGCACTGAGGCGGCCACCAAGCACAAAGTCCTCCTTCGCTCCTACCAGAGCTCTCCGCAAACTCCCACCACCCCGACTACACCCACCACCCCCGTCACCCAGTGACCTCCTCCACCTTTAGCTGCACAGAAGGAGGGATATTGTAGCCCCCATACCCCATCACCCAAGAGAGAGGCCCGGTAGGGTTCCCCCAAAAAGAATGCTGGCTGGGCCAGGAAGCACCCCTGGTACCCCCCACCCCATCTCCCACCTCTCTCTTCCTCTCTCCAGTGAGTGGGACAGGCCTGATTGAGCCTAGATGTGCCACCTTTTTCTGAATTAATGCAAGCACACCAGGTTTAGGGGCACCAGACACCAGGTACACCCAGCTCATGCTCACGCAACCATCAAGAGGTCTGCAGATCCGCTCCGAGATGAGACCCTGAATGTGACATTGAACACTGAGGACTCTGAGGAGGTATCTCTCACAGCCGGACAGTTATAACAACACATCAACTATTAATGTTTTTTTTGTTACCTCTTTCCGATGTTGGCAGCATGCTCAGTGGGTTAGTGCTCATTGTCTTGGATTTTCATCCTTGACCCTTAACCCCTAACCCTGGCCTCCTTGTCCCGGTTTCTCTTGACATTCTTCTACTCACACAACATGTTTTGACAAAGCTTTACTAACTGTTCACAGGGATGGGTTTGTGGACCCATGGTAGAGCACAGTAACAGTATTTTCTCACAGAGCTCATTTATCAAAAGCAACACTGACGTGTAGATGACTATTTGCAAGAAAATCAAATGCATAAGAAAATGTGTAAATGTGTAATTCTGTTGTGTCTCCTTAGGTTAAGCAGGGGCCTTGCGATTTGTGAAGAAATGGTGTATATCTTTTTTCTGCTAGTTTTTAATGACCTTGAGATACTCTTTTATTACAAGTAACTGTCATAGCAGTGACATATCTAAATATTATTGAATGTTGACTTAAGATAAATGGGCACTCCAAATTTTAGAAGTTGAAGAGGACATTTAAGATGATGTTCTTAAATATAATATAATGCTAGAGACTTCAATGAATCCAACTTATGCCAAGACACTTTAAAGGTTTTAGAATCTAAATGTTTGTCATCACATCTTATATAAATGGTTGCTGCAAGTGAAAGGAAACACTTTTCATTGCTAAATACCAAAGGTGGTAGTGAAGCTAACCTGCTGTTGTGAACTAATGAATCCATCAAAAACATTTCAGTATTGTGATATGGACATATAAATGGGCTGCAATTGATTTTAGAGCAAATTTTTCAAGAATTATGGTTTGATGCTGTAAATGTGGATGCATTTTTTATCTTTGGGGCATTGCTCTCCAAGACAAATAGCAGTCCTGCCTCTGAATGGCCGCCGCCGTCCTGCCCGTGTTGCTGTGATGTCTACACAGTCACAGGTGAGCCTCTTGTGCTAAATCTACACACATGACTAATTTTGTGTCTGGCTGACTGTGTCTGTGTGGAAATGGTTTCCTGGACATTGACCACATAGTGTATGTGAAAGTCAGCATTGTGGTCATTTGGGTTTTTATATGTCATCCACAGGTGCAATACATTTAAACACTAAACATCTAGACACATTTTAATCATTTTTAATCATCAGCTGTTATGTTGAATGCCATTTCAGAACCTTTTCGTTGCCTTCCTCTCCTGACTGTGCACATACTGTCCTTATTTTCATGTTGTCATTTTTTCCTGTTATGCTTGCACTTTTACCTTAATCATTGCTTAACATAATATTCATAATTTATTTGAAATATATTGTACATTGTTCTTGAAATCTAAAGTATGCCAGCCAATGTTTCATTGCACCTGTTGAATTGCAAGAGTTTCTGGCAACCTGACAAAAAGTTGTCATAGTTACTTGTACAAAAAAAAAAAAGTGAAAGTCTTTGGACATTGTTAGATCCAAAATGTCACAATTAACAGTAAATAAGCAATTCAGTTAGTTTAAAAAAAATTAAGATTTTTCTTTTTTTGTGATGTTCAGAGATTAACATTAGAATTGTAGGAATTAAGACATTTTTTTTGTTAGTGAATAAAATTTTCAAGATGATCTCAAATGGATCCATATTATGGGTATAAAGCTCTTCTAAAGACCCTTTGCTGAAATGAAATGTCTTCACAAATTGCATCTGATTAAATTCCAAAGAAGATGTCTATGTTATGGAGAGAAATTTTAAACAATAACAAAACTGTATTTTCCGGTCACAGCTTTGACACCATATGGATATTCAGTATTCACTAATAAAGACTGTTTTCTGTGGAGAAAAAGTTGTGATTATATTGTTCAGTAAGACCATGATAATAAATACAAGAAAAACAAGACTCTAAAGAAGTCCAGGCTAACTGTCCAACATTAATTCCAACATTGTGATAGGCAATTGACTCTAACCCCTTACTTTTTTATCATTATTTTTTGTGCAATGAGCAGGAGAGTGCACTGAAACATTTGTATACTTCATCCAACACTTAGACTGAAGCTAAAGCAGTTTATGCGATACCAAAGCTGTTCATATTGAATTCCCTGAGATGCAACAGTGTTCTGATAGAGCATTTACTGCTGTGTCTAGTTGGTGGGGGCAAATGACAAGCACATTGTCACACATTTTAGTTTCAGTGTATTTTTTCATGATCTGTAATTTATTGAATAGGATATGCAAAAGGGTGTAAAGTTATAGCTAGCTTATAGCTAGACTTCTCTGAGGTGAACAATATGGCTGATGAGACAACAAATAAAGAGTTTATCATTCAAATGCCCAATCAAGAGTTTGTGGTTGTGAATATGGTTTTGTATTATTTATTTTTTGTGTGAGTGTTTTTGTTTCTTTATCATGCTAAGCAACCCCTTTAATGTGAATCTGAATAAAGCTTTTATTTCTGGATTGCATAATGTTGCACTAAACCAGTGACACCTGTGTTTTACAGTAGTGTGAAATGAGTGTTTGTTTAAAATACATTACCATTTATTAAATAAAGTTAACTCTTATCAAGTTATACACTTACAGGAATTCTGTTATATATTAATCTATACACAAATTGGATTCTGATCTTATGAACAGAGCATGAAAGGGAACATTGAGGGGAATGCCAATTTAACCATGGCTTTGTTGAAATAGGAGAGGTTGTGCATGGCCACAGCGCTGTCATGAACATGGCCTGCCACTTGGTTTTGTTTGTTCTGATGATGGTCTTAATATGCTGCTAAAGATAAACATGACAGAATAACCATGTAATGTGGGTACCCACTTCATAAAATAAAAGCTTCTGTGGTGTTGCATATGAATGTAAATTTGCGCATGGGACAAATTCAGAGTCACTGGTGTTGATTTGCTGGAGAGATCAAACATGATACAAGATACTTACCACAGTAATACTCACTTAATGGCTTTCTGTTAAAGGGGAAGATTGCATTAGAGGTTGCCTTGGCCACATGGATATGAACTAAACAGGGGTAGTGAGGCAATCTTTCCAGTGACAGTTACTTATGAACCAAGCACAGCTGGTTTGAAGCATCCACAAGTGGTACATTAGCTCATGCACAGACCACGGTCAAGTAGGGCCAACCCAAATCTAACCCCAGGTTCCCCAGTGGTACCCACCTGACATATTTGCTCATCAGGGAGCACTCACGTTTCACCTCCTCTGCCGATGCACCTCAAGCCACCATCCTTAGCCCCCAATTACTGCTCATTAGGCCTCACTCCCCTGGCCTCCTTGGGGGCATTTGGTCAGGGAAGGTTAGACTATATAAGGCCCGGCTGGTTCCTCCACAACATTTGGTGCTCATCTTTTATCAGTCGGGCCACACCAGTGCAGCTTTAGACAAGTGAAGGTCCAAAGATGGGAAAAATGCCATCTTGGAATTTGCAAGGCCTCCTCCACCCTCTCAACACAGGCAGCCCGGGCGTGGCTCCTGTTTATAAAGTTCTGACCAAACGAGTGACCAAACTCACTCTCCGGCTCCCTGGGTGAGTCAACATCTAAGAGAACCTCTCCACGGTAAGTGGTCTTGGCCTGGTGAAACTCTACTGTACATTGCTGTTTCTCAATAGAAGGATCATTTTAATTATTTTAATTATTTAATTATTTATTGCATTAGTTCACATTCCACTGTTTGCTTAAAAGAGAAATCCGGTGTGAATGAATCCATCGGAATAACCTCATACAACTGGGCTACAGATTGATTCTCATTCGATCCCTCCTTGAAAGGCCTTCTTTCATGTTTACATTTATTTTGTTGACTTACTAGAATTTGCAGAATTAGTTACAAACATTTCATATATGACATGCAACAACATGTATAATTACAAATTTGCCTTATGCTGTAGTGGCCTTCAGGATGGATTAAATGGAGATACTTTTGGGCCCAATATATAGTTAGTGAGTAAATAACAGATGGTTTCTCAGTAGTCATAGTCTCACACAGCTTCTACCTCTTATGGTGTGTGTGTGTGTGTGTGTGTGTGTGTTTGTGTGCGCGTGTGTGCCATAGATGTCCAAGGCCAAGGCTGCACCCCCTCCTGGGTGCACTCTTGACATAAATGACCCTCAGGTCCAGGAGGCAGCTATTCGGATCCAGGCTTCATATCGAGGCCATAGGTGAGTCATATCAGCCTGGTCATGTTGATCAGCGGCTCAGATGGGAAAATACTGTAATAATAAGGAGGAAATAGGTGTCATGCCATAAGCACTACAAAGCAATGAGTTTGACTCTTGTCTAATGAATAAGACCATTTTTTTGTGTCATGGGACACAAAATTGAAAATTGTCGCAACAAGTGCATCTGTTCACTTCTAGTAGAGTTGTTTATGTCTATGTAATGTCTATGCCTAGATCACGAAAGGAGCTTAGGGAGAAAGGCCCTCCAAAATTCCTGCAGGAGCTGAAGGACGTGGTTCTCCTGGAAGGGAGTGCAGCTAAGCTAGAGTGTCGGGTCAGTGCTTTCCCTGACCCCTTCATTGTTTGGTCGAAAGATGGAGCAGAGTTGAAAGATGGACCCAAGTACAGATATGTGTTTGAAGACCCAGACGTGGTGGCATTGGTGGTGCGTGATGGTGTCCTGGCAGACTTGGGCAAATACACAGTGACCATCAAGAACCCTTTTGGCATGACCTCTGGATCTGCTTGTATTTTGATAGAGGGTGAGCTCAGCAAAATTTGTGATCTATCATTAGAGTATGTAGTCACTTGATTAAAAGTGTTTTTCAGAACGAAACACTGGGAAATAATTGGAGCTGTTACATCTTTTTCACCACAACAGTTCCTGCTAAAGTAACCAAAGGCCCAGACAGTGTAAAAGCTAAAAAAGGGACCACAGTGGTGCTAAAAGCAGATATTGCTGGGGAGCCCCCTCCAGATGTTGGCTGGCTTAAGGACGGTGAAGACATTGAGGAGGATGACAGGTAAACAACATAGAATCACTTAGTCAAGACTCTAGATCTTTAAGGGTCTTTGTCAATGTTTCGAGACGTATGGGTAGATTCCAAATTATGCACACTCCACTTCACAGATCTTAAGGATCTCCACCTCCCCTCAACTTTCTCTCTCTCTCACTCTCTCTCTCTCACATACACACACAAATACACACACACACAAACTTTTTCATGCATGCCAGTATGTTTTTGAGGCCCTGTATCAGATTTTAAAAGCAGAGGCTTGTTTCGAAAAAGAGGCTACATTGCTGCTCCACTGTCTACGTTATCTTGGGACATTGAGGCATAAATAGGGAGAACATGAGAAACGTGCATACAACTGTGGCTTTAAACTAGGTGGAGCTAAGGGTGTGAACTGAATGGTCAAGTGCATGAGCACAGCAAACACATGGCAGGGCCTCCGCTCCCCAGACTGGAAACTTTCCAGGCCAGCAAGTGTTCCAGCACACGCGCAAAGTGCACTGAGACCTACATACTAAAACTGAACTTTGACATTTACAGTCCAATGGATTACACTCTGCTGTGAGATGCATACCTTATGAAGAAATATCCCAGATATTGTTATGGTTATTTTAAAGAGTCTTATAATGTAGTGTATATACTTTTGTTGTTGTTTATTTAAAAAAATAGGATTTAAAATGCAATGATTTTGTTTAATTGATAGCATTGTAAATTTACAGCCTAAATCATGATTTACAAATATTCTCTAAAATGGGAATATGTTTGTTTGCTTTCCAGAGTATTTTTTGATGTAGGAGACACCAACACCATCCTAACAATAAAAAACGCACAGCGCTCAGATGCTGGAAAATATGAGATCTTTGTGGAAAACAATTTGGGCACAGACCAGTCCTTTGCACGTGTTGACATCCTGTGATGGTGCTGTGTGTGCTTCCCTTGTACTTCAATTCTGCTCTTCAATCTCTTCTGGTCTTGATTACTGGCAACAAATCTCTCTTGATGTTAAAGATCCTGCATATTTAAAACCAGTGTAAATAATACTGGACTATAACGCCAACACCTGATGACCACTCTGTTTACAGTATGTGACATGGATGTGGTGCTGCTGCATTGATGCTTTTAATAATGCATTTCCTTTTATTTTCTGTGTTCACAGCCTAGATGTATAACTTCAGCGTATTGGCAACCCTGGCATGTTTATACTGTCATAGAATCAGCCATTGGTTCACAGTTGACTGCACATAAAAAAAATAAAATTGTAGCACCAAGTAGCCCACACCTTTTCACTTCAGAGTTCAAGCACTTTCTTCTTAAGAGTGATGTTTACTTTGGTGTGTGTCATTAACCTTGAATTTGCCATACTAGAACAGAAGACCTGTTAAAGCAGTACCTCACAGATATTTATAATACGTCTTCCAGCAGGACACACACACACACAAAAATAAAAACAACAATTAGGCAGGCACATTAACAGAAAAGTTTCATGACTGAGGGAAGAGAGCACCCGTCCGAGCATGGCTTTAACTAGATCAGTAGTTCCCAAACTATTAATTGTCACATACTAGCCCCACGACACTACGGACAGCTTCCTATAATAACAATTAAGATTTTTGCATAATTATTGCTGCATTGACAAAATGTAAACACAAATCTCATATATGTAGCAACAACTGTGTTATAGGTGATTAGACCTTTTTCCATGTTATCTATAATCTGGTGAGAGCTGAAAGTCCATTCACAGATGTTTACCCCATAGAACTAATTAAAGTGCCCCCAATAGTAGGCTACTCATACCCCAGTTTGACAACCACTAAAGATAACACGTTTATTGTACTTTGTGAAATAGCCTAGTCAGTAATTGCCACAAAAGCCCATCATGTTCATTACTTCTTTTACGTCTTTTTCACGTGAAGAGTGACAACGAGGAGGTAAAAAGACACAAGGAGGTAAAAAGATACAAATTTTCAAGTAGGCTATGAGCGATTCAGCTATTAAATGGTTCATCATAACCGCGTCTGCAAAATTTCAAAGGTGAACACTTCCCTTTGTTTGCCAGTGTCAGATCGTTTGAGTTCTTTACGTGCACATAGAACAGCGCTGGGGGCTCCTCCAAACAACAAATGTCTGAATGCCAATACCAGGGGAAGTAGGTGCAAAAACAGCCAGTGCGAACAGCGCTCGGAGGTTTGATGATACAAACAATACCTATCTTCGAACGTTAATTTTTTGCAATTAAATTAAATCAAATCACAATAAAGCTTTAATAGGCTTACACGAAGACTTTGAAATAGTAGGGCCAGGTCTAAATATGTGGGTAAATTTAATGCCAAGTATTTTGTGAGTGGTGTGGTATGAATACCAATGATGCAAACTTCCTCGTCAACTTCACGACTGGACTACGCGAACTTTGAAGACTCTCCCTATCCTCCATTCTGTACTAGCCGGTTTTAAGGCTCCCCGAATTGGGAGTTCCTTGCCAGCGAAAACTTTGCAAGGAAGTTTGGCAAAAGTTTCCAAATCGTTCAACAACTTTACAACAGGAAAGACTACATTGTCGCTTTTGGAATTGCCAAATCCGAAATAAGGCTGTTAATTTGTCATTTCCGATTAATGTAGTAAAACTGCGTTGACAGGAAAACTACATCCTCAGGCCGAGAGAGCTTTTAAACTTTGTTTGCGTGGTGGATTTTGCTGAATTTAAACGGGCAACGCATATGTCTTGAAGAGTGACGTTCCTGTGCAGAATGACATTCAGTATTGGCAAAACGATTATAGTAATTTTTAGTAGTTTTTTTCTTTTTACATAGGGTGATATTATAAGTGGTTTACAACAGTTTTGTATAAAATGCCGTACAATATTGAAATGCACCAATGGTTTAAGTGACATGCACAGTCGAAGCCACATGTGTGGGACCCACTTGAGAATAGCTTACTCCATTTTCTCACACTGGACCAGGTATAACTGCAAAAAAATGAGAGAATATGCATACTGGCTGTTTAAGGTCATGTCAAAAGAAAAAAATATCTCACTTTCTATAACTCAACTCCTCATTATGGATAAACCTCAATTTTGCCAATCTCTAGGAAGCTGGGATGACAGTAGATTGTAGCCACTAATGAGAGTGTGGCAAAGTTGACTAATATTTGGCAAAACTGGTGATATGGTGAAAAGTCATACACCATATGCTCAATCAAATTAAATTATATAATGATGTGCCATGTCTAGCTGCAAACCACTGGCCCTAGGAAGACTGTAACCTCATTGCAAAACACTGTCCTTTGGCAACTTAGCTGCTTTTGGTTCCATCCAGTACCGGCATAATATTTCTGATGACAAAATGGTCATAAGCCTGTAAGATATTTTATCTATGATGGCCTATTAAAACATTCACTCCAACACAGCACTTCAAGTGTGTTTAGATGTCTCACTAGGCTAATCACACTTCCTCCATAGCCTGGCTCAATCTGACATTTAACTTGGGTGGATACATAGCTGTCATTTTTCCACATACGCTGGATTGCAGTAGTTACATTCTCTGAGGTGAGTACAAGGAATGTAAATGAAAATGCCTCTGTTGGTTGTTTCTTGATTTTGGTTGCGGGGGGTTAGGCCCACCTCCATTTGCCAGACTAGTGCCACCTAGTGCTTCCACTCTGTTTCTTTTAGCTCCACCACTCTGTCAGGGAGCCAGGCGTAAGCTTTGGTTTGTACCGTCTCTGAGCTGGGATGGGCCAATCAACAAACAGACGGAGGGCTGAAAGTGTTAATGATGAATTCAAATGGTCATGACCAAACAGTAGCAATTGGTTGAAGCAGAAAGTATCTGTCCACTGTGGAGTGAATACATGCCTGTTGGTAGGTTCAGGCGCTTTGCAAAAAGTAAAAAGATGTGAAAGTGGCTGCATCAGGCTACACCACCATCACATCAGGGGGGAAAAAACTGTTTTTAACTGGTTCTTTATTGCAGGCAAATCAAAAGAAATGCAAATAGGCCTGGTGACTATTCTTTGTTGAAACCTCTCGCAGATCAGGATGGCTTTTTCCAGGCTATTCAATTCTGTTCCTTTATTCAATTTATTTGCAGGCTTCTGTGTGCACTTATTCAGAGAGATGATTTTGAATGTAGCCTAGCCATCACAGCCCAGTACATCTATTCATGGTAGTCGCCTGGCAGTGTATTTAGATAGCTGGGGTAAAAACTATCGCTTACAATATCTTTAAGATAAAATGATAACACAGCATTTACCAAGGATGTGGAATTAACCTGTAAAGATCTTTATGAGCACTAAAAAAGAGACTCATTTATTTGGTCCAAAAAGAGGCCTGGACCAGCAGCCAATATGTATTATGTTTCTGCCTCATGTGTGTCACATAAAATTGATGTTGATAGGTCACGGTCATGATGGAAGGCACATGACAGCATTAAAATTGTGCAGTACTGACCTAGTTATCACAGAGTTCAAGTTTTATAGTTGTATTTGTATCAGTACTAATTTTAGAGATGTCAGATTTCAGGTCAGTAGGTCTGGACTGTTTGGCTGCATGTGTCTCTGGCCATATATTTGCACATAATAAAAGTACTGATGGCTAGTGTCCTGGCTGATCTTGAATACACTAAGAGCGGGCTGGTGAAAGGTCTGTCAGGTTTACTGTAGACCTGATAGCATTTCTACAGACCTCAGCCAAAGAGTTGTAACTGTAGAAGAAGCACCATCTGCTTATAAATGATAATGTGACTTTAAACTGAAGACACTATGAGCCTATATTTCACTACTTATTTTGAAGCTTCATGCGACAATAAATGAATGAATAAAAAAATCGTTTTGAGCAAGTTACATTTCCTGCCTTGAGCTTGTTAGCTGCTAGAATCCATTGCCGCTTTAAGAGAGGCGGGCGCCTTGAAACCGACTAGTTCCATGTTTGTATCTTGAAATTGAGAGCAGAGACGAACTCCATGTTGTAACAAAGTTATCAACAAGAAACCCCTCCTTTTATTTTATTTTAATTTTATTGTTCTTCTTTGTTTTATTAACAATCGGAGGCACATGAATGACTGTACTTGCGTACGTATAGGAGCTCGTTTTATATTTCTAACGATTAGGGGAGGAGGCAAGATAGACTTTAGCTTAGCGCGATATTTGCTTAAATTAAAATTACCTGGCAGATTTTTTTAAAAAGTAAAAGTATACTTCAATTCGTAATTGCTCTGGATTTACGGATCTCATGGACCACCCGTCCTCGTCAGTAATCACACAAGTGAGCCGTGATGAAGAGGCGAGTACTCCTTTACGAGAGAAAGGTAAGTTTGAAAAGTTTTGAAAGTGGGTTGTTTTGGAGCGCACATGTTAGAATTGGAGAATGTCTTAAGCGGAAAAAGGCGTTGTTTTTAAGCGAAACACTTTAAAAGATTATATTGGTCAGTCGTGCACTCAACAAAGTAGCCTAAGAACAACAATTGTTACTTTGTTACGATACGCTGGATTGCAGTAGTTACATTTTGACGGGACGAAATTAAATGGCCGCGTCGGCCATGGAGGACAAGAACGTATTTTGACAGCTGCAAAAAACTTTGTCCACGTCTTCACATCTACAGTTTCTGAAATCGTAATGTGAATTATATGTCACGTCTGAAGAAGCTGCTGTAGTCAGACCTTTAAATATTTTACAGTGAGAAAAGTCATAACATTGCAATCTTATTTGGTCCTTAATGCAGGGGGGCGGGACTGGAACATCCTCATCTGTGTCAAGGCAAAAAAAAGTATTAGGCATCAATGTATTTGTCATCTCATCTTCTGATCCCGAGTGCAAGTAAATGACTACCGATTTTTCTCTGACATGAATTATCGCGTTCTGAATTTGTCAAGTAGTAGTACAGTAAAGTTTCAGTCTGTGTCACTGCAGTTGAACAGATCAGGAGAGTGGATGGCGTCGTCATCCTTGTCAGATTTTTTCCCGCCAAATGGTCACCACCCATTTCTTGGACATCTCTAGCATAAGCTGCTGCTCTGTATTAGATGAGTGAGGGTTGTTTTCTTCATGACCACAGCCTGTTGTTTGGTGGCAGCACGATTTTATCAAGTAGACTCTTAGCAGAGTTCCCAGGAAGCACAGAAATAATGAGACATTAGTCTTGTTTTGGGGCAGACTAATGTGTTCATGTTGATTTAGTTTTGTCAGTGTCCATCCAGACAGTGAGGTAGGACAACGAGCAAAACACTCCAAGGGTATTTCATTGTCCCTCTGAATGTGACAGGTTCTCATTTGTAAGCATGTGACATGGATGACAGGAATGGGCTACACACTGTGGTATACTGTATTGTCAAGATGTAGGCTGAGGTAAAACTTCAAAGAGATGTCAACATGAGGCTTTGTTTTCCCCGTGTAAATTAACCGGCGTTTCATTGCAGGTGTAATAAAAGTCAAAAGTCACTTAAAAAAAAAAGCCCATAGCAGGTGGTCACAGGGGATGACCTGCAAGCTCAGTGTTGAGAGTTTACAGGTTGTTTGTCTGGGCTCCTGCTGAAAATCACACTATGGCGAGCTTATCTTAATCACTTTTATTTTGAGCCTGTTGTCAGAGAAAAGAGGCAGGGCTTTGCTCCTTAGCCATGGCACCCAGAGCATGCTTTGCTGCTGGGTGCTTCCTGTAAGTGTGAGTCTCTGGTTTTATATTTGGGTCACAAGAGGTCACAATTGTCAACACTGCTACATCTCAGGCCTTACATTTCTTTTGTGGAATATAAGGTTTAAAAGTTTAAGAGTTAAAGCTGCTGTAAGAGGATTTGACGTAAATTTTCGCCTAACAATTTTGGACCCTATGGGGTAATTTTGCTGGTGTTGATGTGTTGCTTTAAAATAGGCAGCCCTGCAATGAAACTTGGGTTCCGCCCTAGCGCCAGCTAGTAGAAGCGGTTTGTGCAGGCTGTTGTCAAAAGTTGACACTTTAACCTTATTGTGCAATGACCTCTTTCAGAGCCATGTTTTCGTCACTCAGAAGTGGCAGGCCTGCTTGCCAGTCATGCAAGTGTGCAAAAGGCATGCCGACAAGCATTGCTTGCTCATCAGTCTCCTCTATGAAAACGCACACACACCATGATGGTGGCATAGCCTAGTCATTTGTGACAGTTTTCAGTTTAAGGATGAATGCTGGTGGCAGCGTCTCCTCCATGCTGTTTATTAGTATGACTCACTAATGATTGCTTGTTCTGGCTGAGGCAGATCTGACAAAAGTTTTGAAACTGTTGTTGTAGTTGTTGCTACTGCTGCCCTGAGTCTCTGTAAGCAATACTGTTGTTTGGTGCTTGGTGCAAAGTACAGCGTCTGGCATTCTCCAAAGAATGCTGTGCTTAGACTCTTAGGCGGATGTGCCATGGCACGAAATAATGTTTTGAATTTGGATTGCAGATTATTCTGAGGTGAATGTTTGTCTCCCAGGAGAACATGCCTGGTCAAATAGGCATGCAGTCTGTGGGCTGAGGGCGGTAAATAAGGCCTCAAATAAGGAAGATCTATCAAAGGTTCACACCTTTGTTGACTGATTGATTCCTTTTAGTTCAGCGAAAGCCTCTGAATGAAACTTGATGGATTTAGCTGATGTAGGTTATGCACACAACACTTCAAGTTTGATTTTGAGGTTCATGCTTGATATTTTGAAGTATCCCAGAATAAGCGCTTATGTTTGAATCTAAATTCTCTCTCCTTCTCTAGTCCCCTCCCCTCTTCTTCTACTTCCCCTCTCTTTCAGTTACTCTGTTTGACAAGCTCTAGTCTGAACTTGCCAGATTCCCCAGAATTCCAGGTGGCAGATGTTTAAAATGTTTGACTATGAGTGACGTAAACATTCAGCGTGTAGAATTTATACTCCCAAGCGATGGAGCCTGCAGCAACACCGCCTTCATGTCAAAAACAAATCTTGTCCAGCCATATAATACCCAAGTGTACAGAAATGTGTTGGACTTGGACCACTATCGTAGCAGTGACTTCACACATTGGGCTGACCAGACCCAGCGGCTTGTTTGTTGAAGGGAGCCAATGGAATTCCCCGTTACATAAGAGCAGAGGGGAAAAAAACACATGTTAAGGAATAGGATCTGCGTTAAGCTATGCTGAGGAGTCCTTATTTCTTTTTTCGTGACCCACAGAGCAAGGCTAAAATCTTCCGCTGACCCCATGTCTATGAACATCCCTCTTGTTACCCTAGGTGCCCGGTCACTCTCGTAAATTTTATGCCCCAGTTTAGCATGCAAGCTTATAAGAACAGATAGGATTTGGGCATGTATGCAGGTTTTTTTTTATTATTCATGGCCTGAGTTGAGAGGTGGATTTTTGGACATGGTGTTTTAGCAGCCAAGCTGTCCTGTAAGTTGAAAGCATTGACTTCACCACCTGCTCTGTGGTTATTGAGGATTATTTTTAGAAGTTTGAGGGGTGGGGAGTGGGGCAAAGATACAAAGTCTGACCTTGCACAATTAGTCATGCTCATAGGACAACACAGATTCTGTGGTCAGGCATGCCATTAGTTCTCATTCTGGCTAGGCCTCTGTCCAGTCTGCATGTGAAAGGCCAATGCAGTGTGTACCCATAATGCCCCCACCCCCCACCCCTGATGGCCAACCTTGATTGCTGGAATCCCATTCTCTGCACCAAGGCATTGTGGGCTACCTAGGCAGGCGCGGCGTTTCCCAGGCCTGTCCTCCTCTGTACCTGCTTTGTTGTGTGAAATTTGATCTGCTGGTGGCAGTAGACAGGGAGAGAGTGAATGAGAGAATGAGGGAATGAGAGAGAGTCTAAGTCAGTGTGGAAGAGAAAGATTGGCCAACAGTGCAAAAGAGCGAGGGAGGGAGTGAGTAAGACAAAGAGAGAGAGAGAGAGAGAGACAGACAAAGAGAAGGAGAGAGAGAGAGAGAGAGCGCACTCTCTGTGAGGGCCACCCTCTCATGAGCTCTTACTTCACTTCCTGATACTTCCTGTTCCTATTTTGGTTTGGCCCAGGCCACTGTGCAGCAGAGGGTTATGGGCCCATGAGATGGCTGCATTCCAGAGGGAGAGAAAGACAGAGAGGGAGGGAGAGGGGCCGAGGGAATGGAGTGGGGCCCCCTGAGTGCCTCTCTTGTTCAGGGAGTTTTATGAAAGCGGCAAAAAAGGACGGCTCTCAGGCGTAGGTCCATCCCTCCCACCCCAGTCGAAAATCTGCACATTTTGCTGGAGCCAAGGCTTCAAAGTTCTTCGGTGCATTCAGATGAGAAAACACAGATACTTCATTAAAAACAAGCTGTTTTGAGTATTTTATCTAATACTGTTAATAACAATTTACTCAAATATATTATTGAATCATACAACTGGTATTTTCAAAATATACACCAGTATATTGTGATGGGCTACTCATTTGGGCATTGAGTGTTTTTTCTTTTTTCTTTTCTTTAGTTTAATTTCAATTCTTCCACCACGGATAATTTAACATGTCTAACCAATGTGTAGACTACTCCACTAGGCCCATATATTGAAGTAATAATTAAGTCAGAGGTGTTAACCTACTACTTTACTGTTTGACAGTGTCTCAAATGTAGTAAGACCCAGTCTAATAGAGTGAGCCTGTAGTAAGACTGTTTAAACGAGTAGATTTACCCCCTGCCAAGAACTGATCTATTTATATACTTCTTTATGATATTGGTTATGCTAGTATTCCTTTTAAGTTAGATGTGTCTTTCACATCTGATAATGCCGGTGTTTACAGTGGTGTCAGCCTGTGTACTGGTGCCCTGCAATGAATGCCAACTGTTTGCCCTATATCCAAGCAACTTAAATTTGGCACCACGTGTGTCACAATGCTTGCAAACCTGCTGTCCCTCTCACTCTGTGGATGGCGTGAAACAAGTTGTTAGATTGTTGTGGGGGTATCGGGTAACGGTGTAAGGGGGCCGTAAAATCAGCTGCCGGGAGACCAGTGTCTGCCAGGATGGGAATAGAATCTCAGGCATTCCCAAAAGGGACCCAGATAGGCTACTTTTAACTTTGTGGTGCTGAAACATGCTGACTAGGTCAGGCAATTCTGCATCCTGAAAAGAGCTGTAGCCTCGTTATCGGGATCCAAGCCTCCTGGGATATGGGGTGTGAGCCATGGAACAGAGGGCCACACAGCTCAGCCATTGAAACTGTCAAAAGCTCCGTCTTATCATCTGTCCTGCTAAGACATGACGAATATGTAGACTAGCCTATCTAAAGCTGTCTAAAGTTCACTTTAAAAACACTGAAGGTAATTCTCAGGCAAGACCATTGCCCTAGACTAGACTTGCATTACCCAGTACGAAACGAGATGTAAGGGTTTTACCTAGTGCACGTTTAGGTGTTTCCCCCTCAGATCCACAGTAAACACAGGATTGGCTGCTGGGCTCCCCTACAACAGAGTTTTTGTTTTGCGTGTCCGTTTATGGCTTGGAGCAGGGGCTCTCTATATACAGAGAATGCCATCACTAACCTCTGTCAGCAGCTGCTAGTGAGAGCTATTTAAAGCAGTCTGATGTGTAACATCAGAAGACCCAACGTGGCGGGCTGCGTGATGTTTCTTCACGCTCGCAGGCTCCCTCACCTGCCGGAGCCTTGAGTCGAGTTCCTTTGCGCAGCCCTTTGCCCCAAGAGCAAACTGTAGGTATGCGCACCATGCTCTGTTACAGCTGCAGGTTAAAACCCCCATAAATATGTGTGGAAAAAATCTCCAGGCGGTGTTTTGATTTATGTTTCTTTTAAATGTCCTAAATGGATGACTAGCGACTTTTTGAAAAATTCTTTGAATGCAATAAGTACGTATTCATATTTCCTGTATTGCATAACAAGTTTCATCTTTGCAGGAAAGCTTGTGTGCAGAATGTGTGCACAAGATTTACATGTTACATAGTGTTCATTGCAAAGAACATATGCTGAGTTTATTTCACATTTCTCTGGTGATTTTTAGATGTAGATTATTTTTTTAACAATTTCACTTTCACAAGTTTATATCAGACTGTTGACAACATTGTCCAAAACATAGACAATGAGTTCAAGTGAAAGCTTCATAGGTTACTTATTTGTATCTGGGTCAGAGCACAGCTCAAATCATGGCTAGCATCTATCAAAGGCAGTTATCTCTTAAATGTGTTGGCAAGACAGCTTCAACACCTCATTTTGAAAGCTCTGTTGTCATCGGCAATATGGCGACATGGCATCGCCAACTGAAGATCATGGGAAACCCAAACATCAAAATGGGGGTAAAAAATAGAAAGCTTGCATTAATGATGGATACAGTCAAATTTGGCCAGCACAGGTCAGGTGCAAGGGTTTCAGCTAGCATGCTAATCTTTCACGATGACAGGACCTACTTCATCTTGCTGGCAGCCTAATTTGTCAAAGATTTTGTCTTCTAAAGCCCAGCTATCAACACCCACGTGTACTTTAGCAATACATCTAAAAAGGTCTCTTGCCTTTGAGCTGAACATAGATTGCTAATCATGACGATCCCTTGTTATGTCTGTCACTATTGCTAAATCGTGCTGGTCTCTGTCACATTGCTCGCTGACAAATAGCAGCTATCTAATATGTTATCAGCCTAGGAGGATTACTGGCTACTTACTGTTGCGAAGAGCTGGATGACCACAGTTTTTTTTTCCCAGGCCCCAGCATTGACTAAATGGTGTCATAAATGTTGAGGGAATGTGTGTGTAGGAACTTGCATGGGTGTGACACACATGTTTTCAATGACTGACTGAGGCGCTCTTTATATCTCCACCCATATAGTAGGCTCTCTGGTTTCTTGTTTCTTAACTCTTTGCCTCTGGAGTACCCTCAGAAAATCAGCTTTACGATGTTTAAGAGATTTTATTTTGCAAGAAAAACACCAAGCTCAGAATTGGACAGTTGTTTACGTTTCCATTTGGTTCAATCCACTTTGCTGCCAATAAACCAACAACTCCTCCTGCTGAGCAGCAGGTGCAATTAGTTTGAATTGTTTATACCAGCAGGGTTTCTTTAAAAAGAATGGTAAACTAATTGACCTCGAGCTGGAAATTGATATCGTCGCCCAGACTGCTTGATTTTGATTAGTGGCGTACTGATATCTGTCAGAGACATCCAAACTTGGTGGTTTGTCATGTGGTCATGGCGGCTTGGTCAGCAAGCAATATGTCCAGCATGGCGTGACTGTATGTACTTGTGTGTTCTCAGGTGCCCCGACACATGCTGCATCCTCATCAAAGAAGCCCCGCAGTCGCAGCATTTTCCACAGTCTCTTCTGCTGCTTGTGTCACGACGAAACAGAGCAGTTACCCGTCAACAACAATGCCCCACTGTTGGTTGAAGAAAATGGAACAGTCTCTAAAGTAAGATGATTTTGTTGTACCCATGTGTTTTTAATATGCACACCATTTTTTTTCTTTCAGTGTGTGTCTTACACCATTTCCATTCCACCTCCACCCCCATGGGTTTGTGGATGTCTTGTGGTAAACTTGACCAAGAGCCACATGATCAACTCCAAGGAAACCAAAACCTTATGGTTGTTTTGCACAACTCTTTTTCTTGTTGACTACCTTATTTCACATGTCCAACAACAAACATGCTAGTGGCAATAAATCGTCATGTCAGTGAATCATCACAGCGCTTGTTTGCTTCTATACAAAATGGAACAAATGAAAATTCAGTTGTCTTCTTGGTCACTATAAGAGTGTTAAAAGATTAGAATTCCTTGGGAAATATGAGATTATATCTTGGCAGACAAGTGCTCTTGGCATAAGACAAAGCCGTCCATGATTCAATTGAACACATTCTTGGAAAACAACATGGCTGTTAGCAACTACAGACAGATCAGGTGGTCAAGATGCTCTCGGGTGTCAGTTTCAGATTTATGCCTTACTTCAGCTTTTTATAGCGATTTGATATTCCAGAAGTTATTTGTCACGTCTCTGTAGCCCCCCAAAATAAATTGGTAGGTCTCCTGAAGAGGGGCTGGGTACTGAAGCTCAGTCTAGTTTGACCCTCCTGTCATGTCAACGTGTGCACTACTACTGGTGTCTCAGGCAGCCTGCGGGCTCAGTGAATCTCCCCAGCCCCCACCACAGGCAGACCTCTCCAAGCACCACATGCCGTCAGGACACTGTCTGCTCTCCGGGGAGAGCAGCACACTCGGAGAATGCATTGAGCACTTTCAAGCTGCCGATTTCTGCAGTCATTTTGGAGCCGCTGCGGGGAAGCTTTCCCAATTCTTGGAGTCTTCATTCAGGGGTGAACTTGTGGTGCCGAGTGTGCTAATAAGACAAAATATGCCCGAGGACAACTGTGCAGACCAAACTCCGGTCTCTGGACAAGAGGGGGACAATAATGGAAATGAGTCTTTCATTAATGTTTGTGAACTTTGTTTAAATTCTAAAAGCTCTTTTGATTCAGTTGAAGACTGTGAAGCACAAGGACTAATCTCAGCCATGGAGTGCATTTGTAAACATGGTGAAGCCGCTGAAGTACAGGTAGAACAACATGTTGGTATACCAGAGTTCCCCGATCAGAGACACGGTACAGAAACCCTCCATTTTCACAGTGAGTCCTCTGATATAAGTCAAATTGGGGAAGTGCTTTTTCAAAATAGGTTATGCACTAATCTTGACACTACTTCAGAACAGTGCAACAAACAGTATGTGCAACCTGAACAAATTCAGAGCACAGCAAAACTGCAAGCTAATAGTTTTGAATCTTCTCAGCAAAGTAGGTCATTTGAAGGTAGCACCGAGCTCATTGAGAAATCTGAACTCAATTCTGAATTAAGTATAGTTTCTCAAGAGCTCTTGTACTCAGGTGGAGGTGGGCCTTTGCACAGCAAGCTTTCTGACCCTTGTATAGAATACACAGAGTCATTTCAGCAATGTGAACCATTCACACAATGCAATGGCTCTGAACCTGAACAGGCAGTTTATATCAAGGTGTCAGAAAGTGAAGTGTCTGAGAGTGCTATTGAAAAGCCCTCTGAACGTGACCATGAAGCTGCCATTGATGTTTGCCAGTCCTCTGAATATAGTCTATCAGTAGCTGACTGTGAATTGGGTGAACACCTCACACCCACTAACCCCAATGCTGAAGACTGTGAAGTCTATGGTACATTAGTTAAACAGCCATTAAACATGTGTGACCTTGCTGAGCATTCTGTGACCAGAGGTGAACTAGTTGATTATTTTACATCTACAGAGAGTCAACAACTCTGCAATGAAAACCCAAAGATTTTGCAAGAGCGGATGCTTCCTGATGTTGTGGTGGAAGAGTGTCAGCCGACTGGGAACTCGGCTGAACACGCTAAGACCCCTGAACAATGTGAGACGTCCGAGCACTTTGAGTTGGCCAAACAATGCAGCTCCCTTGACAGCTGTGCTAAATACTATCGCGCCCACAAAATAAACAAGCCATGCCAACACCACAGCACTCACTGTGCACAACTTTCAGAGCGACAGAAGACCCAGCGTAAGTCTGAATGTGATATTTTACTCTCTGGATCAATGGATACATTTGAAACTTTATGGCTCTCTCAGTTCTTAATTGAACGTAAGTCTGATACTTCATCACTAAAAGAATATGAATGCTGTGAAAACTGTAATTTCTGTGATCAGTCCACTGAAGACTCAGAGCTGAATGAGGACCGACATAGTCCTTATGAGTGTGATGCTGCAGAATCAGAAGAAACTGGGCAGTCTTGTGGTCACTCCTTTGAGAGTGACAATAGTGAAGCCTCTGTGCATTGTGTTGCTTGTGAAGGGAGTGAGACTGCAGAACACAGTGTAGAATCCTCACAGCAAAGGGATTTGCATGAGAGTTGTGTTGAATCTCAAGAGGACAATATATATGAAGTCTGCACTAATTGTGAAAGGCACGAGAATCTTCATTTTTTTCTTGATCAAGATGCACTCTTTGAACATGGTTCCGAGGAAGGCAGTGATATTAGTAGATCTTACAAACCCGATGTGGATTCTTTGGATGGATCAAGTGAAGGGGATGACTTTCACCCCTGTGAGGAGAAAAGCCAAGACAGTTCTGAAACTGAAGAATCTTTTAAAACTTGCACTGATGGAAGTGAATCTGACGAAAACTGTTCTGAGTCCTCTTATAGCAGTGATAGACCTCGGTCTGAAAAGACAGAGAGCGACCTCTGTCCCATCCATGATGAGTCTTTTGTGCCACCACATGACAGCAGTCAGGAAAATTACAGCCATTATGTAGAGGACGGTGAGGATGAATTCTCACTGGAATGTGAAGATCAATCCAGTGCTTATTTATGGACTGCAGAAGATGCTCAAAGTGCCGACCTCTGTACAGTAGACGGTGAGTTTTATGAGGGTGAAGGTTGTGAATCCAGTGTTGAGGCACTGTACGCTGAACAAGATGGCAGTGAACCCGATTCAGAAGGAGACGTTCTTGAGCCCCAAATAGATGGAGAGGGTCCTGAACCCTCTGTGGAAACAGGTGAAGTTTTTGAAGACAGCCCAGGGGAGAAAACGGAGCAAGGAGGTCAACTTAAAGTATCCCCTCCTGAGGAGAAGCTTTCACAACCTTCCATTGGATATGCACTTTATCAAAGTCAAACTTTAAGATTGTTCCTGGAAAGGCGGCGATTGTCAGAGGCTGAAGCCTATGGACACTATGCTGCAGATGTCTGTAGATTAGACCTAATCTTTGATCCTTGGGCTGAAGTAGAGACAGCCAAAGAAAAAGAACCCAGTGAAATTGCTACTGATGCAGGGAAAGAAGAAAGTGAATCTAGGCAGGAAGAACATTCTGAGATGCATCATAAAGATGAACCTACACATTTCTCCACTGAAAATGATGAGAGTAATTCACCCAGTCCAGATAACTGTGAACATCATGTGATTATCCCTGATATTCTTTTCTCTGAAGTACTGGATGAAGACAATGAAGAAACCAGAGAATCACAGGAGAAAAATGAAGGCCTGCTTACTAGCCCTGAGATTCCTTACGGAATTGAGGCCTCTGAAACCCCAGAGCCTCTTTGCCTTAAAGAAAATGATGAGATCTGTGATGAACTGTCTGAGTTGCTCAAGCTAGACCAAGGAAATGGGGGCTCTGAGCCTTTTGAAAAATCCAATTTACCTGAGCCTAAACATGCTGATTCAGTGACACCTGAAATTCTGTTGTTGTCTGACCTTATTACTCAACAGACAAAGCCCACTCAGAACAGTGTTGATCATGCTAAGACCACAGAAAACAATGTTGAATCCTCTGACCAGTCTGAACACTGTGCAACACATGAATTCTTTAAGCTGTCCGATGAGAGAAAGACCCCAGAACCATGTGAGGAGACTGAAGAAATTGAGTCTGAGGATGAGGATTTCCCTGAGACCTGTCAGTGCGAGTTCTGTGTCCCAACAGAGGAGGTACTTATAAGTCCTTTCGTTGCACATATAAAATGCTAAAGAAGCATCTCTATATGTATTTATTAAAAAAAAAGGCTCAGCATGTTAGGTTACATTTAGCCCACTCCTAATGCATGGTGTGAATTTTGCAGTTTCTGAAATAAAAAAGAAGACTGAAACTTATGCCTGTTGAGTTTTACCTGTGACCTGTTTTGCAGGTACCAGACATGGTGTGCGTTTAACTTTGGTCTGAGATTGTCTTGCCTCAGAGCTAAAATAAGGGAGAATGTTCAAGTACATCTCTGATTCCATGTCATATGGGCTTGTTATTTGAGTCTGATGCTTAAAAAGACACCCATCCACAATACACTCCCCTATACTACCTCAGTGACAAACTCAGCTCAGGCATAAGCACATCTGTCTCTGTGTTCAGTTGCTTTTCCCATACGCATGTTCTGCCCTTCCAGCTGGCTAAGTGTGTTTCTGAATAGAGCATGGGCACTTTCCGACAGACAGAGAATGGCTTGGCCAGGGTGTCGTGTAACCCCATCCCAGCCTGAGTGCAGTGCCCTCAGTCACACGGCCTGGCTCGGCCCTCGGAATGTAAGCACAAAAAAGAGCTTCCGTGTGCCCCCTCATGGACACTCCCCTCCAGAGCCCGTTCTCCTCTCTCCCTGCCACCACAAGCAAGCAAGCTTTTTTTATTTTTTTGCCCTTTCTTTTTCCGTTGACATGGCAGTATTGAAACACGAGTCATTCATGATTGTGAACTGAATGTATTGCATTACTGACTTGCACAGGCAGGGGTTTACTGGCAGCTGCTGTTAGTGTTGGAGCTTCACTTGAGCTGTCTGGACTTGCTTAGTGTACATGAAGTTTGTTTGAGTTTGTTGAAATGTTGCACACTGTTTGTTTTGTTGCACTGTACACTTGCATGTTTTTCTGATATCTGACTGAAGTGGTTTTATGCTGCCACTGTTTAGATACTCAACTTCCTGTCCCGTGTCTCTGTTCACCGCAGGTCCCAGCCAAACCTCTGCTCCCTCAGATTAAATCAAAAGATGCGGGGAAGATCTGTGTAGTCATTGATCTAGATGAAACACTAGTCCACAGTTCATTTAAGGTAAGATGGAGAGATCCAATGCTCCACCCCTTGACCCCATTCCATTGTCTCATTCCATTGTCCACACTCACTTCCACCCTTCCATACTACAAGGGTTGGGGTAACTGAGTGCACTTGATAATAAATACTTCCTAATATGTGGTATCAGAACAGACAAGTAGAATTCAATGTAATTTTGCAAATGTATTTTCAGAAATAATTAATAAATAAAAATTGAATGTATTACTTCAGATATGGTTAAGAACATAGATCCCTCATAGGGTGAAGAATATATTTGAGTTTCATCATATCATTTTTCTTTTAACCCTGTGGAGTCAAAATGGGACTCGGTTTCAATAGAATTTGAAAGTTACCCAATCCCTCAACCAAAGCTCCATGTATTGCACTAAAACATGGGGATTTTAGAAAGTGGGAGCTGTCTGTATATATTGGAAAAAAATTGTAGCGAAGTACCGTGGCTGTACATGTGTTTGACAGATGGTCAACATTGTCAAAGTACACATACTACTTCCTGCACAGCAACAGCACATGCTTGATCAATCAGGGCTCAGCATGGGGCACATTTATGAAATCGCTCAACTTGTCAGTATGTTCTTGGTGCTGGTCAAATGTCAGATATCTGATAGCCGATGTTCTATACAGGGAACACGTCGAAATTGAATTGCATAATGTGGGCAATATTAAAGTGGTTTCATATCTGAGCACTGGTTTTAGCATAAATTGACACACTCAAAACTATTGCATTCAGGTCCTGTGATAAGTCTGCCTGGAAAGAAGAAGTGTCAGCTGGGACATGGGTGTGTTGGGGCAAGAATTGTCCAGTCTTTTATTCCCTTACTGTTTATGGAAGAATTTTTTTCCCTCCTCAGCTGAAATGTATTACATCAGCAATGTGTTATGTAGAGCAGTAATGAAAACCAGACTGAGGCTTTTGCTAAGCAGAGTGTCGACAGTGACACTCTAATCATTGTCAGCTCATTGAATTGGAGCTGTCAATACAGCAATATATCCCATATTCCATTCCCAGTAGAACCAAGTGCATCACAAACCTGTTTCACCTTAGGGTTGTGAGGAATTTGTCATTTGTGGTTCACGGGTAATTATCCTGGTTATCACTGTTGGCTTTGTCAAGCTCTACACTACTCCTGGCGACTTCAGTGTTACTTCATAGTCTGTGAATGTGGGTCATGGTGTCCTATCTTCTCTATACCACATGCACGTGATGAACTTAACATTTGAGATGCAGCGTATACAAGCTACATCTCTCCCCCTTCATAAATCATGCTTTATGAGGTGGTCCTTTATATTATTTTACCAGTGGCAGAAGGCTCCAGCATGGTGGCATTGCCAACTGTTATTTGGAGGGTTAAGTTGCAGAAATTGCATCTGCACGTGTTGTTGTTTGTTTGCTTAACTCTTTCAGTGGTGAATCAATATCCATACAGTTTCATGTAATGTGGGTATTTAATGTAATGTGTAGAAAGCCTGTTTTAAGTTAGTTAAACAATGTTGTCTATGTTTTTAAATGAAATGAAATCACACCTTGTTTAGACCAAGATTTATTTCTTCTGTCAACAGCCGGTGAACAACGCTGATTTTATCATTCCAGTTGAGATTGATGGGACTGTTCATCAGGTAGGCACGATATGACTGCAATGTGTGACAGCAGGAAAACTGAACTAGCTGCATGCCTCGCTCACAGCAGGGTGTCTTTTGAGGACAATTTGGTGCTTTTCCAGCCGTTTGTATTTCCCTTTCTGTTTACCTATCACTTCTCCTCTGGGCGTGCTACCTGACATGAGCAGTGGCCTTCTCTGTTGATGGGTCCGAGCAGAAGGTGGCTATTTCAGTGTCCTGACGAAACGACGAAACCCTGGCTGGCTTCTCAGAACTCACTGCCCATCAATCTCACTCAGAGCACACATCTACTGCTCACACAGTCTCTGGGCTGGCAGGGAACATTAGTCCTTTAAAGGGCAAGCACGGCACCAAGACCGACCAGAAAGCACTCCCCAAGCTGGACAAGGCTTGTGCCTGTTTCAAGTAATCCAGGATAGGCTTGTTAAGTCGCGGAAAGCCTATTCGGGATAACTTGGTTCAGGAGCAAGACCACCGACTCCATTAAGATGTTTGGCGGACACGACCTCCCATGAAAAACGAACCATTTTACGGCATGGCTTAAAACGGGGTCGTCGTTTGACATCCCCATAAAGTGTTTTACCCACATCCAGTGACCCATGGATAGCACTTGGTGTTTATTAGTTAATCTGCGCTGCACGAAAACTGATCTCTGCCCTGACGGACAGGGAAGGGAAGAATCATGGAATAGTCTGACCTGCAATTCCGGAATCTGAACTCAGTGGCACTTAGATTTTTTTTTGAATGAGTATTCATAAATGCAAATATGAAAGTACAATGTGTGGTGGTGTGATTATTTTTGTATATGCTTTTGAAGGGGACTGACTGAGTTTTCTTTCAACCCTACATAGGTGTATGTGCTGAAGAGGCCCCACGTGGACGAGTTTCTTAAACGCATGGGCGAATTGTTTGAGTGTGTGCTTTTCACCGCCAGCTTAGCAAAGGTGAGTAAATAACTGTTTTCTTGTGTTGGCCCTCAGGTCAGGCACACAGTTTGGTCTTGTACCAAAGTATTGGGGTTAGGGACTCATAATAACCTCCCACACCTGCTCCCCCACACCTCTTCACACCCCAGCAGCCGCACAAGTGTTTGCCAGTGATGCACTGTTGCTTTTACTACCCTCCAACTCATGTTCCCCACACGCTTGAACCAGATCTCTCCCTTGTGTTTTCATCAATATGGCAGTATGCAGATCCCGTATCAGATCTGCTGGACAAGTGGGGCGCCTTCCGCAGTCGACTCTTTAGAGAATCGTGCGTGTTCCATCGTGGCAATTACGTCAAGGACCTTAGCCGCCTAGGCCGGGACCTGAATAAGGTCATCATTGTGGACAATTCCCCTGCTTCCTACATCTTCCACCCAGACAATGCTGTATGTTGTTACATTTCTCATTCCCATGTTGTTTTCATGTTGCTGATCATCAACATGCAATGATTACCATGATTACTGATTTTTTTTATTAAGATAAATTATATTGACATGAAGACTTTTTGTACCCATCATAATGTTTTGCCAAATGTTTCACATTTGCTATTTGAATATGTTCGTTTTGATTGATTTTGATTTATTCAAAGGATTATTCAGTCAATTCAAGATATTTGCACATTTACTGTAAAATCCTTGAGGCCATCATGTGACCAAAATTTTGTCTCCTGTGCCTCTCCTTGCCCCTCAAGGTGCCTGTAGCATCCTGGTTCGATGACATGTCCGACACAGAGCTGCTCGATCTCATCCCGTTCTTTGAGAGACTGAGTAAAGTAGATGATGTGTACGCTGTCCTGAAACAGCACAGGACTACAAGCTAGCGTGACCACAGAGGCAGCTTTCACCTCGGGGCCAGGGAGGCCTGCTAGGGCATGGGGCCCCACGCTGCTTCCCACCTAAAGGACCAGCTTCTGTCTTGGTCTGAATCACTTTACCCAGAATTCCATTCACAGGACTTTTTCTATTGGCTGAGAGAGACAACAGCTGGAAGAATCCTTGGTTTGGTTTTTTTATATAAAGATGGAACTGTGGGACTGCTTCATTATCAAACAACAAACATGAGAACGTGTTATTCCTCTATTCGTTCAATTGATTTTTTTTTTTCCCAGACACAGTTGAGGGAAGCCCATTTAAAGGAACTGTGGAAATGATTTAAATAATTGCTAGTCCTTTTTGGTATTTACATGGTGAATAGGAGAATGTTTCACGTGACATGCTTTTTAT
Source organism: Tenualosa ilisha (assembly GCA_015244755.2). Classification (NCBI taxonomy): domain Eukaryota; kingdom Metazoa; phylum Chordata; class Actinopteri; order Clupeiformes; family Clupeidae; genus Tenualosa; species Tenualosa ilisha. The sequence continues at coordinate 5,425,328 of PYXC01002596.1, forward strand.
ATCAGCTACTTGGGTGTTTTTTCTTGAGTTAAACTGCCCTCATTCCCCCTTTTATTTTTGTAAAATGGAGTTTATCTCAGAAGCCCAAGTGAGGATGTAGCAATGATGGCAATCATGTCAGATTCTATGCTGTCTCTCCTAACTTGCCAAATTTTTAAAAAGTAATATTTATTCATCTTTTACCCCCTAATGTTTTTTTATTGGGTTGAGACCTCCTAATACTGCCACAATCATTCTTTGTAGCAGATATGTTCAGTGCAAAGATAAGCCCATATGGATGTAAGAAAGAGACACTGGCCTGGTCCCACTGTAAAGCCAGTCCCTGCTGTCAGCTCCCCACTCAAAAACAAAAACAATCAGATGGATTTGTGACCCTCACATATATGCCTTTTATCTTGCCTTAAAAAAACCCTTTTTAATGAAAAAATGTAGTTATTAGTTTCAGTTTCATATAGACATTGTTTTTAAAAAAATTCCAAGAATATGTGTTATTTGTGACATTAACGCAAAAAGATACTGGAATATTTTAATACTAATTATTACACATACTCTACAGATGTTCAATGCATTAACCATGCTACCTGTCACAAAATTTGTGAAGTGCATTAACCGTTGTTGGTCACTCATCGCCTGATTTGAGACCTGGCCTGAGAGAGGGTATATGCAGCTGACTGGAGAGCTCCCTCCCTGAGTGTCATTTTGTCGCCTTGCGGACAGATCATTTGCCCGCTTGTATGTTTGGACTCGATGCCGAATGGTGGGATGGTAGGGGGAGGGGACTCATAGACCCCATCAAGGTTCTATATATGTAAACTCATGTTATTGAAATCTGATGCAAAGTCCCGCAAGTGCCAATGCAAGTGGGCCTGAGGAGACTCTCCTGTGTGGGATGATGGATGTTTTTTTTTGTTGTTGTTGATGTTGTTGTTGTGTTTGAGAGTTGGGGTGAGAGCACAAAAAAAACTTGTTGGTTGTTTTTAAAATAATGCTACTTTTGTCCATTTATAAATTTTTAAATGTTTTTTTTTTAATAGATGTTATGTTGACAACGCAGTGCCTTCATGCTCTTATTGCAACGATGCTGATGATGGTGAAGATGATCATGATCATGATGATGGTAATAATAATATCAGTACTGTGCCAAGGGGAAAGACTTGTGATCCATAATGGTTTCAACAGCAGTGTGATTAACGTTTGGTTTCGACAAGCACAAAGGCTTCCTCCATTCTTTTCAGTACTTGAATCTGACCATTTATGTTTTTTTCTCTTCTTTTAATCTTTGACATAGCATTGAATGTAATATGCTTTGTATTTCAGCAACAATCTAGGCCTTGGTGTTGATGTCTCATAGGCACTTAGAGGTTAGGACCTTCAACACGTAATCTGCAAAAAATAGATATTATAAAATGGTACTCATCAGGATGATTAATTTCTGTACATGAAATTATAATGCTCCCGATACAAACCTGAGAACTGGTGGAGCTTTTGTGTTGATATTTAGAACACTTGTTTGAATTAAATGAATGCTGATAATCGGTCAGATTTGCCACAGGTGATGATCAGACTTCTGGTCACATTGAACATGCTTTCAGAGCACAGAGTTGTGTGTTTTGATATTCTCAGTAAGCAGTCTGCTTCAATAATCACCCATCGGTTTATATCACATATGATTTGAGAATGACCAAATCATTCCCCCGTTGCACCTTCTGAACTAAATAAATAAAAACAGAATTGCCATGGAGACCCAAGGTTATGGAGGTTCACTGAAGGCCTCTGTCCACTTGGCAGGTTTGCATGTTACCCAGCCCACTACACACTGACCTTTGCACTGCATTGACAGAGATGATGTGCAGTTGGCATGCAGGTTACTGTGACAGACTTCAAGTGGCAGATTACAGCCAGGTTGTGAAATCACAATGTAAACATTGTGCCTTCTACCAAGGCCCCTACTGTGCACGTTCATTTCTGGATAAAAAAAAAAGTGTGGGATCAGTGTTTGTCTTCATGAACAAAAAAAAGTGAGAACCTTTTAAGTTCTGTTATTGCTCCTGCTGTCTTCATAAGTGATGCAGGGTGTGTCAACTCCCCAAGGTTAAATAAATATACAATTGTATGAAACCCATCTTTAGTAGAATATCTATGGAAACACATAACATATTAAGCTATGAAATAAAACAATCAGTATTAATGAATTCTGTTTTATTTTCCACTTTCCCACCTCAGATTTTTCTCATACACCCCATTTGTCTTTGGATTCAAGTTGAAGTACTTCAGTGATAGTGCCTGTGTAAGTGTGAGGCAAATAGGAGTATTGTTTGTTCAAAGCTTTTAATATATACTCATGGTGACGTATATGTGAAGACAGGTTTTCTGTATGAATGTCAGATTGAAAGGATGCCCCCTAGAGGACTCTGCAGAACATCCAAACAACCCCTACCATTTGGGAATCCAATATGAAAAGAGTATCTTCAATTAGTGATACGGCGAAGTTAATTATTCGTAAAGGGCAACTTGTTTGAAGTGCTACTTGTTTGAAGTGCTTCTTCTGTTTGAGGAGAAAAAAGGATTTTTTTCATGTGAAGCTGGTAGTTGTAGACCATAGCACTGTTAAAAAGTATACCCTTTGGACATAGAATTCATAAATTTCACTTCAGATCCCACAATCCTATCTATTTTCAACCATAATGGTCATAAAAAGGTCTTTAAAAGTCATTAACTGAACTTGTTGAAACCTGCAGAAACCCTGTATCATATATCGTGGGTAATTAGTGGAGCAAAACTTGACCATAAATAACATTTAAATCTCAACAAAATGTGTTTTTGAACACATTGTTGAAATGTGATATTTATATCTCATTCATAAAGACATAATTTACATGGAGACATTTGTAATTTAGTTTCTAACTTTTGATCATCGTAAACTGTCATGTCAGTGAAACAAGTCAAAAAGTAGCATTAGTGTTTGTTTACCAAACAGAAATGACCGTTATATAGCTTGAGAAATCTTTTATTGAAAGATAAAACAGAGATGCGACAAATCCAGTAGTATTTGAGGGTGCTTGAAACAAACTAATGTAATAAATATGGAATTCAGAAAAGAGAGCTTCCACATAGGAATAGAGCTTAGTTGATGAGTACATGTTTGAAACTTATTTGTGAAATGCAAGTGAAAAGTCACATATGATAAGTTGTACACTTCATTTATCAACTATTCTACAGTAACCTTTCTTTTGGCCCAGTGTATGTACATACTGTAACATGCTTCAAACTAGACGGCCCCCCCTTGACTTGCTTCACCATACCCTTAAGCCTGCATCCCATTCTTTAAAAAAGTCTATACAAAGGACAAAAATACAAATATACAATAATCAATGAACTTTGACAAATAACTGATCACTGGACAGAACTAAAAATTGAAAATCAAATCTGAGAAGTCCTGGAGAATATCGTTGTATATTATTGTTGCTGAAGTAATTTATTGAAAATATTATAAATAAAAATATAAATCAGGTTGTTGACAATTGGTTGATAATGTCTGGTGTCTTGTTAATATACTAAACATTATTGCAAATGCAAAACATAAGATTGAAATTAAACTTCAAATGGACTTACTGTTAATATCAAGATGCTTTGTGTGCTTCTCCAGATAATTTTAGCAAAACAAAAGACTGGTACATGATATTCTAACAGAATTAAATCACATTTGACAGAATTTCAGCTTCATGCCCAGTTTAACAAGTAAGAAAATTTAATAACCTTTTAAAAATCTAAATTAATGCAGATCCTCTTCAAGGTCATCAGCCTGCACCAATTCTGCATTTCAAAGACCACCTGAAAAATAAAGATTTGATAAGTAGACAAATTAGTTATATGGAATTATGAATATGGATGTTATAGTATATAAAGCTGTAATGAAACTGTGATGGCAATTGTCACCCATAAGTAGGCACTGAATATAGCATCATTAACACTCTTTCCTTTCCATGTCAGCTCTAATGTAAGTTCACATCTCCAAATGGTGGGAGGTGATATGTGAATGACTCATGGTGTTCTATCCAAGAGTCTTCTGTTATGATGAGAGGACATTGCTTCCTGAAGCATATCGACCATTAACTAACCATTAAAGAACCACCGTTTACATCCTCACAACACACTATTAAAGTCCGATCAGATTATCCCACCTCAGCGAGTCCACGCTTGGCCGGTGCGTCTGCGGGCTGTGGTCCCGCGTATGTATGGTGGATGGACAACATTAAGTGTTTGCTTACAGCAAGTCCTATTGCATGTTCTGGGCTAACTGTTGGCAAGATACTTATCCATGCAAAGCTGTTGACTGTTTGGTTGAAAGGCTCTTGTCAACAACCTTCTTCTGGAACTCTTATCTGCTCCAGATATTCAGAGGGTATGCAACTACACCATGTGAGGCTTTTCAATATCCAGGGCCCAGAAACTTGATCGGTACAACTAATCTTCCCATAACATCCCATGGGCAGGTGATGTTACACTACATTCGCAGATACATTAAGAATTACTTATTTATAACTTGTTTATTAGGGTTATTAAGTGTTCATAGATGACCCGTTCACCCAACCAACATTTGTTTCATTTCTCCTTACACAGATCTGATTTGACATGTGCTGCCTAGTGTGGTCAACACCTCCCAAAAATGTAACTTCATTCATTCAAATGATGATCATTCACACAATCATTCAAAACACTTACTTTTAACCACGAGGTTGGCAGTGCTCTTAGCTTTTCCGGAGGTGAACTGGACAGTACCAGTCATGTCCACTGATGTCTGCCTCAGAGTGAGTCTGTGGACGGTGCCCATCTTCTCCTGCAGGACCCGAGGGCCAGGCTGCAGGCTCTCCCCGTTGAGCGTCCAAACAGGGGCCTTGGTCACCGGCATGGATACCTCACACTCAAAGCAGGCCTCGTCAGGAGCCGCCACTTCCACATCCTGAAGCTCTCGCACCATTAGCAGCGACTGGGCTGTGCGGTGTATGGAGAAAAGGAGTGGATTCATTGCAAAGATGAGAACGGCAGTAACTGTAGCTGAGTGATTATTGATGGAAAGCCATGGGGTCATTTGCATGTTAAGCTTTTGGTTTAACCAGTGACTAGAGTAATTCAAACAGCTGTCACTAGAGGGCAGTGTAATGACTGCAAAACAGTTATGAAGATAAGAAAAGGTTAAGAGACCATCATTTCCACCATTTGCATTAACAAATTAGCACTATTACTAAACAAGGAGGTGACACCACTGCATGTTACTTGCAGACTATGTTAGACACGTTTAAAAATACCTTCTCAAACTGTGATGTAGTTACATTGCAGTACATGTAAAACATTCATAATCATGTCACAGTCCTACATAAAATAACCTAATTCACTTACGTTCTACTGTGAGTTTGGCAGAGCATGTATAATCTCCAACCTGGACACTGTAAGTGCCCTCATCCTCTAACGCCACCTGCTGGATGACGAGCTTCCTGTAGCAGCCCTCACTGCAGATCTCAAAGCGCTCAGAGGGCAGAATCACATTGCTGCCCTTATACCAGCGGATGCTGCACCGCGGATTGGACACAGTGCAATCCAAAATGACACGGCTCTTTTCCAGTGCAGTTTTGTCCTGAAGAGGTTGAACTATATTAACTGGGAGTTCTGTTGGAAACAAGTTAAATAAGACATACGTGAACCAAAAAGAGCAAATGTGCAGTGACAAATAAATCAGCATAATAATTTAAGCCTTATCTATTCATAAAGATCACTCATTTTTAAATGGGAAACTATCAAAAATTCATTTTTCTTGTTTATTAAATCTCTGAGAGACAAACTGTGACAGGGCTGCTTAAAGGTCGTCATCCATGTTTAAAATGCTGTTGGGTAAGAGCTGCTCAGAAATAGCATATAAAGATTTATGTTACCCTCCACTTCCAGGTAGGCTATGGACTCGATATTTTTGGCAACAAATTTGATCTCTCCAGAGTCTTCTCCCTTAATGTTGCAAATCAGGAGGAAGTGCTTGGTTCCTGTTCATAACATAAGACACAAACAGTTAGACTAGGCACTGCGTCATCTGAGGTGCACTACACTTAACATTAACACTGCTGTTGGAAAAAGGTCAGATACAGTATGTGGAAAATAAACATGCATGATGACCTTCCTGCCGGATCCTGATGGTGCTGGTGGCTTTGATCTTTTCGCCATTTTTGAACCACTCTCCCGGGACACTGTCCAGAGACAGCTCACACATGAACACGGCATTCTCATCCTCTTGAATGTCCAGATCCTCCAGACCATGGATGATCTCAAGCTCTGCCTCTGTTTAAACAAACACAAACAAGCAAGGAGAGATGCATGTAATAATTACAATAATATAGCAATTATAACTAAACATACATTAGTAATAACATTTACAATATATTTATCAATGCAGTATATTAATGATATTATCATTTATTGTGTTCAAATACACTTCAGACCTATGTTTTTACTGTATTATGTGTAAAATTATTGTTCTTAATTGTAATAACTAATAATTGTTGTTAATTGTAGTATTAAGTAGTTATAGTTTTAGGTAGCATTGTAGTATTAATTGTTTACGCTAAACATTAGTTATTAGATCATAAACAATGCAAAATCTTGGCTCCTTTTTAATTCTTGCTATGAGGGTTCCGCAGAACTTTATCAACACTATTTTTGTTTTGTGACTATTACCAGCTGATGGCAGTGTTGTACTATTCAACCTAACAATCCCCCTGCTGGTTGATTTTTGCAATAGAGAAACTGAAAAACCGTGGCAATGTGAAAAAACTGAAAAACATGGTGATGTGCCCCCATGGCTATGTGTCCAGATGTATTAAATGTAAGTACCATATACTTCCAAGGAACAGCTAGTACAGGTGTCTCCTGCATCACATATGTAGGTACCAGAGTCGTCCATCTCACACTTTAGGATCTGAAGGAAACGCTTACGGCCCATAGAATAAATACGATGATTTTTTCCAGGCTTCAGTTCCACATCATCCTTCATTCAGATGAAACACACATCACAGTCTAATTAGAGTTCTCTCAAATGAAATATATTATATAATGAAATATTAAATGACTAAATATGGTATGACAGTGGTCTATCTGTAAAGCCTGTGTAAGACAGGGTGAAAAATGAAAAGTTACCTTTGTCCATTTAACCTCTACATTATGTCTTGATAGTTCACACTCTATGGTCACCGCTGAGGCCTCTGGGAATCTCAAATCCTCAAGCTTTTTTAGAATAGTTACAGGTGTTTCTGAAACACACACACACACACACACACACACACACACACACACACACACACACACAGATATACAAACAATAGTATGAACAAAACAAAGTATGGAACACTACAGGGCTAAAAATGAAATCATTACAGTACCCGACACCTTAGCTAGCGTGTGATGTCTTGGTGACATGCTGTTATGTGTGTGTTATGAAATAGTTTGATATCATTAAGGCCAGGCCACTGAATCTGGTATCTTACAGCGACGTCTCGTCTCCTATGTCCGTCACCCCCCCCCACACACACAACCTTGGAGCCGCTCCATTGTGACCGAATCTGCTCATTTCCCTTCCAGAGCTCCTTGTATAGCAATCACATGGTAATGCTTGTATTTATACTATTGTCATCCATACTGACAGGTCCTAGACTCCGAGGGATAAGTGCTACTGATTGACTTTACATAGCAAAGATTACCTTACACACTGGACTTATGTTTGTGAATACCTCAAAAGTTTCAGTAGCCTTAATCTGATCATGTGACGTAGAAAGTCTTTTTATATATCGGTAACCTGAGGCATAGCAAGAGTGGTAGCACAGCTCACACTCCATGCCATTGTCCTGCCATCAGTGGCTGAAATCCAAGCCCTTTTCAGGGCTTACGTTATGGCTCGGCACTCCTTTACCCCCCGTTGTTGGCACGGGAATGTTATTTCCAATGTGTAGCTTTTCAGTTGCTTGATCGGTAGGCCCCTCATGTAACTCTGCTGAGTGACTTACTAAATCCTGTCTGCCTGGCCACTGATGTTTACATTGACTGCTGGATCTGTTGCTGTATATCATTGACAGTAGATCATACTAACAGTTATGCCCTGCAGTCCTCCCTGTGTTTTTTTCCCTTAGTTTATGTTCATTAATGTCATGGTCATGTTTGTCAACACTGACTGAGGAGGCCTACTAAACCACCCTATTTGTCTAACTGCAAAATGGCTTTGCTTTTACATTATGGAGATTCTATACTTTGTGCAGTTTCTAAACTTCTCACTCAATGACATTTCCAGACATAGGCAGACAAAAAATAGAAAGCTTGCTTTTGCTATTTCAGTGTTTTTGCATCAGTGGCCATACCAGATACCAAAATGGAGAACATTTTCATATGTGATCATTAATGTAAAAAAAAAAACAGTATTTATAATCCTACAAGATCTTACACTCATTCATCATTCAGCTACTCATTCATCATTCAGTTATTGTTTGAACATGATTATGTCATATTGTGGTTAGCTGTTCTATGATATTGTGGGCAAGTTAAAGTTACAGCCCTATGCATCACTATATTGATTATTTTTGTAGTATTTATTTACATATTTCATACAGTACTGTTTTACACTTTTTGCACAAAGCTTACACCATGTTTGTTTAGACTGAAGTCACTGGTTTAAAACATTTAGGAAGATGTTGCTTTTCTTAATCTATGAAGACAAAGTTACCATCTTTATGGGTGCTTACACCCAACGTGACATTTACTCATAATTTGTTGACAAGTAAGTTATTAATAGATTAACAGTTATTAATAGCTTAACATAGCTACATAGCTTCTACTTCACCATATGTCCATATGTCTCTGCTGGAGAAGTTAAAGGAACGCTTGTCAGTGCTAATGTGACCCATAACACAGCACACTAAATGTGCACTCAAGCAGTGAATAGTGTATTGTTTGCTCTATGTTAGACATGGGTTACATTGTCATAAGGGGCATGTGTGTATTACCTTTCACAGTGAGTCTTGCTGAGGTTCTAGCATTCTCTGCAGAGAATGTGTAGGTGCCCGTGTCCTCTAGGGTGAGGTTGGAGATGGTGAGACTATGCACACGGCCCTTGCTGCTCATGCGCCAACGGCTGCTTGGCTTTAGACGGATTCCGTCCTTCTGCCAAGCTGCTTCGACATTGCTGTGGGACAACTCCACCTCAAACGAGGCTGTTTCACGCTCAAAAGTCTGAATTTCACTCAGGCCCTTTCGAATTTTTATTTTTCTCGCTGGGGAGTGAGAGTAAATGAAATATTTTGGTCATGATATTTTATCATTAAATGTATGTAAACATTTTCAGAAAGTGAAATGCATAAATAATTGAAATACAGGGATGTTACTATAAAATACAATGCTCTGATATGATCAAATTAAGATCTGCCAACAACTTATTGACAAGGACTTCTGAAACAGATTTCAGACCAGACAGGCATTCCCCATGGAAAAGAGTGGTTTATTTTTGAGAGTTGGTGACACCACCAAAGATTTTCAAGGCCAGTGCATAAATTTAGCTGCAATGAAAAGAGATCCAAATTCACCAGAGGTGCCAACAGCCGTCAAAGCACAGACTTTCCTCCAACTGACTGCTCTATCCCAACAGAAGTATAACAATACTACAGCACCTTCAAATCACTGGATCCACAATGCAATGCATGTGAATAACTGACACAATTATTTTTAGACTTTGACATTAAATTACATGTGTAAATTCAGGTTAAAGTGAAGACTTTACTCCATTAGATAGCATCAGTAAATGGACCATGACCTAAGTAACTTTTGAAATAGAGAAAGACTTGCTTCAAATACTCATCTGATAATATCTACATTTTCACAGCCAAGCAAAAGGGATTAAGAGAGTTACTCAACAGCGACCCATTCCTATCCAAGATGGTTCTCGTTTGACTCTCTTAATTGAATTATCTCGGTCTCTCTGATCTAATGTTAATACAGAATTCTGCTCCCTGAGAATCAGTAGGTCGACTACCAGTCACCTGTTGGTGACCATCACACATGAGGGAACAAGTGTCACAGAAGGAGAACACTCTTGCTCATATTACTCCGAGTCAGGTAATCAAATTTGTTTAGGAAAAAAAGAAAAACAAAAACAAATGGCAGTAACAACGGGTCAAGTTGAGGCAGCAGCATCACCGTGCGCCGGCAACCGGTAAACAAACAACAACAGCGCATAGTGAGAAAGCAACTTGGCGCGCGTGTACTCACGTTCCACGCTTAGGTTTGCCTGAGTGCGGTCATGGAGCGTTTCACAGCTGTATGTGCCACGGTCAGAAAGGACAAGTTTGTGGATGGTAAGGCTGTGCTTCCTGTCGTTCTGTTTCAGGGTGAACTTGGACCCGGCTTGTATAACGAGCCCATGTCTCATCCACTGCACCTCGCCAGAGTCCAGACTGACCTCCACCTCCAACGTGGCTTCCCCAAACTCCTCAGCAACGACATCTTTCATATTCTTGGTAAACATCACCTGTGCCTCTGAACATACATGCAATACAGAATGTTTCACATTCCACATGGACAGTTAGCCATTATAAGAATAAGAACAGTCTAATTCCTGCTACTTGCTTAAAACTTAGTGACAGATAGGCTACTGCCAGCTAGCCAACTTGCTGTGATGTAGCCTACAGAAATTCTGGAAATAAATGTCACATGTACATTCAACGTTAAAAATGAAAACAATGATATTTAATTATTAAAGCTAAAACGAGATGGTTTAGAAATGCAGTATAGTACTGGATGTGCTTGTACAGGCGGGTCATTTCAGTGGTTTGTGTGTTACATAGTAGTGCCACTTGTGTCTGTCAGTTAACAGTGGAATCCTAACTGGAGAAGCTGCTAAGCACCAGCCATCACAGGCACCTTTTCAACAATTCTGGCATGTCTGAGAGGGTCATTATTTATCTAAAATATGTTGACGTGGCATTAAAGAGCTACCGGGGCCTGCAAAGAACATGATGTGATGGCCAGTGCTTCCACCACAATATCAAGGGGAAACAGAACTGTGGGGCAGGGACACTGAAAGAGTGTGAACATTTGCCTATTGCAAATGAAGACAGGTCTTACGCATTCGAACATCAAATGCCTTACTAAATTAACTAAAAGTACGTAGGTTAAAGTTAGTAGGATCATGAAGACAATTATCCTGACAAGCCAGACTATAACATCAAAATGTATAGTCTGAACATGACCGATAGATCAGGCTCAATCCTAGGGGTTTAAACTGCCTCTGTACGCAATAAGATAGCACTATGACTAATCAGAGCAACATCAGCAAATACAGCATTCTTTGAAACAAATAACTTGCCTTTTTCTGCTCAACTTTCAAAGAAAAGCCCAAATCTAACTCTTCCAAAGTCAATGCCAAAGCTGATTCAAATGGCAGTCACATGACGTTGCTCCATCACAGCCCTGCTGTCATCGTGCTAAGCCTGCAGAACGACTCTCTACAAAGATAGACTTTTGTGATTGGTCCTACCAAACCTTGGTAGACAATCTGCTGAGGTCCTATGGTGCATGGCTAGACATATCTGCTGAGCAAAACTATTTGCTACTGCTAGGGTATGTCTAGATTTCTAAGCTAGAAGACAATGACATGAGACAATAAACAGGCCTAAATTGTGTAGGCCTACATCTGTCATGCCTTCCTCAGAGGCATTTTTGTTTTGCCCCTAATAGAATTAGGAAGACATAGTCTAGGCCTGCTTCTTTTCAGGTTTCCAGCACTTACTGTCAAGTTAAAATCCCAGGCCTATATTGGGGACCAATAACATTTCTAGTAGATGACAACTTTGGGTTTCTCAGCTGGATGTAGTTCACACAAAGTACATGCAACATGCAAGTTGAAAAACAGGCATTATAAAACACTGCACACAGCACCAGTTGCGACAAAACTGTTGTCATGTGTATAGATTATTAATTGCACAGTATATAGTGACTACTAGTGACATCTGTTTATGAACTAGAAGCTTGTCCTGTTGCCTACATTTTTGACAAAAACGCCCGCTCAACTTTACATACTGTAATATTTAATACATTTTCTGCTTTTGTGAACATAATGAATAATTTTTTTATTTGATCCATGATATTAACAAAATTAGTAAAGGTTTTAGGGGAAAAAAATAATACTGTATCGCGCACCTTTTACCACAAGAGATGTTACTGCTGCTGCAACAGCGCCAGTTCAGAGGTCATTGACATTCATTCTTGCTAGATGATTTATTATTTCCGGACATCACTCTTGCACATTATGCTCGTAAAAATATTTCAACAGTGTATTATTATTTGAAAGTTAGCACACAAACACAGGCAATAGTTTTATTTTTTTTCCTTGGTCATTCATTTTTGGAAGGGGAGCTTGGCATTTGGGTGGATTTTGTTGGGGGGGTCACATGATGCTCATTTGGAGGGGGCCATTGCCCCCCTAAAGCCCGCCCTTGGCGATGCGCCTGAAGGGGAACAGTATCACCAGATAAGTCCCTTACAGTTTGCAAAATATTATGTCAGCATTTAAACACAAGCTTTACCTCACTGAAGGACTTCTTGACCACTCAAGGTTTTTTATCGCATTAGTCTTAGATGCCAAAATATGTCAGGATCATGTTACGCTAAATGCATCAGGCATAGTATGCTACGACATTAAGAGTAAGTTTGACAGGACCTCACCTTGCACTCGAAGACTGGCCTTGGATACCACACCTTCAGCCTCTGCCGTCACCCTGGAGGTGTCTCCAACCTGGCAGTTATGAATGTGAAGAGTATGGGACAGGCCGCTACTAGACATGGTGAACTTCTCATCTGCAATGATGGGCTTCCCATTCATGCACCATGCCAGTTTAGCGTCCTCAGGTGACAGGACACATTTGAATGTGGCATCCTCTCCCTCCATGACAGTAATGTTGTGAAGCTCAGCAATAAACTCAACAACGCGAGGCTCTGTGGATTGAACCAAAATAGAAAATGAGATGCTAACAAGCAATGCTAATGTATTTGAAAATGGATTGTGGCCAAGAAAACATCACCAATTTTTCTGACATCTTTCCACTTACTCTGCACTTCAACAGTTGCACATGTCTTCTCATCTTTGGATTCACAGGTATAAACTCCAGCGTCCTCTAATGTGACATTGTGTATGGTGAGGCTTCTTTCACAGCCGTCGGCTCTGATCGTAAAGTGGTGGCTTGGGGTGATGTCCTGATTGTCCTTGAGCCACTGGACATCTCCCCTCGGCTTGTAGAGCTCACATCGCAAAACAAGATCGCTATCCTTGAGGCCGACAGCATTTTCCAGAGGCTTGAAAAATCTCACCTTCAGTTCTAATTTTAGAACAGTTGCATAGTTCAGTGTTACAGCAGAATGATAGAATGACAACAGACATTCTAATCAGAATAAGCATGTTATTGTTCCTATAAACCTACCTTTGACAAGAACAATGAAGTCCATCTCATCTGTGCTTGAGTCACACACAAATGTACCACAGTCTGACCTCTTTACTGGGTCAATGATGAGGTAATGATTTGTTCCATCAGTGCTTGTTTTGAAACGGCTGCCTAAGAGGGGCTCCTTGTCCTTCAACCAACGAACTTTGGCTTTCTCCTTATTCACCTTAGCACAAAGTGTAACCTTGTCATTCTCACAGGTGACAATCTTGTTCTCATCTTCCTTATTGAGAAACTTTGTTGGTGGCTCTAAAAGACAGCAGGGGAAACATATTACAATCACAAAAATATAAAGACACACCTGACCTGATGAGCCAGAAAAGTACACTGCATCCTCTTCATTCAGTATTTATTAAATCGCAAGTTTTATTACCTTGGACTCTCACCAAGATTATCATTTTGTCATCCGCGGCATCGCACATGTATTCCCCCGTGTCTGAGAGTTCAAGGCAAGTAAGGACAAGCTTCCTCACTGTCCCTCGACTTTCTATGTGTGTTCGCAAGTCTGGGTTCAGTAACCTCCCATTGCAGTACCATTCAACCGGCGCATTAGACCGAGACACCTCACACTCCAATATCAGGTCATCTCCTGCTACCAGGCTATGGTGTTCGGGGTGCTGTGAATTTCCTAGAATGGTCACTGGTGGCTCTGGACAATGAAACAACAATCTGATTTGTGTCTCAGCCTCACTGACAGAAAGACACTGTTGTCGTAAGTCAGTGAATCCCTAACTCTCTACTTCATGAGGCCCTTTCAAGCTATGAACAGTTTTCAAAACCAATAAATGTTTGAATTCAGATTGCACAAAAAATCACCTCATCTTACCTTCCACTGTAACAGAGAATTGAACCTTGTCATCTTTCGCATCACAGATGTACTCTCCGGCATCAGCAACCTCAGAGTTTAAGATGATCAAGGTTCGAAATGCTCCCTCAGCCTCACATGACAAGCGGTCACTCTCCACAACCCGCTCATTGTTCTTGTACCAGTCGACAGTTCCAATGGAGCGAGACAGCTCACACTTCAACACTATGTCATCAGGTGTGATTATGTGCCTCTCTGTCACTATGTCATCCTTTCTCAGGATTTGTATAGGAGGTTCTGGACCAAGGGGAAAAAAATAAGGAATGCATTATTAGTAAATTGACTAATACTATGTGATGCAGATCTGGATATTGAAAATTAGTATTTTATTGGAAAGGACTATTACCTGTTACACTGATGTGGAAATCCATGACATCATCCTTAGCGTCACACATGTATTGGCCTGCATCTTCCAGTGTAGCAGACTGGATGACCATTTGGCGAATGAGACCATCTACAAATATGGTGACTTTAGAGCTTTCTTCAATTTCCTCTCCATTCTTTTTCCAGGTCACCTCAGCAGTTGCTCTTGATACCTCACAGTCAAGCAAAATAGGGTCACCCACAAGGACGTCCACACCACAAGCCATCTTTCTTGGGCGGATAAACCTCACTGGAGGTTCTGTGTGTGGAGGAACAGACAAAGCTTTTAACCAATATTGGCAAAAATAGGCAAAATTATGTTAAAATGACTAATAGAAATCAAATATAAGGATCCCCAAGTATTGTGTATTTCGATGTAATACAGCAAAATTGTACCTGCAATGTTGACAAAAAATGTGACTGAATCATCACCAGTGTCACACACATATTCTGCAGAATCTTTAATGGTGGTCTCTGGGATGATAAGCCTCCTGTAGACTCCATCCACCTCCAGGATAAGATTATCATTTTCCTCCACCTCAAGCCCATCTCGATACCAACGAACTGCTGCATTAGCTCTGGAGATCTCACAACTTAGCACCATCCGTTCTGCAGTCTGCTGACAGAGTTCCATTTGGGACTGACTTGGAGATACAATACGAACAGGAGGCTCTGCAACAGGACCATTGAAATACATTTCAGCATGTGTAAACATTGAAGTTTCTGCTCAAGTTCAGGCTTATTTGGCCACATATTTTTTGTAATCCTGAGTAATTATATGTACAGCTTTTTTCCATTTAAATTATATGTACAGTATTTATTGTGGGTAATCTTAATTTTGAATACCTGTTATGTTCAGATGGAAGAATATTCTGTCATCAGCTGTATCACAAACATATTCCCCAGAGTCCTCTACACCGCTGCGGAGAATCTTGAGCCGCCTGTATGGCCCTTCTGCCTTCAGTTTGATATTCTCACTGTCCTGCAACTTCTGTCCGTCTTTGAACCAAGATACAGAAGCATTGGGCCTAGAGAGTTCACAGCTTAACACTATCTCCTCTGGGACATGACGGTCCAAGTGGACATCTTCTTTTGGGAAGACTATTTTGACTGGCGGCTCTGTATGAAAACACTGTATCAGTGAAATCTGATGGAACAATGTACCACACTGGTATTTTTATGCTCCATTTTAATTTGTTTCATACCTCTTACATTAACCTTGAACATTAAGGCGCTGTCTCCTGCACGGCAGGTATATGTTCCAGAGTCTGACAGTTGTGACAGCTGGATAGTAAGCTTGCGCAGTGTGCCTTCTGTCTCTAGCAAAGTATTGTCATCGGGCTGCACCTCAACTCCATCCTTATACCATTGAGTCATGGCATCTGCCCTTGACACCTCACATGACAGGGAGAGACATTCTTGTTCCACAATGTTTTTGTGGAGATCTTCCACAGGGACATAGGCAAATGTCACTGGAGGTGCTGTGGAGGAGAATGACCTTATTAGTGCACATCCGTTTTCTGCAAAAGTGTGGGACAAGATTTGCGTGAGTCAAGCATGCTTTGATTTATTTGAGCAATGCTGATGATTGCCTGGAAAGCTCTAGAGAAATCAATCTCCACTGTAGAAGCAAGAATAATTTGATAATTTGGTTAATGGCAGCCTTTTGGGGGCTGTAGTGCAGTTAGAGATGAAAAACATGGTCATTACATGCATTGATCCTCAAGGAGTGTTCTCTGATGTGTAGCTCAAATGAAATGCATAAATATGTGTGGTGAATGGGAGCTAGAGATGAGGGGAAAGAGACAAAACAAAAAAGGATAAAATGTTCTGATGAGCATGGAGCAACTTTGAGGAAAAAGTGCTCCAATATTAGGAAACAGGTTAAATGGCTGACAAAAGCAGCAGAATGGATCTCTCCAGGGGTGGAAAGGAAGGCTTTCTTATGATGAAAATAGAATTAATAGGCTGCAACGATACTGGTTATTTTTGATTGTGACAAAAATTTTTGGCAAAGCTGTTGTATGTCACCTTTCACGTCCACATAAAATTCGCTGATATCATCAGCTGTTTTACAACAGTACAAGCCAGAGCGGAAAAACTCGGCTGACTGGATAATCAGTGTCCTCGTAGTGCCCTTTGACTGGATGTAAATTCCCAACTGAGGCAGAAGCTGCTCCCCGTCCTTGTACCACTGAACCACCGCAGCAGGGTCTGTGATCTCACATTGGAGAACAATTGGACGGCCTGCTTCAATGGACTTGCTCTTCTCAACTTCTGGAACAGCTGAGAACGTCACTGGCGGAGCTACAGGTGATTCCATTAATTCAAAAACATCATTTAATGGTCACACTGCATACAGTTTTTTTCTATCATTTATATATCATTTTTTATATATTTAACATTTAAGTATGGCAAAATGGACCACCAAAGATGCATGATTAAAGTTTTCGGAGTTAAATGAAATCACCACTTAGATGCATAAAAATGACTAGTTTTACACTGCTTTGTATCATACCTGAGATATCATTAAGATCGTACCAATAGGAAAACAAACACAATTAACATCAGTGTGGGAGTCAAATTTCACACGCTGAGAAAACAGAAGTCGAGAGATGATCTACAGACTATGCACTCTCTAAACACTAAGCAGATGTCTTTAACTTGGTGTGGATAGTTTTGGTTATGTACGATTAGATGGTCAATTGTAAGTATTTATCATTTTTGATCTGATTAGGACTGTCATTCTTGAGTATGTTTACACTACTGTTACAGGTTATAAGTTTAATTCTGGCAAACAGCATTTAGTGGATGAAGCATTATTTTGACACAATCAGTTAGTGGTTTTGAGAAGAAGTATATGCTCAAAATCACCTGCAACATCCACCTTGAATGCTATGCGATCATCCTCAGACTGACAGCTGTACGCTCCCGAGTGACTCAACTCTGCTGATTGGATGATCAGTGTCCTGAAGGAGCCCTCAGATAGGATGTCAAGACCAGCCAATGGTAGGACTTGATTTCCATCCTTAAACCAGGACACTTGGGCTGTGGGGTCTGAGATCTCACACTGTAGTACAATGGGACATCCTGCTTCAACAAACTTGTTCCTTGCAACATCCGGAAGTGCTGAGAACCTTACAGGCAGGGCTATGGAAGTTTTTGGAAGGTTTAAAAGAAGGGTTTTGTTGAAAAATTGTGGTTACATAGCACTGTAATTACTAATAAAGAAAAAAAAATGAAAATTCCAGTTAATATAAATATGTATGAAATCAAATTTCAAACAGATTATTGGCCTAGTGGAGACATCCGTTTTGGAATTTGATTTGAGGAAAAGAAAAACGAATTTGACAAAGGTTAGGGCCTCACAGACGGCAAATCTGGGTAACAGTGTAGTGAAGGAATCACCTTGAACATCCACCTTGAATGAAACAGCATCATCAGCAACAGCACAGCTGTATTGCCCGGAGTCAGAGAAACTTGCTGAGGCAACAATCAGTTTTCGCTCATTTCCCTCTGTCTCCATAGTGACTCCATGTTCCCCAGACAACTGTTCTCCATCCTTATACCAGCTGACTGTGGCCGTATGGTCTGAAATCCCACATTTGAGCATGATTGGCTGGCCTACTGTGACAGACTTGTTCGTCTCTACTTCTGGAAGTTGTATGAACCTTGGTGGTGGAACTACACAGGATTGAGTTGCATAAAAAATAACATTACTATGCTTTCTGGAAAAAGTACTGTATCTACCACAAATGAAAATCAAATGAAAACAAAAATGAAAACACAGTTGCATGTCACCTTTGACATCCACATTAAATCTGACTGCATCATCTGCTGTCTTGCAGGAGTATATCCCCATGTGGTGAACCTCAGCTGCTGGGACAGACAGCTTTCTCTTGGCACCTTCAGACAGAGTCTCAATTTCACTTTGGGGTTCCAGTTCTCTACCATCTTTGTACCAGGTGACATGAGCAGCAGGATTTGATATCTCACACTCAAGTTCAAAAGGGCAGCCTGCTTCAATGCATCGGTTCTGCTTATCTTCAGGTATGCCACAGAACTTCACTGGTGGGGCTATGGATGTTTTTGAATGCAATGGGACACTAGTCAAAAAGTGAAATATTTTAAAATCATTTTACTATAGGATATACCTAGCGAAGAATGACTCAGACTAGCAAAATGAGTTTACAGGTTGATGAAGTATTGCTTTTGTCATGACACTGACACTGCAGACACTGCAGTATTTAAACTGATAAAATACTGAAGACATAAAATACACAACAGACAGACTATTAATACAGAAGAGACGGTGCTAAAAAATATTTAAGTATGCTGTAATTGTAATCACCCTTAAGGCTAATACTGAAATAAGTCGACTTGAACACAAACTTAACACAAATTGGCTATTGCTATGAAACAGAAGGCAGGTATCCAAGATCAGAGAGCGCAAGATTTAAGGATTGCACATTTCCAAAGCAAAAGACGTCAACACATTGAAAACAAAGACACAACAAGGGCATCAGTCTGGGAAGAGTAAGTCATTAAAATACAATTAGGAATCTTTTGCTAGTATATTATTGTACAATAAATATCCTTTTGGCTCAAGTAGAGAATGTGACTGCAGTTAAGGGAGGGAGTCTTCCATTTTCTGATAAACTACATTCAAGATTAAGAGGATTAAAAGATTATGTTAGGCCACCAGTATGCCAAGTTCATGCACAAACTGTAATGCTCCAAATAAGACAGGTACTGACAACAGTTTCAATGACAACACATTGAAAGACTGACAGACAGATGCCATAGCTTTTAGGTTGGTTTTAACTCAAATATTAATCATGAAAATAATTGTAATATTTATTTTGTAATTACACCACTATTGTGGTGCTAATACTGATCTTTTGTGGGAATGGTCCTGAACTCAAATGTAGTTTTCTGAAGGGATGTCATGTCTTTGTACTGAATCAGACTAAGGAGTGATGACTGTGGGGAACTCTCCATAACAGTTAGTCATTAAAGTGCGCAGGTGGTTAGTGTTAATTAAGAGGGAGTTTACTACCATTCCATGGATCTGTTTGGAATCACCTTTTATGTCCACGGCAAAGTGGAGAGCCGTGTCCTTTGTTTCACAAGTGTACACTCCACCATGAGAAGGCCCTGCTGCCTGGACAACAAGAGTTCTGAGAGTGCCCTCCGATAAGATGGCATTGCCACTTTGCATGTGGAGTCTCACTCCGTCTTTGTACCAGCAGACTTCAGTGGTGGGGTCTGAGATTTCACATTGTAGAACAATAGGGCTGCCTGCCTCAATGGATTTGCTCGTCTCCGCTTCGGGAATGGCGGAAAATATTGGTGGAGGAGCTGAGGGGTTCAATTAAAAACTCTTTAATTCAAACAAGTACTTTTAAAAAAAACGATAGTGTGTTTATTATTAACTTAAGCTTACACTTCGTCAGTGCTCTATTTTGGGAAAGTAATATTCGGATTGCAATTTTATGATCAAGGAATAGGCAGTCATAGTCTCATGATAGAACTGAACTTTTTCTTTGTTATTAGGTTATTTTTGAGCTTCAGTAATAGTTTCTATTTTTTAAATTAGAGCTAGAAATATGTAGTCTGTTGAGTGGAAATAAACAGATAATATTCAGCAGACACTGAATCTAACATGAATCATTTAGTTGGTTGTGAAAATTCAGCAGCTTAGAACACAGCTTGACTTTATATCATAATAAACTGTAGGTTTAATATGTTGTAATGGTTAAGGTCTGTTATTCTATCTTGAAGTAACAAGACATTTAAACTTTTTGTCTTTCTTAAATTGTTCATTGAATTGAGTAAACTAGTTTTAAATCACCTTTGACATCCACCTTATAAAAAATGACATCGTCCTCAGTCTTGCAGCTATAAACCCCAGTGTGAGACCGCTCTGCTGATGGTATAATGAGTCTCCTTGTGTTGGTCTCTGATTGGACAATAAATCCATTTTCAGGGAGGAGCTCAATGCCATCCTTGTACCAAATGACTGGAGCACTGGGGTGTGAAACCTCACACTGAAGTTCAATTGGGCAGCCAGCATCAGTGCACTTGCTCCACTCAATCTCTGGGACAGCTGCAATTGTCAGTTGTGTGGCTACAAGATGTGTTTAAGCGTTTGGAAGAGATTGAAATTAACATCAGCGAACAAATCTATGGTCTTATTTATGTGCTGATAGATACATGTATGTTTTTGGAGCTGGTTTACATAGGCAACAAAACAATTACACAAGGCTAGAACTTGTTAGTGGCTTTTTTACGCAGGGGAAAAATATATATTAATGTGTTACAACAGACACAAAGCCTTGAGTCACCTTGTAGGTCCTCATGAGACTGCTCTGTGGGCTCCAGGGTTTCACAGATGATCTCCTCTTTAGGAGACACCATTGGTGCCACGACCACTGTTTCTTCCACTGTGCCAAGTGATTGCAATTCCACTCTATCTTGCTGGAGAACATCTGGTTCATCATGCAGTTCATCTAGGCATAAGCCCACCTCGGCAGTAGAATGCCCAGTATCATTTTCCTCGGTCACAGAATTTTCTGCTTCACTGGATATCTGTCTCTCCACTTCAGAAGGTGGGGTAATATCCATTGGGGGAGCTGAGGATATGTCAAGTTATATAAAGAGAGATTTGTGTTACTATCACTAAATATGAAATACGGGTTGAAGGCTCCGTGCGATGAGAGTTTTGACTACAGAGATTAATTATGGCATCAAGAATTAAGTTGATGTGATTACGCAATGTTGTCATTGGATGTTTTAAAGTTTAAGATGACTGTGGCTTGACTTAAATGTCTAAAATACACTTTGGTTAAACGAAGAAAATTCTTTTGCGTGCATACAATTAATTTTTTCCACTAAGACACAATAAGCTTTACTTTTTTATGAAAATTAAAACTGATTAAGAATGAGTTAGAGTTGTTAAATGAAAGGACTGCAGATAAATAATTCCTACAGTGTTGGCTCACATCATTGCCACTTTGTGGTTGAGCTAACTATTTAAATCACCTTCAACATCCACCTTAAATGTTTTGACATCGTCATCCTCATGACAGTATTTCAAAGGCCATAGCTCTTCTGATTGGCCTGTGTGTGTTTGGACAGTTGTTGAACTGATTGGTAGTTGTTGAAGTTCTTCTTCATCTGTGAACTCATTGACAAGGCTGGTGGCTGGATGTGACATCTCACAGTCAACATTTTGTGGACTTCTGTCTTCAATAGACTTGTACTTCTCAACTTCACGTATGACTGCAAATCTCATAGGTCCAGCTAGGCGTATTTTCATATATACAAAGAAAGGTTTTCAGTATCTCTGAAGTGGTTTGCACAAAGTATTTTGTAAGAGACTCATGGAGGCATGGGAAAGAATGGGAGTGTAAGAGAAGCGACCACATAAATGCTGGTCTGATAACATTAAACACAGGTTATGAGACAGTCATAAAGAAATTGGGTCAGCCACATTAAGTCACATTCATTCAGCCTGTCACTCACCAGTTGGCTTCATTCGATAATTCATTTGTTCATTCATTCATCCATTCATTCACACACTCTAAGAAATCTAGAATCAGAGTAGTTGAGATGCGGAGAAATGGTGCTCAGATAGCATGGGAGCGAGAAGGTATGCCTCAAGCAAGGTCCTACAGTGCCTACAAGCTTGGATGAATTCATGGTTGAGAGTCAGTTAAGAGTGAAGATTTATATGTTTGCAGACTGGACATGAATGTTAGTTTGGAAGACTTCAGGATTCTATAGACCAACCGATGTTGGATCACAAGACAACTTAGCAGGATATTAGTCTTTTGGGCTTTTCTTTCTCAGGGATGAAAATGGTAACCAAGATGCATTCAAAGGCATGTAAGGGTCAGCATCTTCAAGGAAGGCAAGAGTAGCACAAAACACCTTTAGAGGTTAGTGGCAGAAAGACATGGGGTTAAGTGTGCTTAGGTTGAAGTAGCGTTTGATCACCTTTCCTTTCCACAGTGCACGGGATAGAGTCATCAGATATCTCACTGAGCAGATCAGAGTGAGAAGGCTCTGCTGTTTGGACAAAGCCACAGAGAAAACAATAAGCTGACGATTCACCTCAACTAGGGTAAATCTCCTGTATTCTGTATTGAGTATATATATATATATATACAGTAGTGACACACACCACCTTTGATGTCCACATTAATTTGGAAGGCATCGTGTGCCGTGACGCTGTTGCATATCCCAGGCTGGGATAGCTCAGTCATGTGGAGGTTTGTCACTTTTCTCACAGCACTTTCGGACTGAATCATACTTCCAGCATCATGCAGCGGCTCAGTTCCAACTTTGTGCCAACAGACCTGAGCTGTGGATTCAGAGTTCTCCCACTGGAGCTCAGTGGTAACACCAGGGTCAACACCCTCGATCTTCTCAACTTCAGGAACAGCTTCGAATTTCACAGGTGGTGCTACAGGACGATCATTCAATCAGCAGTCAAGGGATAAAAAAATAATTACTGATGCGGACTAAATATAAGCAAAACTGACAAAAGAGACATATCCAGCCATAAACAGAACAACCATAGGCATACTGCACTACAGAACAGTAGCTCCACTAACTACATGTGTAGAGTCCAAAAGCTACAGGCAGCTCACACATTGTTGGGCTCGTCAAAAAAAAAAGTCTACAGAGCACACACATGGTTAGTCTATTTCAAAAATAGTTTCAAGCAAAAATATCAAAAATCACCTTGATCTTGTACATCTAACTGGATGACACCATCCTCTTTCACACAGTCGTACTTTTCCGAGCCAGTGGGCTGTTTCGAGTGGACAACCACAGTCCTTGTACCCTCCGTTTTGATCTGAGGTTCTGTCTTTGAGATGAGTTCTACTTCGTCCTTGTCCCAGCACACCGATGCAACAGGGTCTGAGATCTCACAGTCTACACCAGCTGGGTGGCCATCATCAGGTATGTCATATTTTACAGCCTTCGACAAGGCCGAGAACTTCACTGGTTGGGCTGAGGACAGTTCTTTGCATAATATTGGAATATAACAGTCGGGTTATACTTCTAAGTGCATAAACAGATTACCCAGACTGACTTTTCTGTGACATCTCAGACCATTTGCCCAAAAAGCAAGTTAAATCAAGTAGTGCAAAACATGTAACAATTTACGTTTTAAGTGCCCACACGTTGAGATGCAGACATAAGAGCCATAATCATCAACAGCAGCACTATCAGACAGAAGACAACACAAAAAGCTGCCACAGGTTAGTCGCATCTGGTTTGCCAAAGTGCACAGAGGTTACTTGTATGAACAAGTGTTTTTAAAAGCCACAAATCACCTTTGATCTCCACAGTGAAGTGGACAGAGTCATCCGATGTCTTACAGCTGTACAGTCCAGCATGGCACATCTCTGCCGACAGTACTGCCAGCCTTCGTATGGTGCCATCTGACTGAGCATCCAGTCCCATTTTGGGAAGAAGCTCTTTCCCATCCTTATACCAACAGACTGTACCAGAGGGGTCTGACAGTTCGCATTGCAGCTGAAAAGGGCAGCCTGCTTCAACACATTTGCTCTTCTCATCTTCAGACACAGCAGCAAACCTCACTGGCTTAGCTATAGGGTGGTGATCCATGACAGAACCGATAAGAGTCAAAGCAGAAGGGTTTAGAAACACTGGTCTGAGACAACACATTTATATTGAAAGAAAGAACGCTAAACCAAAATTCAAATGAACTGGGACTGTAGACATCACTATCAACAATAGCAAATGGAAGCATAAACAGCTTATGAAGACTGAGGTACTGATCAGAAAATTATAGAACAAGAGTACAGATCAGAACAAATGAGTGGAACACATACAAAGCAGTGGTCATTAGCAGTTTTAGTGAGACGGCACAATGTTAATCCATATTACAGCAAACAACAAAGATGAGAGTATCACCTCTGATCTCCACATGAAATTCGATGACATCATCCTTGGTTGCACAACAGTATGTGCCAGAATCGGATAGTTCGGCTGACTCGATATGGAATATCCTTAAGCTGCCCTTAGAATGGAATGCTAGTCCAGATTTTACACTGATCTGCGTTCCATCCTTATGCCAGAGGACGTTGGCAGTGGGGTCAGATACCTCACACTGCAGTGTGATGGGGCTGCTTGCCTCACTGTTCTTTCTTCTCTCAGTTTCAGGGATTGCTGAGAACCTCACTGGAGGAGCTACAGATATTTTACAGTATATTAAGATTGTATATCTTGCAGCAACTTTTACAGTACTTAGCCAATGTATATGCTAATGACCACTTGCAACATAGTAATTGGTAAAGGCAATTAGCATGAACAAAATGAGCCTACAAACAACAGTCTACAATGAACATTATGACTGTATTAATTAATGTCCTTCCTGTTAGACCGTTTTGGCATTTTCAGATTGCCTGCAAGTGCAGGGGATCCCAACTGTCAGCATTTAAGGCCACTGTTGTTAGTTGCTTTGCTAAATATGTTTTAGTTAAATTTTAGGGCCAACATAAAATTTTGAGTCACCTTTTACATCCACATTGAACTGGACAGCATCGCCTTTTGTCTTGCAGCTGTACATCCCAGAATGGCAAAACTCAGCTGACTGGATAGCAAGCATTCTCTTTTTGCCCTCTGTCTGGATATTTAGACCACTTTGCTGTTGGAGCTTTGTTCCATCTTTGTACCAGTAGACCTGGGCAGTGGGATCTGAAAGCTCGCACTGCAGTACAATGGGCCGTCCTACTTCAATGGATTTGCTTCTCTCAGAATCAGGAAGCAGAGAGAACCTTGCAGGTGGAGCTACAGGTGTTTTATTGTTGGGTATGAGTGAAATATGAATATAAATATTTAAGTGTATAATCTCTTCACTGATATATTATACAAAATACTCCTGAGGATGTCTTACTTTGTACACAACGGAGATCATGTTTGAGGGGTAAGCAATGCATGATGATGTTAGTAGTTTATATTAGAAGACATATAAGATGGCACTCACCCTCAACCTCCACATTAAATCTAATGACATCATCGATGGCATCACAGCTGTACACCCCTGAGTGAGAGAACTCTGCTGACTGAATGACAATCCTCCTCATGGTACCCTCTGATTGGATGGCGAGACCCTCGCCTGAATGCAACTCGACACCATTCTTGTACCAGTGGACCGGGGCCTCTGGGTCTGACAACTCGCAGTAGAGCACTATTGGGTTTCCAAGTTCAACAAACTTGTTTCTATCCATCTCTGACAGGGGTGTAAACTTCACAAGTGGAGCTGGGGCAAGCAAGAATGAGAATGAATTATGACAAGTGGCAAGCTTACTGGAATAACACTTGTTTATATTGCCCTTTATTTTATAAAACTAGATTAAATTTGAATTAAATGTTTATAATTACCTTGGATATAAAGTGCAGCTGAATCTCTAATTCCATAGGCAATGAATGTTATTTCAGCTCCATTATCTGTCTCTCGTACCCCACGAATGCGAAGAGACTGGTGAGTGCGGGTGCGCCGCATGGAAAATCGATCATCCTCCTGTAGCTGGGTGCCATTTAAGAACCATGTGCCAATGACTGAGGCTGACAACTCTATAGTGAAGCAGGCATCCTGACCCTCTGGAACCAAAGCATCCTGAAGTGGAGCTTGTATTCTTGCCACTGGAACTGAAGGAAACAGACAGGTATGTGCTTCACGTTTTTTATTTGTTTTTTCACTAATTTAATTCATTTGTTTATCTGGCGGGTAGGTTGTTTGTAATAGGGCATGCACTCATGGTTTACACCAGATGATTTGCTGCCTCTATTTTTGGGCCATGGTGACATGTTAATTACCCAGATGGACAGTGCGAGGGAACTCAACGTTGCCACTCCTCCCATATTTGTTGACGCTGCAAATGCGGAATCGGTAGTCTGCTTCGCATGGTACGCTATCACCAAGGATCTCCACTGAAGTAGCTGAGTCAGTGGTTAGGCACTGTAACCACTCCTGGGACCCCACCTCCTGCCTCTCTAGGACGTACCCTGAGGGAGGGTTCTTTCGAGAATCAGGGGCAGGAACCCAGGAGAGGAGAGCTGCATTGGCACGCTCTGTGTTTATCTGTACCCCTACTGGACAGCTAGGTGGACAGTGCCTAACCGCTGAAAGATGGGGGTAGAGAAACAGAGGTTAGGCTGCTAGGCTGATCATATGTTGCATTCAGTACCGGGCACATTAAAAACAACCTTGGAACAATTAAGTTATCAGATATATTTTGGTGCTCCGGTACTTCAATCTGGCAGTGCTGATATAGAGGATCACAATATTGAAAAGTAACTGAGAGCATACCTTTCACACGTAGCTGAGAAGAAGTCTTTGATCTGCCAACATAAAAGGTCACCAGACCAGAATCTTGTGGTGTAGTGTTGACAAAGACCAAAATATGAGTTCTGCCAAAAGATTTGAGGATGGTTTGATGGGTCTCCCTCAGCTCTACTCCATCTTTATACCAGTGAATATCCATCTCTTCCTCCTCCACCTCAACACAGAAGGCAGCATTTTCTCCCTCTAGAACATCCACTTTCCGGGGAAGTTTTCTGACAATTGTACCTTGTAAGACCAGAGATAAGAAACCATGGGAAAGAAACCCTCAAAATTAAAATAGAACAATTGCTTAAAAGGAATTACATACAAATACTCACAAATACGTAAATAATAACCCGACAGAGTGATGCGGGAGCCCGACACGCAAGGTGATGGCTCTTGAATCACTCTGAAGGGAGTTATTCCATGATAATGACCGCCTAGCAGGACATTATCCCCCTTATTAGACGACTACCTATTGAAGACATCAATAGCATGACAACAAAGCATGTTTATCATTGCGTTCACAGTAATTTAATGATTAAGATAGATAATAACTTCCGAGAAAAAATTACCATGTTGGCCCAAATATAAGAATATCCTGAATATAAGATGACCCCCCTTTTCCAGATTTGTCACATTTAAATTGAATGAATAGTAGGCTACTGTATGAAGGATAATTTTCAACACAAACAATGCACTGTAGGCTATCTACCAGGCAAAAAACCATGTGCATTACCCATGGAGGTCTGCACAGTGGCTACAGCCTTGCGTGTCAGCCTCGCATAGAGGCTACAGCCTTGTGTCTTTTTTTTTTTGTGTAGTCTGTAGTATTTCTAAAAGTCTTTACAGGAAAGAAATATTGTCTTATATTCGGCTAATAAGGTAGTCTGTTAACGTGTTGAAAAGCTGATTGGTTATGGCAAAGTACTTTTCTTTTTCACTTTTCTTAACAGCGGCCTGTTATACTGTCTGTCCCACTGAAGTGAATGGAGCATTCTACAGCATTCCAAAGAGCATGTAATAACACATCATAACAGCCTGCTAGTCTAGTAAATACTTGGCCTATACACCTGAGAAAATTAGTCAATAAAGATACAAATATACTATCCACAATAGGCCTACTTGTACACAATATCTGTTTGTAATTACATGCATTAAATGTGTTACAAATTAGCAGGTATAGGTTTTGAAGGTGTTTAACATTTACAAGTCTTAAAAGGGCTTTATAATGTTGCGTGGTCCTCTTTATTAGCAAAGAGGGTTAGCTGAGAATAGCTATTTGTCATTTAGCATTTAGATAGTTTTTTTTTTTTTTTTTTTTTTACTGAGATTTTCACATACATATAGGACATAAATAGACTGGAATGGTCAATAGCATAAATCAAAACATATAAGCAACACACAACAAATACAGACACATAAAAATATCAAAACAACCCATCCAAAAAAATAAGGCAGGACAACACAATACAATATTAGGCATGACATCTTCTTATTTTTAAGCAGGAGTGTACAGGGCTAATATGCATAGTATTACAGATAAGATGAACTGGAGATACCAGAGACCTATAAAAGACATAATTAGTTGTCAGATAGTTGGATTTTATCTTGAACATGTGTCAGAAATGGATCCCATAGGTCATAAAATGTTTTAACATGGCCCATCAGTGAGTACTTTATTTTCTCTAACTTAAGGAAAAACAGCACATCTTTAATCCAGTGTATGAAAGAGGGAGGGTGAGAATCTTTCCATTTAGGTAATATTAAGCGTCTAGCAGCTATCAGGATAGTTTTAAACTGAATTCATTGGTGTCACTACGTTGGGTCTCAAGCCAAGTGACTAGAAAATAATTTCCTCGTTTTAAAAATAGTAGGTGTAGTAGATACGTTGCATTTGACCATTTTTGTTACCCATCCATTAAATTCTAGACTTTTTATATTGACTGCATGTGGAAGCATTTACCTTTGACAGCTACCTCAGCAATGCTTCTCCCACCATCTGGCATTTCACAAAGATAGATGCCGTCATCGTCGACCCCAATGTCACGGATAGTGAGCCTGCGCTTTGTGCCCCACTCCTCCATCCCATATTTGGCCCCTGGCTGTAGCCTTCTGTCCTCCAGGTACCATGTGATGGGAACGGAGTCCTCTGGCACTTCACACTCTAGAATTGCCAGGTCTCGCTCCCAGACTTGCAGATCACAGAGCGGTTGCTTAAACCTCACAGGTGGCTCTAACAATGTTGATGAAAAGGAGATAGATTCACCAGGCTATTTCTAGGCAATGACGTAGTATCTCACTAACGGCCACATACTGGTAGAAATGGTCTCAGTTAGACAAAAGATTAAAAGTTCTGCTGTAGTTAACATATAGAAAGCTACTCTGGCTAAATATGTGATTTTATTGAGTATCTGTGTGTACTGAAATGAGAAAGATGAAAAGAAATATTTAAGCCATGTTCATGACTTCCGAACAGACTAGTAATTGCCTCTATTTGCATAGCTGAAATTCAACTCATAATTCAGTAAATACCAGTAGAGCAAACAAGATAGATAGAATCAAGAGACAAGTGGCATCATTTAAGTAAGTCATGGAAAGACCATTAACACGCTGAGGTGTTGGATTGAAAATAAACTGTTTGTAACTGATACCATCAGACAGTACCAGACAGTTGTAAACGAAAGAATCTGAACTGCCCATAGTAGCCACCATGTATTTAGCTGACTGTGTATCTATCTCCACTGTTCATATACGGGAAAGCCAATGCTCTCGAACAATCTCTACAGTAGCGACACTGATTTTGTAGGCTTTGCACTCAGTTGATACGATACAATATATCAGAGGCAAGTTTATGATTTTTATGCATTTGCATTAAAACTGAATCTACTGGCTCACATCCCATAAAAGTGAAATGTTTTTAATGTGCCATGATATTGGTGCAATGTCGCATGCAAGCGTTCAGCTTTGACTATTCTGTGGACCAAGTGAGAAATGTGATCCCATCTCCAGAGATTTCAATCACATGTGTGGCCCCTAGACCTTTCAGAACCTAAGTGACTTTGCAGACATGGGACTGGATGGAATTCACTTCATGTCAATGAGGCTTGCCTGTTCAAGTCATTTTAAAACTCCCTCGGTGCACTTCACACAATTAAGACATCTCATTAAGCCTACTGTAGATTACTAATTGGCATGTTTGGCACACCATGCTCTGAATAATTGGCGAATCACAGGGGCCGTGCACTGGATCATTGATGGGATTATGTTAGGGTCAAAATGATCTCTTTAATGCTGCCGCAGACATTAAAGGGAAGGAAAACATTACATTTTTAAGGTTAACTATACAGTTTTTGAATATGGAAAAACATATGTATATATGTATATACATTTTGACATATATAGAATACAGCATCACACATTGTCACTGTCAATGTCAGAAAAAAATATTTAGCAACATTGCACTATATATTTTTAAATAGTAGCCTAATAAGTCATTTAACAAAAATCTTTTCACTGTATAGAAATATGCTGATACGGTGCTCTACAGAATTTCATTATGCTGCATCTACAAAATTACATTACATCCAAATTCATATTCATTCATCATTATCAAGAACACTGATAAATATAATTTAATGTCCTTACCTTTCACAGATAGATGTACAGCACTAAGAGTTTGTCCTGCAGTGTTTGATGCAGCACACACATATACTCCATTATCCTGTTGTTTGCAGTAGAGTACTTTCAGAGTGAAGTAGCCCTCTCTGTCTTCGTATAACAGATAACGACGTCCAGACAAGATAAGCCTGCCATCTTTTCTCCATATTATTTCAGGTTTTGGTTTCCCCGTCACATAACAACGAAACTTGGCATGTTTTCCCTCAGTCACTGCAAACATTTTTACTTTGGTCGAGTTTGGCAGAGGTTCGTCTTTCAGACGTGAAGCAACCTGCCTCCCGCTCCTCTGTTTCCCCTGATGGCCCTTCCAGTGTCCATTGGTGTAGCCATTTCTGTTTCCGTCATCATCATGCCCCGGACCAGCATCCACCAGCAGTACAGCTCCAGCCAGGCCCTCCCCAAACTCATTCCTGGCCTTGCATGTGTACACACCTCCATCAGGTGCCCGGGTTTTAAAGATCTTAAGCTGAAACCATCCCCCTTCCTGATACCCTACACTGAAGTGGGTGCTTTCGAAGATCTCATTCAGCTTCCTGCCATCCTTCTCCCAGACAACCTCAGGGCGGGGATTGCCCCACAGCTTACAGGAAAACACTGCATCCTCTCCACGGGCGACGCGTGTAGAAAGTGGCTTGATGAGGAAACGAGGCTTGTTCTCTTCCCTCAGTTCCATCTCCTGTGCCTCTCCCTCCACTTTCAGAGTCGCTGCTGCATATGTTTCCCCAATGCAGTTTTTTGCCTTACATATGTACTGGCCACTGTCCTCTGTATTTACCCCAGTGATAATGAGGTTGTACACGTTGCCGTCCTCAAAGACACGATAGCGTCCCTCTGGTTGGATCTGTTCATTGTTTCTCTCCCATATGACTGCTGGTCTAGGGTCCCCGCCAATCTGGCACTTCAAGACGGCATCTGTGCCTGTCTGCACCACCACGGGCCGAGGGTAGGCCAGAAAGCGGGGCGCACCTCCAAACACATCCATCTCTGCTCCTTAGCTCACCCCCACTGGCATGCAGCTCACTGTCACACTCTCGACTCAGCCTTCCACTTGTGGGTTGAAAAAAGATCTGAAATGGAAAAGCGATTCTTATTATTTGCTCAAGGAGCACATGCATCAAATGCTTGCTAAATTAAGCCAAGTCAACTTCAAGTGATACAGTCAAGTAATGGATTGAGAATAAATTTGGACTTGATTTAGAGGAAAAAGAGAAT
The DNA here is from genome assembly GCA_015244755.2 of Tenualosa ilisha. Classification (NCBI taxonomy): domain Eukaryota; kingdom Metazoa; phylum Chordata; class Actinopteri; order Clupeiformes; family Clupeidae; genus Tenualosa; species Tenualosa ilisha. The sequence continues at coordinate 5,457,333 of PYXC01002596.1, forward strand.
AAAACATGTCGCCCATGTATATTAACACCATTTCTTAAAGATTCCTTTATAATGAATCATAATTGCATAAGCATAATTGAATGAAGAAGAAAGAAGTACACTCTTCATAGCTGAAGAAATCAACACACATCTTGGTTAATAGTCTCGAAAGTACGGTGGTAAATAAATAAATAAATCAGAACCAGCAAAAGGTCCTGGACCATTTCTGTAAACTGAACCCAGGAAGGACTGGAGCAGACAAAGTACTTTTTTGAATCTTTATTGGGTGCAACTAATGTTTAGATGCACAGCGTCTTCCAGGAAGCTGATTCTGCAGTCCTGTTCCGTGAGCACCTAAGGCTTGACCAATACCAGTACTACCACAACAAAAACAGTAGACTTCACCAAAACCACAGAACCTCAGACTGAATCATAAGCATCAAGTAAGACCTCAGAAGGCAAGAAATACAGAAAAAACAGCAGGGCGCCTAATTACATTTAAAACCTGAGAAATGTTTTCAGACCAGCTTTCAAATGGAGGCAGCAGATCTAATATCTAATAGGAGATTACCCTCTGATTCAGAGCTATCAACACTTTAAACTTGATCACTCTTTGTTTTTTAAATAGACCAGAGAAAACCAGTGAAAGTTATTCTTTCACTGGTTTTCTCTGGTCTCTGGTCTATCTGGAGCATAAGGATCAATCGAGTTGATATTTTGTAATTCTTTTTGAGGGACAGTTCATTGTTGATGAAACATTTCAGAGATTATCATCGCTACTGATCACAAAGGCTCTATCAGGTAAGTAAGAGGCAAACACTGAGGTCTTTCCCTCTTTACCCCAACATAATGCTCCAATCTTTCAAGCAATGAGCTGTGGTCCACTGTAGCAAAGGAAGTAGTCAGAGCAAGGGGGGGTCAAACTTAGCAGCCTATTGAGTCAGCAGTCAGGAGCAGCAGGACTAAGGTCTCAGTAGTATGCTTTGCATGAAAGCCATGTTAGTCATATTTATATTGATAGTCATATTACAGGATACAAAAAAACTATTTTGTACTTTTTGTGAAATTTAGAATGTGTATAAAACTATATACTATAATAGTTTGTGTGTGTATTAGTGTGTGTGTGTGTGAAGATGTGTGTCCACCCCCCCCCCCCCCCCCCCCCCTCCCCCCGCGGGCTTTAAAAAAAAAGGCAAAAAAAAAAACAGTTATCACTATCTACACCATGCATCCAAAACATCTACTTATTTGACCTATCCACCTTTTCACCATGTCCAGGAGGAAGCTGTAATTATGCAGTATAATTTCTGCAAAGAAATACTATATGTGCATCTGCCTTTTACTGCTCTTGTCCAGCAGGTGTTCAAACATTCAGAATAGCCCAACCCAATAGCATGTAATAAACTTTATTGGAAAAATGATATCTCTTCAGGATATCTCATGGAGGGTGTCTTGGTATGACGGGCGGGCCTCTGTGATTTGTAGAACACAGTACAACACTAGCAGACAGAACCTACGACTGTGGGTTCTCCAAAGTGCTGGTGATTACGTTTCATCAAAAGCATGTGCTCCCCAGAACATTCTAAGATGTTTGGGAGAGGAGCCCTGGCTGGACCAAGCAGGCTGGAGAGACTGACTGAGCAGTCTCTGGTGCTGTTGCAACAGCTCCACACAACACATACCCAGCACAGCTGGTGCTGTATTTCAATGGGAAAGTGCTTTATATAGGCCATCCTAAATAAAGACCTGCAAGGGAGCATGTGTCAGGTATCACAAAGCACACCCTGGAACACGCGTGCACATACAAACACAGGCCTCACTTACAGCGCTTACACCCAGGGGACCTCGCAGTCAAAATATGCTGAGCCTCCATCACACCCCTTTTGGCAGACTCGTTCAAGAATTTAGACAGTAAATGTCATTGTCAAAATTAGATTTGTTTGTCATTTGCAATAAGGCAGAGAAAAAAAAAATGACAGTGCTGATCCGTGGCGGCTTTCTGTTTAAATAACATATGACGCAGTTGTTTGTGTTGTGCGTAAAATAGCTCGGCTCTAGTCTGATGTCTTGTCATCTGATTTTTTAATGGTCGCCTTCTCAGGTTTGACCACGCTGAGGAGTACCTGCCAGAAGAAGACTCTGATGACCCGTGGCAGTTTATCCAGTTTTGGAGAGAGCACCAAGCTCTGTCTGTTGCCGACACACAGCTGTCCACTTCAGGAAGATGATGTACAACCAATGTGTTCAAGAGATCGACAAACTCCCACTAGTAATTTATCATGTCCACCTTAAACCCCATCTCTTACTAATCCAGGGACAAGATTGCATGATATGTCTGCTTGTACACATTCCCAGACACACATGCCAGCTTCAAGAAAGTCGCATAGCAAAACATGCTGAAGATAAAACATAGCCAACATGCTGAAAATAATAGTGAAATAGTGAAAATAAATGAAAGTAAAAAATGTCTCTATAACTTAATTGGTTAATTTGGCTCCTATAGATATACCTACACTGGCAAGTTTGAGTAGACCAAGTTTGAGTCAAAACCAAAATAAATAGTTCTTAAAATATACATAAATAACACTTCAGAGAACTCTCTTGATGTACCACCCTACCACTAACGGTAGGCTTGGGGCTCCCACAGCAGTTTCGCAATCCCCTACAGGGTTTCAGCAGAGATTAACCTCACGTTTGCTTTTCTGATTTAATTAGAATGGCCTTTGCCCCCAGTGAAGCTGCACCTTGCACTCCCCACGCGACCTACCTCTCCTCGGTCCTCACGGCTAGCTGTCAGCACACATCCCTGAGCCTCTCTTCTGCTCCTACTGCCTTGCACCAACTCTCTTATGCCCAGCTTTTTGTTTTTTTCAGTGCTGAGTCTCTCCTTGTGATATTGCCTTGGCCACCAAGTTTATAATCCTCTTTTTCCTTTGGCAGCGACTGTGCGTGTGAAAAAAAAGAGTCTCCTCCTTATCAGTTTCCAGAACTCTGTGTGTCCATCTTGTCAGGCCCCCTGTGTGCCTGTGTCTGGCTCTGGCTGGCTCGCTCCCTGGGTCCAGAGAAGCATTCCCCGTGTGGCCCAACGGCCCCCTCTCTGCGTAGGCTTCTCTACCAACGGTCCCACAATCTCTGTGGCGTTCAGTCCTGAGACACCCCGGGTGTCATTGTTCATGGAAGACCGTTAAATGCTTTTGCAGCTGCTGCTGTCCCCTAAAAATACCGACAGCCTCGATGACAGCAGTGAAGATAAGTCAGGCCCTTCCATTCACTTGCTCACTGCAGCTAAAGATAGACTGGATGGCTTCTGGAGGGTAGATTGCTTGACATGCTTGAGCCTCTCGCTGTAAAACCTAAGGAGAAGGGCAGCAGCCCTCTGGCCTCCTCAAGACTTTTCTGTGTGGCACTCACCTAAACATCCTCAATGTTTTGATTGTTGTCAGGAGCATTGCCGCAAGAAAGTAAACAGACGTGTATGTCTGTATAACAAACTAGCATCAACAGTGGTGTTATGTTACAAGAGGTTTTTTTGTAACACAGACTGTGTATGGCTGACCCTTACTCAACACTTGATTTTAATGATTTGAGTCATTAAAATGTTTTATTCCCATTGAGCCAAATGCTCAATATTATTGTAGATGCAGCTGTCACGAATTTATATATAGAGTCTATTATACATTGAAGGCAAGATATTTAGTTGCCAGTGTTTGAGTTGCCAAGACTCCCTATCCCTACCATCCCTCTCTCCCACTTAAGGTTAATCACAAAATGACTGTGGTGTAGCCATGAGACAGTGGGCCGAGCTGCCCCACACACGTGTGGCAAGGTTTATGAATGTGTGAGACACAGCCTGCGGAGAGATAGAGAGCACTGGCCCTCAGCTGTTTAGCAGCTCACGTCTCACAGTCTCACACTCCCTCCTCTTATTTCAGCCGTTGGTAGTAATCAGAGCTCGGCAGCAAACTCTGAAACTGGCGTTCTGGCAGTGAAGAGGTTCGCACCAGCTGCTTTGTAAAACCTGACGGGATTAGCGGTCCTCTTTTTGAAACTTTGACATTCTTCAAGCTGCTAAAGAAGACATTAGCGCGTGTAGGGCCTACATTGTTTTCTCGTGTTTGGTTGCCCGGATTTTTGGACACCCAAGTGCAGGCAAAGTGCAACCATAATGTCAACACTGCACCTCGGATAATGTGACTGTGGTGGTGTCAGTAAAATGAATCCCAAAAGTGAACCTTTGTCCGCCATCATATCTAGAGGCAGGGCCGGCTCTAAGATTTTTGCTGCCGTAGGCCTTATTTGAGGTGTTCACCTCTATTCTGAAAAATACAAGTGACAAACGAAAGGAAAAAAATAGAGAAATGCATTGCAATGCCCCTCTGAAATTCACACCGTAGGCGTTTGGCCGAGGTCGCCTATACCAGGAACTGTCCCTGTCTAGGTCCACAAAACAATGAAAGTTATGGTAGGGAGTATGTGAACAGTTTTTAGGGTGTTAGATTGTCATTCCAATCTAGAGTGCTCTCTTTGACATCCATCCTAACGTTAAAGACTGTCTGAAGTATATTTTTGCAGTTGTTATTTTCTTATGCACTCGATAACCTATGTAAACTCTATAAGACTTAAGACTGGAGAAGTTAAACCCATTTCTACTACTTGGAGAATAAAATAAACTCAGAAGTCACACTTTCAAGATATTAAATCAGTATTTTGAGATAGTCAAAATTTAGGAAATTGAAACACACACACCAAAAGAACCATATGGCAGCTTTTGAAGATAACTTGGATCTTTTCACAACCTTGTTTTAAAATCCAAACAAACATAGTTTAAAAGCATGTATAGCACCAGAATCCATACCTTTCTGTCCCCTCAGTAAATTTTGTTTCAGTTCTGTTTTTCTGTGCCCCCGTTGCCATTTCTCAAATTCGGTCTATGTTGCACCAAAGTCTCAGCGATTTCGAACAACAGGAATTCACACCAGATTTCTCTTCTTTAAGATTTGGAGTTGGGAAAGTAGGTCCTGAATTTACAATAGATTCTGTCTATCCGTTAATAAACTCCTTGTTGGCTATCTGCCAAGACATTTTTTACGTGAACATGTCCTGCATCAACATGTTGCATTGCATTGAATGTGCTTTGCATTTTACTCCCATTGCTGCTGGGATATTTCCTATGTTCCAACAAAACTGACATGGGGAATAGGTGAGAACCAGAATTCATATGTAGAACCAGAACTGGAATTAAAATCGATAGAATTTAAATGTTATTTTTGCCCATCTTTTCAAGTTGATGTATAAAACAAGTAATATATGTGATGCTGTAGTTTTATTTGAATTCACTTCATCAGCATATCAGAGTGGATATTTTGCTAAATAAAAAGTCAGCAAATATTCTAAATCAAACACTTGATGATTGTTAAAGTATAGCACTGAGCGCAATTTTGATGCCTCCCCATTGGAGTATGCAGATTCTTTGGTCCTGAACTTCATTCTACATGAGTACTGTCTAGGTGAAATCAACATTAACTCAGGTCTAATGGGCTTTCATGCTACTATGGAGATTAATGTAAGACTTAAATGATGTCTCCACTATAAGGACCATTAGCTGCATAAACTGTCACAGAGCATAACAATATTATTAGTTAATATTATAGAGGACAAATAAGTTTCTTCTGCATTTTATCATTCAAATGGGCAGGACTGCTAGGGAAAACACAGTAAGCAGGGGATATAACCAAGTTTTGTGACTGCATCTTCATTCACACATACAGGTGTATCGTAGTAACAGCCTAACTTAGCTCATTCCCTCCCTCTGCTGGTCAAATACAAAGTCACACATACTTCACACACATGCTAAAGTCAGTCTTAACCTTCACAAAAGTGAAGGTGATCATGTGACTGCCTCATTCTATCTTTACGCTTCATAGCAATTCATAAGGAAATCTTATTCATATGTATGTAATCAATAACAATTGTAGCTGTGAATTTTAAAACTTTTCTATGGGGATAACTTTTCTGTATTCTGCTTTGCAACCATTTTTTTGTTTTGTTTTTGGCTAAATCCAGTGCACCCCCTTGCTTTCCTGTGATATAGCTCTTGTAGAAATAATAATTTGTATATATGATGTACCTTTCAAAATTTCAGTTGTCAATTCAATGGTAAATTGTGCTTTTTTCAGTTAATTTTCTTGAAAGTTTGCAAAAATGTGTTTCTAAAATGATTGCGTTTGATAAATATGCCACAATTTTGGCCATAATCAAGTAGTCTTGATAATACTAAGCAAATATTCTGCAGTCCTTCCACCATATTACTCTTCACTGTTGTTTGTTACTTGTAACCCTGGCATAAGGCATGCTGAACTGGCAGCAGGAGGGTTAGTGTTGTCCCTCTGTGCAAGCTGTCTCCCCTGACCAGCCCAAACATGTTCCAAACATCCAGGCTTGGCTGCATTCCTCCCACAGCCTCATCCAAATGCCTCCCAGGCCATTTGTTTACAGGAGATAGCCATAGCTCCTGCCAAAAGCAACAAGGCCTTTGTGTCCCTACATCCTCCAGATAAGATGGACCGTCCTCATTCGTAGGCCCATACTCGCTCAGTGGAAAGATGGGTGGATATTGAGCAGCAGATTGTTGACAGGTTCAAATGTGGCTAATATCACTACTTAACGTATCATAATTGAACCCTCTTGAGAATGGGGTCTCTGTAACCCTTCTTGGCACCGTTCCCAGCTGTTGGCTTTGCTTGCTGATTATATAGCCTATCGATGTTGAGAGAGAGAGAGAGAGAGTGAAGTCTTGCTAGAAAGATATGATTGCACTATGGCAAGGCATTTGGGAAGTGTCTTTTGTGCACAAGAGGTTGATCAGGTGTGAGTCTTGGTTTTTCCATCAACTCGATGACTTTTGTTTTGAGCTTGGCATCAAGTCATTTTTTTGAGCATTTGGCAGCCAGGCAGTTGTAGTACGGGCTTGATGAATGCCTCTCTTGAACAGCCAAGAATGAGTTGATAAACTTTCAGACCAAACACACACACATACACACACACACACAAACACACACACACACATGGCAGAGGCCAAAGGCAATGAATACTTTCCCCAGTCACCTTTTTAAACATGACAGGACATGAAAATTGAATCTTAGCTCATCCTCTGGAGTGGCAGGAGAGGATTTCAGTGTAGACAGAGCAGTAACATTTCTGTTGGCCCTGGTGTGAAATTACTTGAAAATACTACATTATTTGTTTGGTGCATACTGCTGAAATGCATTACCAGGATCCATAATATAAAATGTGAACTCATTGTGCTGCCTCATTTCTAAAATACATTTTACATTTGTACTAATTTATGGTCAGATTATTGTCAAATGATATACACACATGTCTCAATAGCGATATTGTTGTTAGATGTATGAGCGATCTTGGAGCAGGCCCGTTGGCTTAGAAATCTGATCGCTTTGACCGAGGTGAACAATATCCTCCATTTGTTGGTATGTCAAGAGGTTCTCTAATAACCCACATTCATTCAGCCTTTCAAATACCTTATGAGTCAACACACACACTGACAGGTCCTCTGTCGTGATGGACAAAGTCTGTCATGCCTTGTTTAGTCAGTGTGATGTAAACCTGGCATGACCCTGAGTTTCCATAGGTAGACAGATCTATACTTTTCTTTCCCTGTTTGTTTTAGCTCTCTCTCTCTTGCTGTCAGTTTCCTTACAAACACATTGAGACTTGGACAAGTCTGGTCGTATCTGCACACTCTCAGATCCTAGGAGGCATCAGACTTGTCATGTGATATCACCACTATGCAAATGAATGCAATTGTACAACTATCTGTTTGTCAGTAAAAATAAAGAGCATTAAGTGCACTGGGGGGCATTTGGAAAAGATCCTGAGATAACCAAATCTGACCTTGTGTCTGTACAGTTCTTATTCTGCAGCACATTGCCAGTTTTGGACAAATTTTGTTAGAATAGAGTTTGGATGCAGAGAGGTGGCAGGGAATTTTCTGAGATGAATGGATGGTATGAGATGCCAAAACCACAAGCCACACTCCTAAATGAGTCACATCATTGATCATCTTGATGGAGTGAGTTTTGCAAGGTTCGGTGCAGCTCATTGCACTGCATTGTCTCGAGCACGTCAGGTATTTGTACCCTGAAGATCAGATGTTTCTAAAATGATGATTAATGACTATAGAGTAATCAAAGTTATAAATGACAATTATCACTCTTGAGTTCAAATCAGACTGATGTGCAGTTACTTGCAGTTCCACTGTAATCCACAGAGTGGCATTAAAGTTAACAGTATGCATTAGCTATCTTTTGCAATAAGTTATATTTTTTCTATATACATATTGTGATTAATGTTTATATGGCATTAGCACATTGTCTTAAAGGGCAGATAAAGATGAATATTTGAAATGTAAATTTAATTTACATTTGAATTGTATTTATTTATTTTCTCTCTCTCCCCCTTCTTCCTCCTCTGTGTCCCTTATGGCTTTCTAAGCCTGATTGTTATTGAATTATATTCATATTCATTCATATATTCATTCAACTGCTGATGGATTTGCTCACATTCTTATTTCATGGCACATTTTCAGCTCTGACTGAAGGGAGTGTATTGAGCTTCAATCACTCCAGGTGCTTACATTCAGTTGTGTGTTAAAAATCTGACATTCAAAACTATACATAGCTTTTCACCTGCCAGTATTTCAATCTGTCATAATTTTTTAGCGTGTCACTGTTGGAATCAGTCTCTCTGCCACCAATAGATGTATTATATTTTCCCTAAGTGAATCACAGTATTTGTACCAAATTAACCATAACAGCCCTTCTTTTGAAACAACTAATTGAAACTGTTGGGAGATTTTTACAGAAGGCTTGGAGGTCAATAAAAATAAATGAAAGGTGTCAGGCTCTTGAAATGGCTACCTGGGTAGTCTGGACAGTAACTTGGCCCCCTCTGGCTAAGACGTTTGAGCAGCAAAGTGCTGTGGCAGCAGAAAGCATGCTTGATGTGAAGCCTGCGTGTGCCAACAGGACTGGACCGCCAGTGGAGCTTCAAAACGCACTCTTCAGATTCTTCCTCTCACCGTGTAGTCTATGAGGGGGGCCGACCCACTCCCTCTTAAGTTTTACAGCTCTCTATCTGTCCACCTTTGTTCAGACAGATCTTCTCATGACCTTTCCATGTTCTAAAATCACTGAGCTAATGTCATTATTTCATTTTTTGAGCAAGTACAGAAGATTAAATAGAGTCATTTTATATTCAAAAGAAGTAAGGTAGAGTGTTATGTCAACACGTAACATCAGCAAGAGTACTGTAATATTTAAGGGATTTGAAACTAAAGCAGAGAGAGCTTGACTTGTGACTGACTTATGAAGGAAGGTTCCTACTTCGGAACTCCCATTCTCCCCTTTTACTCCACTTCTGAATTGAGAGTGCTTGCTTGACAACAACATGTTGTCCACTGGCTAGCTAGCCAGAAGGCTAACACCAAGTACCTACACAAAAGTAAGCTGGGCAGTACTGTTCAGTGCCACAAATACAAGTCCCTGGCAACCATGGCCTAGTGGTTAGGGCTTCAGGCTTGTAACCAAAAGGTTGCTGGTTTGATCCCCAAACAGTGGGCCATGGCTGAAGAGCCCTTAAGCAAGGCACTGAATCCCTCACTTCCCCAGGTGCTGCTATAGCAGGCAGCCCATAGCTTTGGGTTAGTGTGTACTTCACCTCCCTGTGTGTTTCACTAATTCACGATTAGGTTAAATGCAGTGACCAAATTTCCCTCATGGGATCAAAAGAGTATAGATTGTTATTATTATAATTTATCCCTGTCCCTTCCTCACCACCTTCTGCAGGTGCACCATAGTGAGTGTACCCATCAGCTGCATTTCTGTCTGATGTGGGTTCTGCAGAGCCACAGACTGGAAGTTGGTAAAGAGAGTGGTGAGAACCAACTTCGGCTCCATTTGAACTCCAACCACTTCCATGTCTTTTAACACTCACTCACCTGGCACTGATTTGTGTATTATCTGAATGACAAAGATGTCTGTTATCATCAACATACATAAACAGTCAAGTAACTTTGTACTTGGAGTTTCAGCTTGGAGCATATATATTGTTTGTATCTTTTGTTATGGGTAGTAATGTCAGAATGTTCTCTTAGGAGTTTTAAATGTTCCCCATTTAAAGTGGAGTATTCCTAATCCAAATTTCACCACTCTGAAGTGAGACTTCTCCCACTTACCAGTATCTCTTGAATACACTATTAGCTTGTTCTCTGATGGCCTATTCAGATGCAAACACTAGTGTAGCTAAACATGTTCAGAAGAATTCAGGTACGTACATAGAAAATGTAAATAAAAACATGAGAATCAATACATAGCCTACTTAAGAACTAATAAAGCACTTGGAAAGCGTAGACCTGCGCCAAGGCAATATTGGGTTGCTGACCCAATACAAATTCCAGACAGTGTTCCAGATAACCACCAAAATTTAATCATCTATTCCATGGCCTAATACCCACATTGTCCAAAACCTTTATAGACAGACAGACAGACAGACAAACGCCAGCGTAAACATAACCTTGACAGAGGTAATAAAATGACTAAACAGGGTCTGTGTTGTTGAGTGTCCACAAATTCTGCTTTTTTCTTGCCAAATCCATTACCCCTTCATTGTCACCTAGATTGAAATTTTAAATCTTGGATGGTAGATACTATGGAGACATTTACCACATGCTTTTTACTGACAACATTGCTTTTCAATGCATCTTCAGTAATAAAGAGTGCATGAGCTTGTTTTGTTCTATGCGTGGGTAGAGTCCAGTAAATGAGGCTATATGACCACATACCAAGTATTCAAAAAAACGTATTCAAGGGCCCTTATAATGGCTGTACTGTGCTGGATCTTTCTCTGGTTGTCAGTCAGAAGAAAGGTCTTGATTTCGAAAATGTGATTCATCTCCATCACTAAGAATCTTTTCATTACTGTACAGTAGCCTACCACCACAGGACACAAGAGGCAAATTTGTCAGTGTAGGAGAATGTGTTGGGGTGTTCATGAATCTATCACGTCTCAACTACACAACTTGAATGAGATAAATGAATGCTTTATTTACTACTGTGTGAATGTTTGATTCTCGTGGTCATTAACATTGAAATTAGCACTTACAAAGGCAGTTTAATAAAGACCATTATTCTAGTGGAGTTTCATGGGACCTACACAACTGTAGAGGAGGATATCAAAGACTATAACAAGTAATACTACTTTTTCAGTTCAGTTTACACATAAAGTAAACACAGAGGTGGAATGTACTACAAACAAACAAAAAATAGCTCCCAACACACTCAACTCAATAACAAACTACAAAAGGACTCGGACAGCGCAGACCTCTGCCAAGGCAGTATAAGGTCACTGACCCAATATAAATTCCAGACTGTGTTACAGATCTCCACCATAATTTAATCATCTGCTCCTTGTCCTAATGCCCATTTTGTCAAATATTTATTCAAATCTGTGCAGCATTTTTGAGTTATCTTGCTCAGAGACAGACAAACAGACAGACAAACAAACACCAGCAAAAACATAACCTCCTTGGCAGAGGTAATATTTTGATGTGATTGGATGAACGGAAAAAACCATTATGTCTGCAGAATTAAGGCTATCAAAAAGTTTGCCCAAATCATCTCATTTGTCACTGCAGATATCTGCCAAGTAGTGCATGTTAAAACAGCTATGGCTTCCCTCTGCTGAGATTATGCCTCTCTTTAAAAATAGGAGAGCTTTTGAGAAAGGGTTTATAAGAAACTGCTCTCAAAGCATCTTGGCATAAGCCTCTGATTTGTAGAGTAAGTGTTAGGTTGTTCAGACTTGTCCTTTTTCCACATTAAGGTCAGAATATACAGTCAGCAATACCAGGACATCCAAGATCGCAGTGTGAAAAAGACTACTAATTATATTAACAATAACAAAAAAAACCATGGGTTTTCCATGCAGTAAATACATTATGTTATAATTATTGGTTCATGGCTGCAGTACCATATAACTGAAGAAGCGGAGGGCATCTCAGGACAAAGATTTTTCAGTTTGAATCAATTGTGTGAGTCTAAAACCTATCCTGACTGCCTGTCGGAGCTTTTTCAGTCCTATTTTAAATTGGCTAGCTGTAAGGAATTTGGGTAAACAGGTAGATATCATGCTGAAGAGAAAACAAATGCAAAATAGTAGTTATTTCGATCCCTAGACATAAAAAGATGCCAGTTTCTCTTGGCAGTGCAAAGCATTAAGCAGAAAATTGCTTTTGAGGCAGAGAGTATATTGCACCTGGGATGCTGCTCGCTCTCCTTCTCCGCTGTGTATTGCTGACATGATGTCTTTATTTATGCTGTCATAACGGTAAGAGCATTTTCATAAGGTGAAAAAAGACTGCAGCGCTCAACAAGAGCTTGTTTATTCAATGGTGTATATTTTACTTCAAGATTACACTGATTTAGCCTTCATTATTTCCACTTAGTTGAGCATATGGTATCACTTTGCATGTTGGCTCGCTTTGCTGTATGTCCTTACATAGTCAGACCAATATTTTCACTCCCACCTACTCATGCAGAAGACAGTTTGTAAATGAATATAAATATGTCCATAAAACTTTCCTCAGTCCTCAGCACAAGTTTTACTATAGTGAGAAATATTGGCTTGTTTCCTTTGAAGACTTCTAGGCTGTCATGAGATGACCTCATAAACTGGTAATAGTGGAGGCATAGGCTGTAGTACATTTTCATAGTACAACACTTCCCATGTCTCCTTTTTGGACAAGAGTTTGCCTTACAACACCAGATTCAGGCATCCTGTAAATATCTTGTGATCACTGTCAAATATGTGTATCAGTATTTGATTTAGAGACATCACCGTTAGGCTGTAGTGGAGGGTAATACAGTTTGTGCAACAAATGCAACTAATAGAGTTTGTGCAACAAATGCAACTAATAGAGTTTGTGCAACAAATGCAATTTTCTGTTTTCCAGCACAAAACACAAGCCATTTACAACATGTTATGAACACTGTACACACTGTATATGCACCCATCAGCACTCTAGAAACCATTTAATATCACCAGAGCACGTTCTCACACTTGTACTTGTCACATAGCACAGTTTTGATATGAGAGCTAATCTAACGCAATACTTAAATGTTTCTCCAGAAAGGTTGAGATCAAAGCAGTCTGGGACAATAAAATTAAACTGTAATCCATTTCCCAGGATTTTAAGGCTGAGCTCCTCCTGTTCTCAGATGGACTCCAATGTTTCCTTAGGGAATTGTTCAGTTGTGGTTTGTGTATTCTGACATATGTCAACTAATCTCTTCAGCAGCCAACTAAAACTGACCTTCCCCGCCCACTGTGGTTTGTATGTCTACAACATAATAGTTCTAGTACACAGAATTTGTAAAGGGCTTGGTTTAGTTTAGGGAATTACTGCAGCAGTATTTATTACATACTGTAGATTCATCATGATTGACCAATGTCATGATTCATTGTGTTACAGTAACCTGAATAGTTACAAGAGAATATATGCATAGACTATTGCAAAGGTCACAACCATTGGGCAAACAAAATAGTCTGGAAGTTTCATGAGTCCAGTGCATAGCAAAATGTACAGAAATGTGGCTTTCTTGGGCAGACTGATACACTGGATGGCCTACAAGAGTCCTGTGAATTGTATCAAAAAACCCTATCAGATATTTGCTTGCTGAAGACAAATACCGTTCCTTCAGTCAGGAAAGTACTGTGTGGGACTTTGTACAATTGTCCTCTCTGTGAGGGTCGCAAAAGGGTTAACCGACACTCAGAGCACATTCATTACCTTTGACAGAACATGGTAAAAGGTGCACCGACTGGGATACACTTACTGTAAATTTAGAGCTGAAACATTCAAAAGAAAGCAGATTTCACTTTCCTTTCCCATGATGCTTGTTATGCGCTTTTACCTTCAATCTACCCTCCAGAATGGCTGCCAGGCCTTGTCCATACATCCACGGTCTACTTCTGTAGACTCTCAAGAGATTGCAGAGACTCATTTCTTGGCTGTAAATCATGTTCATTTCTTAATCCTCAAGAATGAGTTTTGTCTTTATGCTGGAAATGCTCAGACATATGAATAATGACAAGACACTCTACAGATCTACCAAATAAAGTGTTAGCTTGCCAAAATGTCAGGGTTAGGTTTAGAGAGGTGTGAACTATATGAAGGACTATTTAGGATTATTCAGTTTTGAGGGCCTGAGAAAATGTCAAATTACATTTCTCTCATATTTGATATGCAATTCACCCATAATCCTCCCAAAAGCTTCATAATGGAAAACAGATACTCAAGCTAAAATGGCTAAGCACTGATACCCAGATCTGTGAGTGGAACTGATCTCAGCACTGATAGAATAATGAGCCTGGGCCAGTGTCCATTGTGTTTGTGTCCCGTTTGAGGGTGCTCACTGGTGCTCTGGTCCCATGTCTATCCATTCCTCTGCTGACATTGGAATGCACGGGAGCGAGCCGAGCCCAGCCCAGCCCAGGCCAAGGATGTGTTGCAACATCCCATTACAGACTGCCTGGGCTGTGGACCTACACCTAAGCCAAGCGAGGGTAGACAGTTGCTCCCATCAGTTGCTTTGTCTGTCCTCCCTCCCTTGCTTTTTCTCACTCTCTTTCTATCTCTCTCACAATGTCTCCCCATACTTACCATCTTACTTTTTTGTCTCTCTCAATGTCTTATCACCATCTCTCTTTCTCTATCTCTCTCTCTTTCACTTCCCCTCCTCTCTCCCTGCCTCTAGCACCATCACCACCCCTCTCTCTAGTTGTGTGATCACCGAGAGGTCACACCTAAAAGGAATGCTGGAAATGACTGGGCGAATGACAGAACTGCCTGTGACTGCATCTGGAAAGGGACTCCAGCCCAGCCCCAGTTGTAGAGCAGAGGTACTTTGAAGAGGTCTCTCCCCGCCCGCTGTCTGAACTTCTTCCTGAGAGTCTCTCCGCCCCACCAAACACACACACACACACACACACTTACACACACTAATACAGAATCAAGGCTGGGTGTGTTTCTAAGTGCATGCACCTCAGCACAAGGGGAGGCCCATAGAGCAAACACTTGCTCTCTGACCCACTTTAGTGGTAACAGATAAATGCAGCGGTTATTGACCATCATTTGATCTCACTTCACACTGGGTGTGAAGAATGTTTTACTTTGCTTTGCGTAGACGCACAGGGAATGTGGAGAAATTTCTACTGTACTTGCAAGTGACTGAAGGTGAACTGTATGTTCTCTGTGCACTGACACTGTGGCAAAGCTGCAGTACAGAAATGTTTGCCCTGGTGTTGAAAGACATGGCACACATTTTTAGAGACACTGGTAATACAAAAGAACTGTTGTCATCACAGAATATGCATACTTTAAAAAGTGTTTAAACTGGTCAAAACCTCTTCACAGAGATTAACTAAAGTTTTCTGGACCCTATGTTCACTGTGTCACCCATAAGGTCACTATTTCAAACAGGGAATGAGGTACAATTAACACTCAAACCAGGCATTTTAGCCTATCGCAAAGCCTAATATCTGCAACAGATAAATCCTTTAGTTATTGAGACGGTCTGATACAACTACCAACCATTTCACTTAATCAATGTGAAGTCAGTGATGACACTACTTGGTGTTATCAATACAAACAATACAAATATTTGATAGCTAAAAGCCACAAACACAGAAAAAATCAAAACACTGCAGCATTTCCTTAGTGTACTACCATTTAATTATTATGCTATGCTTTATTATTATTGCTGAGATGATTGTATGCAGGTATATCTCAATCTAAATTGAAAAAGAAAAGTAGTCTTCAAAAAAAAAAAAAAAATCCTCATGTCATCGACCAGGCAATTGGCCGCTTTAGGACCCAGCGGCATATTCGTCAGACCTCGTGCGCCCCTTTTCTCTCCCTTCAGTCTCTCATCCGCGAGGAGGTTGAGAGCCCATTCACATCAGCTGTTCTGAGAAACCGGTCTCAGGATTCTACAAGTTGAGGAAGGGTGCAAACTTTCATCTTCATTTTCACCATAGCCCATGTAGTCTATTCGCGTGCGTCACAACTGATTTTGAGATGAGTAAAAGGTCGGCTTTATGTCAATGAAACCATGTTGCGTTACGTTAAGTTTTCAGGTGAAATTCTTCCAGCATGTAACTTACTTTTTTTGCAGGTGTTATTCGTGGCTAGGACCAATAGTTCTCTGCCTCTTGGTAGCGGTGACGCCGTCAGCATCGCAATGGAAAGGTAAGACCTAACCTCTGCAAAGAGCTGTAGCCAAAGTTATATTTTACGTCGGATGGGATTCCTCACCTGTTGCCTTTTTAGTTCGTATTGAGCGGATGTCTTGTTAAGAACATTTGAAAGTGGCAAATTTAGCGGAACATTGCTAAACCTGGTTACCCTGCACATAATTGAAAGGCATAGTCATGGAAAGATTGCTATGGCATGCCTGATGGCAAAGTTACGCAGGATGGCAAAGTTACGGGGGGTGATGCACACATTGCAACAGCTGCGCGCCACTATCGCATCTGTCGATATCAGCTCAGATAGATTTGGTCTGACCAATCTTTATAAACAGACATACTGATTTGGGTGAGTTTACACTAGCATTAGCTCATATGAATATGTAAAAAGTGTGTTACAAGTATCCCTTGTAGACTACATCACATACCTTTCGTGTGGGGACTAAAAAACTGGTCCAGACAAATCTGCGCCTCATGATCAGACGCCTGCTGGGATCTGCGAGCGAACTCTTTGTAAATGAAAATGCTTACTTAACTTGAACCTGCAGCAGGTGATAGACGAGGTACCGCAGCATTTTGTGGGGTTTGGAGCGGAATGGCATTCGTAGACTTGTGTTCATGCATGTCCTTTTTACCTTGGGGTTATTAGAAAGCAGGCTAATCTAAGGTTATTAGATTAGTCCTCTTGAGATACATATTAACCCATAACATGTCTTACACTGGTAGACCAATATTTACATGCACGTACACAGGGTAATTAGGGACATACATGGTGTGCTTAATGGTATCATTTGCCTTGTTCATTGTGTCCACCATCACCGTCTTTTAATGAGCATTGCAGTATTTGAGAAAAGTAATCTTGTGGGAAGTGATTATTGGCGCTTCTACTTTAATTCTATCTGTGCTCTGGGTGTTGTCATAAAACCTTGTGTTTATGATCTACCTCAACGTTAATTTGAAATTGGGCTTGAGCAAATAGAGTAATGCTTTCATTGGAAGTTAGCCTATATTTTTTATTGAGAGAGACCTTTTGGCTGGTCCTCGTAACTGTCTCTTAGATTTCTTTAGTAAGAAGTGGACTAAAATATACCATTACAAATGGGAAGAAGCTTTTGGCTGAGATAATCAATAGTGTAAATGCCAAGTCAAGTCAGCTTTATAGCCATACAGAGGAATTGAAAGAATTGACAGAACTATTACCTTGAGTAGTTATACAAACTTGAAATAATACAGTGATAATAACAAGGGCAAGGTTGTTTGAAGCACAGAAACAATGTCTGAAAATACAGCCAGAGAATAATGAGCTTTTCAGAAATCATTAAACCCGCTGAATGTGGCAATGGTGTGAGTTTATCTATTCTTCCGTTACAACAGGATGTCTATCAATTGTTGGCAAGCAATCCGCCACAGTGATTCAAAAGATTCCCTAAAGAAAAGAACTGAAAAGAACACTTTTTCAGAAAGCTTCCATGGTACCAAAATCCATGCTCCATGTTCTTTTAGCTGGGTTATTGCTCAATTACATCACCTTTAAGTCCAAAGTCTATACCTATTAAACCCACATTCTGCCACTTGTGTGCTCAGTGTCTGTCCTCATTTCTGTTTAGGGTAAGTTTAGAAGTGTCTGTCTCTTTGCATGGGATTGTAGGAAGTGAACTTCAGAGGAGTGCACATCTCTTCTGATGTAAATTATTTACCCCCAGACCAAACCGCAGCCCTGCATTTCATTGAACCATATGCCAACCTCATGGTTATACAGATGTCATGCAGAAACTATAGAGAGAAACTGAGAGCACTTCTATAAATATTTGATTGATGCTCCCCAATGTGCCCATCATCTGGGCCTGTCAAATGGCTGCAGTGAGGTCCTGGAAGATTTCTGTTGGAACAATGCTGGAAGCTTTTCTTCTCATGGCTAAACCTGAAGGTATCAGATTTGGTGCTTTGATGCTTCAACTTAATCTATAGAGACGGTGGTCTATGTGCACAGATGCAATGAAGACTTTAATGATCCACAATGAGACTGTAAGAGATACTCACACTTACAGGCATGAAAAGTAAGTGTCAGGTGTCCTGGGTGTGGTTTCATATGAATGGCCAAGGGAGGTTTTTTTTTAGCCTGTTGCAGGCGTGCTGGATCTGACTTGGAGCAGTGTGAGTAATCATTCTGGCACTTTCACCTGAATCATCATATCAAAGTCAGTGGACTTTGCCGAAAATACAAGATACGTGAAAGGTTTTGGGTAGTACTGTTACTCACATGCAATGCATAATTTTTTTTTTGTTGTGTTTTTTTTTTTTTTTTAAGAACTTTTTTTGGTAGTGGTACTTTGGCATATATGCGAACATGATACTGGGTTGAAGTCACTGGGGTGTAAAGAGCCATTCTCTTCACTTGCCTTAAGGGAGGATTCCCCATTGTCATGCAATCAGCCCCCCCCCCACCTCCTCATACAACCCAAGCCTGAAGCCCAAACCCCGGAGGAGGGCAGCAGCTGTAAGTGGACACCCTACTGGCACATTTAATCACTGAATAAAATGCTGCATTAAAATCTGTGCAAACAAGGGCTTCCACCTGTCATAGTGGGGATGCCAAATCACCAGGAGCCAGGAATGCCCCACTGTGTCCTGTGCACAGAAACTAACAAAGCTCCCCCCTTGCCAAACAGAAAAGAAAGCACATGTTTGCAAGCCTCCACTCAAAAGCTATAGAGGTCACCTCGCCCTTTGTTGGCCGAATACTCTTGGGATTACCCTTTGCCAAGTTCTGGGGGCATTTTCCAAAACTAAGTGACTGGAGGCTTCGGGTCATGATGCTAGAATGGGAATGGAGTTTCCTTAAAGGCTACAGTGTAAAACTTTTTAATAACTTTTTTATAACACAAGTAGATTGATTAAATAGGATTTGTGTGTTCTGTCATGATGGGGTTGGTTAGCAAGTGATTTGGAGAACCCTAAGAAACCTCTCAACTCCAGCATTTGCTCTTGGATGGCCTCTGGATATTAGAGAGTTGCTTTCCTTTGAAGTGACAGAAAGACGCCATAAATCTTTTTTTATTCTACTCAGTGTTGTAGATAGCAGGCACAATCCTCATACACCATCTGTCGGGCAGGAAATCTTTTTCACTTTCTGTTCATTTGAAATATCTACCTGATTCACAGCTGGATTGTTTTGACTCCTGAGGACAAGATAAAACTTTTTAAATTTTCATTTCAATGTTATTGTAATTATTACTCTAAATTGAAAGTTTATTTCACTCAAAATACTCATTCACAAAAATAGCTTCACACATTACTTCACCATCTGTTACAACAGACATCCAGTATCTGTATTCTCTACTAGCTTACAGATATTGTATCATGTTGTAAGTTGTTCATGGTTTGTGCTGTCATGTAACTAATGAGCTCTGTATCTGGATGATATATTAACCCATGTACAGTCTGTATCCTGTGTTGAAAGAGTTACAAAGAATTGTTCTGCACTGTTCACATAATGAACTGGAGAAGTAGTAGGGTGGAGATTTGACTTGATGGGACTTGATACTTGATTCTTTGAAGAGGAATACAGTTGCTTAAGTTATGCAAGCAGTCTGAACTTGTTTGACTGTGCATAGCCATAGAGACCAAGCCACAGATATATATACAAAAAAAGGAAAAAGAAAAAAGGCAGACTTAACACACCCACCCTTTAAGTGACTCCTCAAAACATCTATTGTTGCTTTTAATTAGAAGTCGGAAGAGTATGAGTGTCCCAGCAGGGCATAACCCTCAACCTTGTTCTGAGAGCCCTTAGGTCAGGGCTAGTGGCGGTAAGTATGAGAGCACAGAGCAGATCATTTGTAGGCTCTGTTCTGTCCCAGCACTCCTAGTGATGATGGTAATCCACAGATTTTCCAGTCAATAAACAGATTCACTGATGGGAGTTTTTTTTAGTTTACTTTTCTTACCCAGAGCCAAGCAGATTTTGATAGGGAGGGGGGCCCATTCTAGTGGCTGAGGAATGCTGATAGAGGGACATCCAATGCATTTAGCCGCGACCTGCTGCCCAGAACCTTTTCAAACTGTCACACTTATTGCAGACTCAGAATGTCATCCTTGAGGCCAAAGTGCTTGGTGTTTAGCCCATTTCAAATGTGCCAGTGCAGCTTGAATAGAGCAGAGACTGAGAGAAAGCATGTGTTTGTACTGTATGTGTGTGTGTGAGTGAGAGTGTACTTCCGCATGTGTTTGTTTGGATCCTGTCTCTAAGGTGACTTTTTAATGCTGTTTAGACTTGTGGTCAGTGAGGGGACATCTTGCTGTTGTCATTGTTGCTCAGATATTCCGTTACTTAGGATCTACGTTGGCCTGATTGTCTTCTCCCAAACTGCTAACTTAAGCCAGGCTGTAAGGCTCTACTGCATTTCATCCTGTCATCCCCTGTGCCAGTGACTCATGTCACAATTGCTTTGAATTTCACCTGTAAAACATCGGTGTTCCAATGCAAAACTCATCACAACTGTGTATTTCTCCAGAAAAGGGAATTGAATGTGTCTTTAACATAAGTAGAAAGTTACTTTTGTGTTTTATGATTACTATTTATGATATAAATACTCAATTTCCATTTGTGCAACCACATAGATGTGTTGCACCGGAATTCCATCTGTCTTCATTGGAAACGTAGAGTAGAAAAAGTCAGGTTGGTGCAGGGCCATTTACACAAGGCTGTGTTTTTATAAGAGAGCTGTGGTTGTCATATCCTGCCTTGATTCACTAATCTGGGCCATCTGGGGTCTTTCCTGTTCTCATAGTTGCTGTCTCAAAAACGTCTGAAAGGCCATGTGGAACCAGCCCACCCCAGCAGCTCAAGTGTAGATCAGGCGAAGGAGTGTGTTTGAAGTATCCTTCGCTGCGCGGATTTCCTTTGCCACATAGCAGTGTAACCGCAGCATTGCTCTGCGCAGGGTTAGCATGTATTAGGTTCCTTTTCATCTCGACCAGCAAGAGGCTTAACCCCCTTGATTCACTTTGACCCCAACACGACAGCGTGTTGGTGTGTATGAAAACTTTTCATCCAGAATCGTCCAAGAATGTCCAAGTGGCTTTTTGACCCTCTGAAATTTCTCCACAATCAGACCCACACTCATCGCATAAATCCCATGGCCCATTTGTGTGTCAGTCAGGAGACGACTTGGACTGAGATCAGTCGGCGTGGCACTCCTGGGTAGAAACTGTAGACCTGCGCTGTTGTGGTTGTGATGAGGTTAGAGGAAGTGCTGTAGGCTCTTGTCCAACGATAACCGTTGGCCAATTTAAGAACGCTTCTGTTTTTCGAGACAATGATAGTAGAGGGGCCACATGGTGTGGAGGCCCAGGATGGGCACACGTGTGTGTGTGTGTTTGTGTTTGTGTGTGTGCGTGTGTGCTAGTGTAGGTGTGTGTGTATGGCTGAGGCGTGAAACTTGAGTCCACTCTCTAAAATTACGTATGCCACAGGATGGGGAACTGCATATGTTAAATGGGAGCTGACCGCAAGCTACGTGTCAGCTATGAGCCAGATCAAAGAGATGAATGCTACGAGAGCAGTTCACAGTGTCTCCGACAAGGAGACGTTTCCAGGGCAAACACTAGGTAACAGTGATGAGAACATCTGTTTGTCTTAGTGCCTTGTTGTCATTTATTCCACCTGCTTCCAACAAAGACTCTATTTAGGGGATAAGAAGGCGCTATGCTGCTTGTGTCAGGGCAGTTGATTACAGTAGGGGCCATGCATATTTGACATTTTCAGATGTGCCATACAGTGTTTTAGGTTATATTATGCCATCTCAAGTGAAGGGCTGAAAACTAGGTGTTCTGCTCACCTGATATTTTGTTAACTACTTGATAACTTGTTAATTTACAACCTTAAACATGTTCATGGTGTACCACCCTCACAGAGATCACAGAGAGCACTAAAGGTGTCTGATGTCTAAAAATAAAAAAACTCAGGTAATTTCACTGGTGTGTTGTGATGACAGACACTACTTGTATGTTTGCCATTCATGCACATGCACTTCAGTATCCTGACACCAATACACTATTATATTTTGTTTTAATTTGCGTGGCTGTATCTAAAATCTTGTCAAAGATTTGTTGTAACAGTTTTAGAAAAGCAATAAGTCACTCAGGTTGGTGGGTTTGTGCTGGATTTAGAATAGCTGAGGGGGTTTAATAGCCCTCCACTTCGCGTTGTGCCAAACAACACCCCTTAGCTGTTCTAAATCCAGCAAAAACCCATGGCCTCTTGTGGCTTATTGCTTAAACTTAACATCCCAATGATATTCACTGCACTTCACTGCATGTAAAGGTGCATTCATTCACTTACTCATTCACTCATGCATTCATTCATCCGCCCTTACACAAAGTTACACATATACAAAGTGTACATACAAATACAGCAGACACACAAAACACACACACACACACACACACATACACACTTTTGTTGTACGGACACCCACAAAAGCTTTGATAAAGCACCAATGGGGATGATGCCAAAAAGCCCACAGCAAAACCATAATTACCTAACTGGGCTTATGAAAGGGGGATTTGTGGTGGCCGGCACTGTGTGCACTCTACCCCACTCCATTGCTAATGGCTGTCTGAACGTCCTCTCTCCTCTCTCTCTCTATTCTCTTTCTCTCTCTCTTTGCAGAAGTCCCTTCCTGCCCTCTTTGAAACCCTCACTTAGTCCGCTTATTCTCCTGTAATCCCTAGAACTGTTTCCCTGCTGCATGTATCGTTATTTACCAAATGACAGGCTTAGCATTGCACATTTGCCCACACCCAGTGTGTTGTCGAAGTGCACTCTTACCTGTGGGAACACACACAAACAAAAATGACTCTGAGTGGCTTTCAAAAGGTTGGCAAAGCGCCTCAGCCCTGAAGAGACATTTTATGCCAGGCATTGGTGGTGGGAGGTATGACATGGCACAGATTTGTGAGGTCTTGTAAAAGGTGGTGTATTGTGAATGCTCCAGTACCCAGTGCCATTGTTTTTGTAGCTGTCACTGACATGGGTTAAGATAGGTTATTGGTGTTATTCGAGTTGGGGGTGGGGTAGTTGGGGGGGTGGGGGGGGGCAGACTTTGTTGGACAACACCTGTCTGGCTGCTGTCCATTGTGCATTTTTTTCACCCAAAGCTATTGTTTACTTTTCCCGGGCACTGCCATGACATGCACTGCACTTTATAGTAGAGTCATTAAATAATTTTCAAGGTGAGGAGCTTTGCATGCAGACATCAGCGTAATGCTGAGGCCGCTGTTTATTATCATCTCCATCCGGTGTGACTGGAGATCTGACAGACCCACTCTTGACAGGATGCCACATTGCTGTCTGAGGTATTGCTTTTTTGTTTTAAGTCAGCCTGGGAGGTCCTTTTCACCCCTAAAAAAGTGCTTTCTCAACCTGACACAATGTCAAGAGCTTCCTCTCTTTCCTGAGAGTCATCTTTACAAGCTTTCTTGTTTACAATACCCAAAAAAGTGGCTTTCATGAGATATATACAACTGGGGTCTTTTGTTCTATTGGTAGTCTTTGCCAGTTACAAAGTGAATTCATTGTTTATTGTTTGTAGAACCATAGAGTCTCACAGTCTATTAGCAGGTGTGTATCTTGACAAATGTCCGACGTGTCCAGGAATTATTGTGCAGAAAACAACTGTGTGGTTTATAGCTATGCGGTTAATGAGTTTGGTGAAAACAGTAGCATTGTGCATTGTGCAAGTGTCTGATTGGCTGTCTTATGAAATGATCCATGATTTAAAGACTTGGGGACAGACTGGTTTAGTAACAAGCATTTTTGATGATTGCACCAATTAGTGAGAGCTATCAACTCCAAATGACAGTAAATGAGTGTCCTGGGATATGCTGTTAAAACAGATAATGTTTGAGTAAAGTGTTTGTGTATCTCTTATCTGTTTTAATGCACCTAATGATATTCTTGTTGGTGCTTGTCAGTCATGTGGGATGTCAGGTTTTAAACTCATAAATAGTTTTCTCAAGCCACATGTTTTACAGTAGCATACCTTTACTGTTTTATTGTATCTTCATAAACACAGATGTGTTGA
The DNA here is from genome assembly GCA_015244755.2 of Tenualosa ilisha. Classification (NCBI taxonomy): domain Eukaryota; kingdom Metazoa; phylum Chordata; class Actinopteri; order Clupeiformes; family Clupeidae; genus Tenualosa; species Tenualosa ilisha. The sequence goes on from PYXC01002596.1 coordinate 5,481,722, forward strand.
AACCCGACACACTCAACGTGATGTTATACAGTAACTGTAGAGACACTCATTGTAGTATATTTCATAGCTGGAAGCCAGCCCAGCCTGCAATGTTAAAAGGAAAATGCTAAGTCTCGGAGTGAGTATGGACAAATATGCCTCTCACAGGGTCACTTTATTCATTGACAGCCCCTAGAAAGTTTAAACAAAACCACTGAAAAATCCCTCTGAGGTCAGGTTCAAATAGTTTTCAGAGGTCATGGAATTTGGTAAGCAATGCTGAGTAAATAATATGCTCCAGACGTTTGGGTAAAAAATTTGTGGGTTTTTGAACCTGAATGTTTATGATCCCTGGTCCTTCGTTGAACTGTCAATGTGAAGGACAAACTCTTCAGCTCCTCTGCTCCAAATTCACCTGAATGGCTGTTGCCATGGACACCAGGTGCAGATTTGTCGTTGGGCACAAAGTGCTGCTTAGCCTCTATCGGGGAAATATGATCCCTCTACCTGCCACCTCTCTCCCCCTCCTCTCTAGACCAGGGACTGTTTACACATCCCAGGTAACACAGTCCTCAAGTGCAGGGTGGGATGAAACCAGATACGGTCCCCCGGGAAACAGACACCATTTTCTTTATCTTCCTGAATGAAAAATGGATTTTGAATGACCACCACTGTAAAACAGATAGAAGATAGTCAGGACAAGGGCCAGTAAGATGATCAACACCACAATATACGATACCTCCAATTTGCAAACCCATTTGTTCCACATATGTGCAAGATATTTCCGCTAAAGCATGTGACTGGAATGTTGGAATGTGTAGCCTAACTTACAGGTTACTTGTGCAGGTTTCAACACCATGATCATGTCTTTACCCTTGGGCCTGAGCTCATTTGCAGGACTATTTTCTTTTCTCTTTATAATACGTCTGATTATTAGAAACCCTTCCACCCCCACCCCCATCCACCTTCTCTTGGAGATCAGTGAGTTCTTGCTGGTTGACTGCCTGTGAGAGCCGAGTCCCCCCAGACTGCTCTTCTGTTTCACTCCCCTCACAAATCGCACACTGTGGGGGTGTGAAGGGACATTTTGCCCTCAGGGTCGGGGAGATTAACATCAAGTGCAGAGGGCTCAAGGACAAAAAAGGGATTTTCCGAGTCCTTTAGCATATGCTAGGCCTCTGGAGGACCCAGAGAATTGTGTGTGTGTGTGTGTTTGTGTGTGTGGGGTGTTGGGATTGATATGGGAGAGGGTATCATTCATGGATTTTTCTCTGTCAGTAGAATAAAGCAGTGATGGTGGTGGCGGCAGCTTTGAGCCACCCCTGAGGCCCACCAGCTTCTCCTGTTCTTTGCAGCCAGGTGTGAGCCTGTGATTTACTTGAGTGGATATCTGGCTAGCAGAGAGTAGGGCTTGGATCGGAAAAGCTTTCAGCAACATCCTGAAAGGTGCAGTCTGGGTATGTAGCTCCGAGACCAGAAGGAACTGCTGCACAACCTGCTGTTTAGAGAGGGGGAGGCTAATAGCTTGTCCTGTCCATTTCCAACCTTACCGCTGCCCTCTCTCTCTTTAGAGGAATGGAGTGAAATAGCTGGATAGGGATGAGTTGGACCTGCAGCAAGGAAGGGGGAGGCACTGTGTTATGACGAATACAGAGAGCATTTCAGTGGATTAAAAAGTGCTCAAATGTTTTCTACATAAAGGTGTGTTGGATGTGTTTCTCTCAGATACAAATAGTGTGTCAGTTGTCAGGACAGGGGTTATAATGGCCTCTAAAGGAGGCTCAGCTTTAAGACAGTGGGTCTTTATTGTGGGGGCTAGTCACGCCACTTAACGCTAAAGAGCCTGGGTGAATGCCTGCTCGGAGGCCGCTAATGTCTTGTTCGTGAATTGGGAAAGGGGACAAAGAGAAAAGCCATCTATTCATCTTGCCGATGTGAGCCAGTTGGTACAGTGCCAGGGCCCGAGACGAGCCATAGAGAAGGAAAGGGACTCGGGCCAACTGTCGGGGGTCGTTAAAACATTTTAGAGCGCAGTGAAAGATTTGCAAGTCTGTTGGCCGGCCGGGCAATGCCAGTGTTATCCATGCATCAGGAGCAGGAGGTCTTTCAATCTGGACATGGCCACAGTGGCATGCCTCATTATAAGATGGCTGACTGGAATTCCTTCTTACTGTCTTTGTGTTGGAGTAAATGGCTGGAGGGTGGGATTGCATTTTCATTGACACTTTAACAACACCTACTCCTGTAACCTACAAAACGTTGACGCCTTGTCTTAGCTACTCAAAACAAATACATGATCCTCTGTGGAATGTGTGCAAAGCATTGTTAATTTGATTCTATCATTGGTAGTCAAAATTCTGATCAGTGTTATGAATTTTTGGTAAAATTGACCATAGCTTTTTTTTTATGTTTGCTTTTACTATGCTTGTGGTTCTGAATTGAGCCTCCTTGCCAGTCTGGAGTGCCAGCCATGCACTTTCATCCTTAAAGCTCATGATAGTATTACACAGTCTTGGCATTGCTCTCCAGGTCGAGCTGGAATGTTCTGCCACCTGGGAGGAACTCCAAGGCTCACTTTTTTTGTGTTAAGGGACTGGATGAAAAAAATGAAAGAAAGAAAACAAAACCCCACACAGACACAGCCAGGTTACGCCTCAGTTTGCCCTCCAAATCAGAGCTTTAGAAATGCTTCTGCTTGGTCTCTGCCTTTGGTTTTAGTCTTTGACTTTGGCTGCTATCACTCTTTGTCATGGAATGTCTGTTTATCGTTTACTGACATTCTGTGACTCTTTTGCAATAACTTGTATACACTTGGGAACAGAAAGCTGAGCTTTCGCAGTCTGCTTTGGAAGTAGAGTATTTAACTCATGGTCAAAAGTGCACTGTAATCTCCTGGGTGACATTCATCTTGCATGGTTGTTTTTCCTGTATTGTCATTGCTCTTTCTTTGTTAACTTTTGTACAGTTTCTAGGTTCTTTATGCAGCACTCTTTCTAACTCCAGTGTCACCAGGTGTCTCTGTAGGACCTGTGAATTAACATGCCACTGCTTGAATTGTTTACATCAAGAAAGCAGGAAGTCCCAAGGCTTCTCTGCTAAAATCTTGGTCTAAAACAATGAGGTCGGCTCACTCTATTCAGTTTCGTCCTTGCTAATTGAAGGACTTGCATTGTTTTAGGGATGAAAGAGCCCCCTTTGTCTGGGACAAGGGTCCTGATGGATCTCAAACCTATGATGTTGCTAGAGGCTAAATGTCATCCCTTCAACTCCCTTGCCCACACCCCCTAGACCCAGCCTCAAGTCATTTACTTCCTCATTAGGATAGATTAGGGTGTAAGTTGAAGGCAGGTTAGATGCTTGATTTGCTTGAGATTGTCTGTGTGTAAAGGTGCACCCAGTCATCCTCCTCAGGTATCCTCTGTCAGCACGTCATCACAAATGTGATTCCCTTTCCTTGTCAGTATTTTCATCCAGAAAAAGAGAGAAAAATCAGAGAAAAGTTCACAGTCTGCCCACTAATCCTGAAGTGTAAGATTTCTTTGACAGTTAGTAACCAGGCAACAGGGATTAACACTGAAGAATGGACTGTTGCATTCTCAGTGCCCTGGAATTTGATGCCAGCTTTGAAACCCACGCGCTTATGGACTTCTTGAATTTGTGTTTAATGGCCCCTGCTCACCCTTCAAATGGAAGTGCACCACCAACTTCACACATCAGTTGTGCATAGGCACCATTACTGACAATGGGTCTGGAATTTGCATAAGGTTTTGGAGAGGAGCAGTAACCTGCATAGGCATGTACTTTGCTATATGTGCAAACACTGTGGAAGCGTCAGTATTTGCCGAGGTGCCCCCAGCTGCTGTAAAAGGAGACTGCTATGTGAAGAGCTGGGTGGGAGGGCTGCGATATGACATTTTACACCTCCCTGATGCCTCTGCATGTCTAAACTTTAGCTTTGAAAAGAGACGCTTTGGCCATACCTCCAGTAGCATGGAGGAGATCTAGGATTGCTAAGAAGCGTCATTAAGGGGATCCTGTTTCAGAAGATTTTTGAGGATTGTAAATGGTCAAGCATCTGAACTTTTCTTTTCCTAAGTAAAGGGCCACGGGATGAGCCCCAAGTGTAAAGGGTTCTAATCTGTGTGTAATTACAAGTGCTGGAAATTACAGAGAACCAAGGCCTAAATGTCTGTGAAAACCTAAAACCCTCAGCCCTTCAACCAAAGGCAATGGTGTTTGTGATCTTCTAATCTTTCTAATTAACCTTGCCCAAACAACAAAGAGCTGTCAAAATTTACATGTGGTGGTTTTGAGTTTGTCAACGATGTGTAGGATATCATGTGTTTTAAGCCTTGCCATAGGATACCTTGTGAAGCATCCTCCTGCAAAGGTTCCCTTTCTACATTAAACAATGTGGTTCACAAGTGGTATTTAGGGTATATGGTCTCAAATTATGAGGGTCGTTGTTTAATTATTATTTTGATTCTTTCTTTTTCAGCTATATAGTACATAGTGCTGATGAAGGATGTTGTTAAAGCCATCAGAGCTCATCATAATTTGTCAATTTGATTATTCACTGGAGTTCAATAGATGGAATGAGAGTGCAAACCCTAACATACTCTGATATAACCAGAAAGTTTCTTCATGTTTGAATGTTTTCCGATCTATTGTCTCAGACAAAACATCATCTCAATACAAAATTAAATAATGCCTGCCAGTGCATATAGCGGTGAAAAGTATGCATCATTAAAAAAAAGTGTGCAATGTTGAAGCGTAGACACATTCCAGGATAGCAGGTGGCCTGGCTGGAAGCTTATTGTGTGTATTTAGAGGGCTTGCCATTTATCCCAACACCAAATGTTGCCTTGAGCCATGATTTGTAGTCACTGCGAAACCATGAGATTGACAGTAGTTGTGGTGATGCACAGTCAAATCAATCAGTCTTACTGATTGACAAGGGAATGCTGAGAATGTGGAATGCCTGGTTGGTTTCTCAGTAGACTTGCGTAAGTGCAGCAGTGGGCCCCCATTTCATTAGATATGAATGATTGCAGGAATGTGAAGAGCCTCTGAGACAGACTAATTCAGCCATCATCGTCAATAACCCCTATGTAGATGCAGCAGTACTGCTCTGTTGCTGGGGTCTGCACTTTGTTTGTTGACACCTTTGACGGTATGTTTGTTGCCTTTGCGTCATTATGACAGACTTTCAGTAAACAGACCTTAGCCTCAGATAGGCCCCTTTCCCAGCTGTAACAATTTAGATCCTTCTCTCATCTGTACTCACTACCTCCCTCCCCTGCCTCTCATCCATACATCTCTGCCAAAACAAACAACTCCCCTCCTGTGTGGTGCTGGAGGCCCATTCGACGTACAGTATTTTTTGTCTAAAGGCAAAAAGCTTTGACTTCATACAGAACGAGTCTTTAATTGATGTGGTCAGACGCCTTTTAAGTCATTGAGTTTTCCAAACAGTCTTTTTGTAAATTCTGGGTACTTTGTTAAGCTAAGAAGGAACATATGTGTATCGTGAGTGCATTATGGACAATTAATGCCTGCCTGGTTGTAGTGTTCAGTCCAGAGAGGAACATTACATCACCTCCCTGAAACAAAAACCTTATAACCCTTTCTCCACTCCTCTCAATGGGATCCTGTGACTTCATGCTATGCCATGCCACACCATGGCGGCCCCACCTTGTCAGGTGGCAAGGATTAGATGTGTAATAAGCGCACCCCTCCCAGGGGTGACAATGGCTGGGTCTGTTCCCAGTGCTGTCTACTTAGAGGGTCAGCTGAGCTCCACTTATGGCAAAAAAAGCACAGATTCGATAGGTTTGCTATTAGCAGATACTGAAATGAACTGGGGCACAAAGAGGACTTACTTGTTGTACTTCAAGTAGACTTTAAAAGTTGAAAAGTATCATAAAGAGACTGGAGTATTACCAGATAAGTAGTTGTCAGAAACAAGCTGCATGATTGACCTATTATACTACTGTCAGGGTGTCTTTTATGGTATTGACCTATGTAATTGTATGCAATCTCTGATAGCTACAGGAGATGCATGATAGTTTATGCATTGAAATAAAATCTACATTTACTAAATTACTGGTGTCTGAAAATAAATGGTGTATCAGTATGTCCACAAAACTGTGGTCTGTCTCAGTCATGTACTGTAGTCTCTTAATGCAGAGTAATGTCAGAACTCCTAATGTCATGCTGATCTGTAGAGGGAATATAAGCTGCACATTTAGTGTGCCTTGTGTCCATTTTTTGTCAGGACCCTGAAGTTATTTTTCACTAATGTAACATTCTTGAGTGTCTTTGATGGCTTTTTCTGAGAGTGTTTGTGTTAGAATTGCTTCAAGATGAAATAAGTCCTTCTCACTGTTTCCTGTTGCGATGGTCTAAACGGGATTGTGTTTGAACAGAAGAGGGGATGGGAGCCCTGCCTGAATTAGGTCTAGTGGGAGTGTGAAAGTTATGGATTGCTTCCCTCCCAGACCCCTGCAAGGCCCTTTTTTCACAGAGCCCCAGTCTGGTCTCAGGTCAACTTAATAAGCCATAGTGAAACTGCAGTCTGAGAGAGGCCAAGCATGAATTCCACTTTCAAGCAAAATAAAAAGTAAAAGTTAATTGTTTGTAATTCATGGGCCAAAAAACCTTTCCCACATATTCCAGTGTTTGTAGTAATTAGCGCTTTCAGAACGCCAGTGTAGTTAGTGATATCTAAGTCTCAAGAGTTGTTTAACTGATTGGAACTGATGGACCAGGGATGGAGTTGAAATTGGAATTTAACCAAGCTTTTAGTTGTGTCATCATTGGCAGTTTGAAGGTTTTGTTAGTGCTGCACATTTGCACAGAAAAGTCCATTTGATTTGAGCATGTTGGTTTATATCAGCAAAGGCTCTCTGGGAATTGACTCAATAAGTCTGTTATCAGGGAACGTGTATTCCAGTAGGCAGTTTCTGGTTGTTTATGTGACTTCCTAAACTTGTAAGCACATCTGACCTATCTCCTTGTTGCCCTGGGTTAGAATATAAATAGAATAGCAAACCTCTTACTGTCTGTTTTTTGGTTTGATGGTGTGACGATGGTATGATGAGCACTGAAAGGGGATGAAATCTTTGTCCTGACATTTATGCCTTTGAAGATGAACAGAATGGCAAACCATTCTGTCCAGTATTAGCTGTAGTAAAAGGTACCTACTGCAAGCAGTGTAACAGTTTTCAAAAAATGTTGATATGGAAATCTTGAAAGCACATGGACCAATGTCACAGCACATGTGTTTTCAAATATGTCATACATATGTTTAAATCTGCTGGCAGCTTCATTGAGATGTCATGTGACTATTTGAAGAGTTCAGATGCAAAACCCTCTGCCCATTTTCATAATTTTGCAAAATTTCAGTTGCTTTTACAATGATTTCCAAGTAAGCTCTATCAAGCTGGAATTTAAATATTATTATGAAATAAAAACAAATCAAGCCAAAACATTTCAATTGGAGTTGAACTGATTCTGGAAGTTTATCAAAATTATAAAAATATTTTTTGTAAATTCCTTGCAAATGGACTTGGTTTTGGGTTTTGGGTTTTGCATTTGAACTCTTCATTTGGTAATGCTTTTCCAAGGTGTTATGCAAGATGTTTATGCAAGCCATGACCTCTGTTGAGTTCACAATCTCATTTCTAGCTGTTAAACTGCTGTTCACAATTATTGGGTAGGTTTGTAGATAGACTTATTTCTTTAGTCGTACTTGATACTACTACTGTACTTCTCTGGAAGGACTTTACTACAGTTATCCTGTGCAGACAGTTAGGCTGGTAGCAATCTGTGGCAGGTCTGCTGAGACTGGTTACTTCTTCTCTTCACCTCACTCTGCAAGTGTGGTTCCTTGGTGTGTGTTTGTATTGTTATTACACTCTTGTCAAGCTGAAGTGCTGCATAATGTCTTGGCTAACCTAAAGCGAGTTTTTTTGGACATTATACTGGCAGCATTAACAATAGTAGTTTTCTGTTAGTGTTGGGTAGAATGTACGGCCTAAGGGAAAGCTGCCTCTTTTCTCTGTCTCTCTGTCTGTTCCTCTCTCTCACTTTTTCTCTCCCCCTCTCCCTCTTTCCCATTCTTTCTTTCCCTCCCTTCCTCTCTCTGTCTTTCTCTTTCTGTCTGTTCTCTCTAAGGCAGCCAGTGTCCACAGCTTAGGGATCACAAAGGTTGAAGAGACTCGCAAGGAGTCATGGCCAGTTTGGCCGCCTGCCAGGCGTTTTATAGATCGCTGGTAATTCACAATGAGGTGAAAAGTACACTGGCAACAAATTATTCTCTAATAAACTCAGCGGAGGCTGGCCCCTTTGGTGGAGATTAACAGAAGGTGGGGTTTTTTTTTGGAGAAAGAGGTACTTGAGGTGGGAAATGGACTTTGAGCTGGGGAGAGATTTGGGAGTTGATTTGTCTCTGTTTTGTGTGTGAGTGTGTGTGTGTGTGTGTGTGTGTGTGTGTGTGTGTGGAACAAGAGACCCTTCAAGCAGGGAACTGCCATGACCCATCAGGTGTACCTGACCCCTCCCACATTCCTGCCATGCATTCCGTCTGCCAGTCTGCCCACTCAAGCAGCACTATTGGGTTACAGAATGTTATTTAATCCATCTGATCTTGTGCTAAATGACATTATGGACATTTACAGAGGTTGCTTATTAAGAGGACCTTCAAGCCATAACACTAACCAGCCTCTGCCAGATTGTCCAGAATATCCAACAAAGACAACTGTAATAAATTATGAGTTTACTTCAGTTTCTGTCAATCTCTTGTTGTTAATATTGTAAATTACCATGAAAAGAAAAGATATTCTAAAACAAGAGATCTCTTTGGTATGCGCTTAGTTTCTCCCAGTCAGTCACATAAAAACAAGATTTAGGATTAAAATTCTTCTCAGATTTCTATTGCCTATATAACTCCTAAGGTGTTAAAGAAGAGATGTCGACAGGGTCACAAATCATTCTTAGTTGTTACTGAATGTTTAGCCATGGTATTACCTCTTTTGATTTACTCAAAAGGCAATCTTGGTCAGATCAAAGTGCATTTAACTGACTTATGACAAGAAGACTGAAGCTGTTTTTTTCGAAGAGGAGCATCAGATATTTTTGTCAAACATAGTAGATGTTTCAGTTTTAATCTCAACAGTGTACTTTTGGAGCCATGGAATAAAAGTCTATCCAGGCTTTAAAAAGTTTTTCTTTACATTACTTTTATGAACTTTTTCATTATGTTAATAGTATTTTATCAGTATTACATAGGATTGTTTTGATGGCATCACTTACTAATGTTTTGTGTTTTGCATTTAAATGTAAAACGCGCTTGAATCTACTGTTTTGTTGAGACTTGATACTGTGTATATCTTAAAAAGACCTCTGGTTTTCAAAGCAGGAAAATCTACAGAAATATTAACCATCAAAAACCCATCTTTTAAAACCAGAAAAACTCCACACAACTCAATTCCACTACACAGAACCGATAATTTTAAGTTGACATTTTGATTTAAACAAACACCAATGAGAAAGAATCCCTGTGAAATAACATGCAGTATAATCTTTTGTTTAGTCATTAGCCATTGTTCACGTCACATTCACATCGTTATCTTGAGACAACACAAGTGGTTTATAGCTTTTTGTTTAGACATGTTTTCAGTCAGACTCATTAGATTTTCCCTCTTAATAGACACATCTACTTAGAGCTCTGTCAGCGCCAAGTGCCGTGCTCCAATCTATTGCTCGACAAGCTTATAAAATTTCTGCTTAACCCTAAATCCTCATTATCAAACAAACATAAAGTTTGACGATGGTCATAACATCAAACAATTTGCTGACTGCCTCAAATGCACAAGCGCATTTTCAGGTCACTTTGTGCCCTAATTACATCACAGCTTTGAAAGTCCCTGTTACAAATTGTCTCTTGTGCTGCCATGTCTCTGTTGTTTTGCTTTATTTATTCCGCCATGACTAGCTCATTGTCAGAGAGAAGGGGAAAAAAAGTGGGTGGGAAGATCACACACTCCCTTGCCCCCTACTGTACTCGCACCCCCCCCCCCCCCCTTCTACCTTTGCCAAAAATGCCTGCATCACCACCCACCCCCACCCTCACCCATTCCCAAACCTGTAGTAGGGTCCTGCTCTTGGGGGGCCCCCGCTTTCTTGCCTCATTTAGCCCAAGGCCCTTTATCTGTGCAGCGTATTCATCTACAGCACCTCTTCACTGGGCTTAAATTGCTGCTCACACGGTGGCTGGAGCCCAGGCCGAGGTCAGCCTCCCAGGCCAGCGCTTGCTCCACTCAGCTTGGCTGTGCTCTGCTCTGGTAGGGCTGTGTGTACACTCTGGGGATCTCCTAAGAGAGGCACAATCCCTGTCAGGAATGTGTCCGCTGGACAAAAGAGGCTTCAGCTCACCTCAGCACCAGACAGGGCCAGGAGGAGGGGGCATGGGGGGTGGGGCAGGCAAGAAAGAGAGGGAGAGAGAGAGAAAGAGACCAAGAAAAACAAGCAGGACAGATAGAGAGAGGGGAAAAGGCAGGTGAGAGAGGGACAAAGACAGACAGCTAAGAGAGAGAGACAGAGAGAGAGAGAGAGTCCCTGTGCTAATAATGACAGTACATAAGGTGAGATGCTTTCATTTGCTTATCGTACATCATTCGGATGGACCAGGGATGGAGTTCATACCAGAGATCGGAGATGACTCACTTCAACTCATTAGAACTGAACTGGAACTGAACTGGAATTTGCATAGCAGATCTGCCTTACAGCCTTTCCATTCATATTTCCATGTCACCTAAAACCCAGAAACTAATCACAACCACTTACCCAGCATGCAGTGGACTTCACATGATGACTGACAGAGAAACTGAGTGTTGAAACACTACCAGTGGTTGCACTGATGATGTATTTTTTGACATAATTTTATTCAGGTCTTAGGTGAAAGAAATGTATCATGTACAACAGTATGTTTGATATATTCAGCAGTTTTGGCTCTTGGTTCATTGTGATGTTTATTGTTGTACCTAGGGCTGTACCAGCGATTGAGCCAAGCTATACAAAGTGAAGTTACAAAATGTAGATACAGCGTAATTCAGAAAGATGTGAATGTTGACAATGCATTTTTATAGCCTGTGCTGTGGTGTATTTGAACTGTTTCGATAAATCTGTACACATTGCAAATGTATGGAAGACACTAACCAGACATGGAGTATCTCAAGTGCACAACTGAAAATTTACTGTGCACATAACATTATTTTTTAGGTGAACACAACAAACTTCCAGTTGGGCTAAGGTGGGAGGTATACAGCTGTGGGAACAGCAACCTTTAGATCTGTTGTGTTCATGTGTGCTTAGCACTGACTGTGCATGCCCATGCGAGTTTTAAAACATTGGCTCAGGTTGAAGAATTAAATGCATTTATGACATTAAGGCCTTCAACAGACACTTTTACGCAAGTTATTTTTCTTAGAATGCTTGCTCCCTGAGAAGAAAAGTAATGGAAACCCAACCATTTATTTTATGCTTCAGCAAATCATAGCTAATTAAATCAATGGCAGTGTGTTTTAAATGGTTAAGGAGCAGAGATTTCTATTGACCACAAGTCTATAAGTCAATGATTATTTCAAACAGTGTGATTGAGTAAGTTTTTACACTGAGACACATGTTCATAATGGCAAAAGTAGTGTACATTGGAGACAGATGCTTACATCCACATCTGCCCTGCCTGAACATGTGTAATGCTTAGGGCTTAAGCCATACTGATGTTTTCCTGCGTCCTTCAGCTTGGACTGACCATCCTCTCCCCATTCTGTTCTCTGTGTTTGGTTGTAGGGGAAAAAAAACTTGAAAGACGTTCAGTTCACTTTTCACTCTTTCTTGTGGTCAACTTGAATGCATTTTTAGAGTAGAAGATTGAGAAATTTCAGATGTGTTTGCCTTGTTGGACTAAGTAAAAACACCCACATTCATCATCAGTAGGCTCTACACGATATGAGCTCAACCATTGTAAAATGTCAATAAAAACAGAGTGGGCTTTGTCTAGTTTTTGAGGCCACTCGGTCAAAGCATACTGAACTATACTGTAAACACTAATTTATCATCCATTTCACACAACACCACATCATCTCTATATTGTTGAATTCAGGCAAACTACCCAGGCAGAAGTCTCCAGATGGTTTCATTTGGGTCATTTATATGTGGACATTCATATATGCGAGTGGGGTAATGCCCAGCTTGAATCAACATGATTGGAGTTCTTTTTTCTTTCCCTCTTCCTCTTTTTTTCTGAGAGTGGGGTCTTTTGTTCAAGCAGGATAATTAAGTTGGAATGTATTCCCTTTGGGGGGGTGTGGAGAGGGGCGGGGGCTTCTAGGGTTTGGATAGAGGGAAAGAAAGGCAGAAAGAGGGAGAGAGTGTCAAAGGAGGACAGGGGGGTAGAAGGGTCTCCTCAAATTGTCTCCTGCCCTGGACCTTAGTTCTCTACATCCTCCTCTGTTCATTGTCCTGCGTTTCCCCAAAGCATCACTGGTGCACCACCATCACAGCTTTGCATTAGCGAACCTTGAAAGGATTGAAATGAATGAATTGATTTCATTCAGTGATGGTTGAGGCACAATGAGGGCTTGTAGGAGACGCAGTCCCTGCTCTGTGAAGCAGACCTGCATGCAGCTGTCTGTGCCTGCTTGCTGGAAATTCTGGAGTTTTCTTCAGAAATCATTCTGTGAAAGGGTTCGCATCAATGGTTTTCCCATTCCGTGCTCTCTGATCTTGACAGGATCTCTGTGGGATGCTGTTGGCCTCCTCAGGGTGACTCATCAGGATGCTGTAGTTTTGAGTCAGGCCCTCTGCGTCTGAGCGTGGTTGTTAGTCCCACTCTCACAAGCACGACTTGATAAACAAGCACACATTGTGCTGCTCACGGTTTTGTTAATGGGGAATGGATGACCCATCATCAAAACCACAGCGTTTCCTCTCTTCTCCTCTCCTCATTTCCATCCAGGGACAGGCTCAGGAAAACCAGCCAAGCTCATCCAATTCTAGGAGAAAAAGAGAAGAAAACAACACTTTTTGAAAAACAAATCTGTGTATTGGTCTGTCGAGCAGTTCAGACAGAATGGATGGAATGTTTTGATGCTGGGGACATTTGGAAGCCTCCATTGCATACATGTCTGAGTCAGACTGATTCCCCAGGGAAAGTGACTCACTGCGTGCGGTGGCAGACAGCTGGACCTCGGGGGTCAGGTGACATCGGGACGGGTCAGCCATCTTGACTAATCCCCCCACCCCCGTTTCCCTCTCCCCAATTCCCCGACACCAACACCAACTCCACCCCTAGCCCCACTATTGTAGTGTCTTGAAAGAGCCCAAGCCTGTGTTGTAAGTGCTGGGCTGTGTGTTGCCCAGCCCCCGTCAGCCTCGTTTCAGTAGTGCCATGAGCCAGTGAAAATATCCACACTCCTGAGTTTATGTCCTCGGACACCAGGGCTCCAGAGCTACGTAAATGCAGTAACGGGTCAGAAGAGATTTTCACCCTTGGCCGCCGACCAACATGCAGACTCATTAGCAGGACTTCATCCCTCCCCCTTAATTAATATAAAAGCAACGGATGGAAAAAAAATTCCCTGTGGTCCAGGGGATTCAGAATGCCTAGGCACCAATCACAGAGTCAGGGGTTGTCTGGCAGACAGCAAGCAGTCTTAGAGGGCTTTGGACATGCGGTAAAGCTACTGGAAATTACTCTCTTTCATTGGCAGGAGTGCAGAACAATGCGCCGGGGTGCTGCAGTGCCAGTGGGTGCTTGATATTCAAAGGGAGTGACTGTGAAGTCTCGTTTTAGGATTAAGAGTGCAGAAATTGTCTGTGTGGCAGCTGTACTGACCCAGGGCATTATATGCTGAAAACACACACTCTTAGTTACAGGCATGTGAGACAGTGGAATAGAGAGAGAGAGAGAAAGAGAGAGAGAGAGAGAGAACTGCAGTATACACAGATGGTGCATGGGCGGATTGAACATGTCTGTGACTGGGGGGAATTAGATGAGGGTTTGAATAGGAAGTACAGGTTTTTGAGCGTAGGCAGGTGTATATGGTCTGTATAGTCTCTTTATGATAGGCCTATCCCTTCTTTTATTTGTTGGGATATTCTCTGGTGTAGCATCGAGTCCAGCCAAAGATAACCTCTTAGTAAACGCTCTCGAGATAAAGTATAAATGTTTGTGTTTGCTGTTGAATGTTAAGGTTAGTTGAGTATGTCAGCCTTGCGTGTATAAACAGCCCTGGTGGCTGGAGTTCCCCTCATGTTAGCACAGGTTAGGTGAAATCCCCAGACAGACTGGTGATTCACCTTGTTGCCTGTAGCTCCACTCCCTAGCCAGGCTTTCTGTCAGTTAATTATTTTTGGCAGAGGTCAGATAATGTTGTTCGTAACTGTGCTCAGTTAAAAACGTGTTGTGGATGCATGACTTTTCCAAAGCCTCTTTGAAGTTCAGAGCCTGCCTTTCATTATTTCAACCCCTCAACATTCTTGCATTTGCCTTTGTGTTATTTCTTCTCCAGAGGGTTTTCATTTGGATAGATGTGAGAGATACAGTATGTCTTGGGCTGGAACAAATGCCCCATGTCTGAAAAAAATATGCTGAAGGTATGTGTGGCAGATTGTCAGATCTGCCCTTGGTGGAGTTCTGGTGAGAGAGAGAGAGAGAGAGAGAGAGGTGTGTTTAGAGGGTGGCTCAGTAAGGCAGACAGCAAATGAGTCATGGAAAATTGGACAGGTAATTAGACAAGCTTAATTGTGCGAAAGTGATGTTACCAATCTTGCCAAATTGCTTCACAACACATTGGATACAGGATCCTCAGGTGATGAAACGCCACTGCCTTTTTTCAAAGCCTGGAGTTGACAGCACTTCACTCTTTAGAGGCTCTTGGCTGTGATATGTGATTGAAAAGAAAAGAGTTCAAATGCACGATGGAGTCTAGGTGTTTGCACGAGCTCAAAAGCTAAAAACAGCCAAATGATGAGGGTAGACACAAAACAACATCACAAGGTCAGGGGAAGTGAAGCAAAGTAATTAGACACGTTTGTAGGAAGACCGATTAAAGTTGACATAAAGAAGCATTTCACATCAAAGATGAGAGGGGTGTTTTGCCATCACAACTACAGTGCTTAAAGCTTAACAAAGTGGGGAAATGTGTAAATATAGGCTGAACAATGTATCTCTGCGTGCAGCCATGTGGGCCTGGTCATGTGGGACCCGCGTAGGTGCCAAGCAGCCCCCCTGTCTCCCGATGAAGCGGTCACAACACGCACGGCTCTTTCACAAAGATTAAAAGCTTAAAGTGGTGCATGGCAGAAAGCGGTGCTCGAATGTTGACAGAAGTGGGCCGGCGGGATAGAGGTGGGGAGTTGGGGTCAGACGGGTTGGGGTTAAATTCGAACACTCGGGAGTATGGAGCAGTTCGGAAAGGGGGCGGAGGATCGTTCATGTAGCTTAATGCCACACCAGAAGCGTGTCAAGGTTATCAATTCAAGACCTTAATGACCTCAGTGAATGGGGGGCACCTTAAAGTTTCTTTTGTTAGCTGTGTTTATTGATTGTATTTTCAGCTTTAGCTTTGGTTGATTTGGCAAAAGGATAGACAGGTTTGTAGAGGAAGGGGGCTGTAAGATTGGTGACAGCAGGCTGTGACATTGTTGACAGGCTGTTGACAGATGCTGACAGAGATACAGACGAAATGAAAGGATCATAGGAGATCCTATGAAGTGACTCTTAAGAATACGTGAAGGTAGGACACAGAGAGACCAGTCATTCTCCCCATCTTCCAGCTCTCAGCAGTGTCTTTGCTCCATAACCCCAAGACTTTTCCGGTGCTCTTGTTCAGACCCCTACTCTTCATGTTGTTTTAAGACAAAGGTTCACACACACACACACTTTCCCCTACCTCTGTGGATGCCTAGAGGAAACAGATGATCTGAAAAGTAAATAGCAGGAATGGCAGAATCCCCTGTGGGGGCCAATCACATTGTCAGCTTGACTGGGCCACTAAGTGATAGGGATGAGCGAAGACAACAGCGTTGTCAAAGCTGAAATTAGGACAGCAGTCTCTGTTTCCGCTTGCTGAAACTGGTCCTTATCCGTGTGTCTGTGTGAGATGCATGCACCTCTCTGATCCAGATGTTAATCCCAGACATCCACACCTGTGCGATCCGACTTCCGGATTCCCTTGCGCCAACGGCTTGTGAGGCGAGAATGAAGGAGGGTTGACAGCCCTGGTGTGCCGCCGCCTCTTCCTCTCTCTTCCTCTCTCTCTCTCTCTCTCTGTCACTTGCGCCCTGTACCTTGACAGGCTGTCATTTTTGCCTCTTCCTCCTTCCTCTCGTCTCCTTGCCTCAACAGTGACGATGATGGCCGATCTCATCGCACAGAGGCCCTGGGCCCTGGGTGCCAAGTCTGTCCTTCCCCTGCCTGCTCTGAGCAGCTTGTGAGTGTCACTCAACACAAAAGCCCTATTATGTCCTCGGCTCTGCCACAGAGACTTGTTTAGGACAAACTCTCAGGATGTGGTGTTTTCAGGAATTAGCTCCAGACAATAAACTGTCCCACTGCTGCTGCTGCATTAGAGCATCCTGCTTCAATCAGTGGAGTTTTTAGTCACGGACATGTGTTTGTTTATTTATTTATTCCTAAGAAGTAGAAGAACGAGCATTGATCTCCCGTTAGAGTCTCCATGAACTCAGGTTAGCCATGACACAGCTTGGCCCTCCACTCCTACGACAATGGGCAGTTTAAAAAAAAAAATCAGTCCTCTCAGATCACCCCCCACCACACATAAACTTGCAAAACAAAGTCCTTCAAAGCACCGCGGTCCCCATCCAAACAGCTGCTGTCTGCAGGCTCGCCCTCTTCCCACCCCCCTCCCCCATCCCCTTCTTTGCAGCCTTTTCAATAGAGCTTTAAAATTGTGGAGGGTTTGTCTTTCAGAGGGCAGATTGATGGGTTCTATAAAGGCAGCCTGCGCCACGGTGACAGGTGTGGATTTCTGTGCCAGAGGTCAGTGTGACCCTTTGCCACAAGTGGTATGGTGCTGAGGCCACTAGCACTTGTGCAGGAATGACTTCTGACTTTTGAAGACTTTCACTGCATTGATCAACCCAACGGAGAGGTTGTGACTAGGCGTCTTTGGCATGCCTGTGTTTTCAGATCAGTCAGTGTGTGTGTGTGTGTGTATGTGTGTGTGATTTCAGTGCTTTGATGTAGCCCAAATGGAATTATGAGCCCTCCTTCAGCTATGGCTGACCACACATTTTATGGCATATTTGTAAACATCATGACATGGTTTTCCCCTCGTTTGTAGTTGTTTGCTTAATCTCTTTTCTAATCTCAGATTGACAAAGTTTTCAGTGGAGCTTCAGTAAACATGTAGCTGTTGTGAATTCCACTTTCCCCGATCCACACCCCCACAACACCGAGACCTTTGGATTTTATGGCCTCCACACTGCCTCAGACCGCTCTGCCACACCCAGGTCCTTGACAAACTCAATGTCTGGATTTCAGGTGGAGCAACTCGGAGGTCTCCAGGGCCATGGGTAAATTATTAGTCTGACCCAGAGGCCTGCTGTTGACAAGGGGAGCAAAAAATGTCTAACTCCCCCTTGACTACCTGTGCTTGCCTGAGTCTAATGATAGCATCCCAGAAGAGCTTCAACCCTCTAATGAGATCACAATGCCACTGTGCCCTAATCTCACTCTCTCACCTTCTCCCCTAACTCCCTTCCCCTGTCTGGCTCTGTGTGTATCGCCCCCTGGTGGTGAGCGTGTGTGTCAGCAACTCAATAAATCCCCCTGCCTGGACCTTAGGGCCTCACTCTTTCTTTGTGTAACACTTTATTAGGCAAGTATGAACCACACTCCTTACAGAGGATTTAGCTGCCTGATCTTGACTCCCTAATTATGACTTTTTGAGGCCGCAGACTTCACACAGTGAGGAAACACTGGGATTAAAACCACATGGCGGCGGCTTTGGGAGGCTCACTTCTCCGAACCGACAGACAGCTGATTTGCATCCAGGTTCGCCTGGTCTGGCTGCTTTCACTGTATACTGTCTCAGACTTCCACAGTAAACACTGCATGAGTGGGCAGCATCTGTGTACACTACATTGTATGGGAAACCACACCAGTGTAATTATATGTTGTGTGAGCCTACCCATGCTGTCAGCCAGAGATAGGAGGTTAAGATAAACTATGGCGGCAGTGGTGGTGGTGGTGGTATCACCTCCTCCCTGGCAGATGCTGTAATGTTACATCAGTTTGTGTGTGTGTGTGTGTGTGTGTGTGCGTGTCTGTGTGTGTGTGTTTCCGGCACCTTCACAGCTGTTGGTGGGGCTACTTTTTGTTCATCTGTTTTCCACTGCGGCCGGAGCTCCTGCGTGATCAGACGCTCCCCCCCTGACAGAGGCGTTAGTGAATGTAGTCACATTGCTGACAGGCCTTATTAACAGCCTGCATCTGTGTGTGTGTGTGTGTGTGTGTGTGTGTGCAAGGGTGTGTGTGGGTGCGTTTGTCTGTCTGTCTGTGTCTATGTGTGTGTTTGTGTGTGTGTGTGTGTTTGTGTGTGCAAGGGTGTGTGGGGGTGCGTTTGTCTGTCTGTCTGTGTCTATGTGTGTGTGTGTGGTGTGTGTGTGTGTGTGTGTGTGTGTGTGTGTGTGTGTTTGTGTGTGCTTTCTGCATGTGTTTGCACAGGTGTGTCTTTGTTGGCCGACTGTGCACATGCTGTGTGAGTGTTTGCACTCATTTCCTGTGTGTGGAAGTTTTGATCACAATCTTATTTATTCCAGTGGAAAAGTACAGCATGGGAGCGTGAGGTAAGATAATCTCCATATCTGGGTCCGCAGCCAAAAAATGGGGGGTCCTTCTTAACACATACACACACCACAATCCCGTGTGGACCAAGGTGCTTTAAGGCTTTCCAGACTCTTATTTTGGGCCATGTTTACTCCACATAAACCCTCATGAAAGTCAATGTCCTTAACCGGCCAGACATTGGATTCCCCTTAAGAGACACATAAACTGTGTAGTCTGATAATGGGAAGCAGATTCAGAGCACAGGAAGAGGTGTGCTGGGTTTTGGACATGCTGGTCTGGACTCTGGAGCGAGGGGGCAGGGGTGCCCCCTCTGCTGGACATGAGAGACTCAAGTCAGACTGAACAACAGTCATCATTTTAACAGTCATGTAATATAACATAATGTATATTTTAGTGATAGTAGTGATTGAATGATTGAATAACAACAGAAATGATTGAATAACAACAACACTGTTTTCAACACAAATTTCAGTACCAGCATAAGAGGTGAGACACACAGCACTTAGCCTTAGATTCATAACACACATGTAGAATTTGTTGTTACCAGCAGAGGGAGCCACATAGCTGATACTAGCCTGCAGCAAGGTCCTCTGTGTGGCACCAGTGGCCTCTGTGGGCATGGTCATGTTCCTCATGACTTTCTGAAGGAGGGTGTAGGTCAGCATGGAAGGCTAGAGAGAATAGTTCAGTAAGTATTTTTGATAATCCATTGATGTGTGTGTGTGTGTGTGTCTGTGTGTGTGTTTCTTTGTGGCCGGGTGTTCATGTTTGTATTGCAAAATCAAGTGTTTTGTAAATGCCAGGTGTTCCAGAATGAGACACAAAGGAAATCTTCATTCAAGTAGTCTCCATCCCATGATTTAAGAGATGATTAGTTTTTACCTGCAGCCTGTAGGCTTTTTTTGCAGTTCCTCCAGATCACGGTTAATGGAGGTTCACCATAATTGCGCTGTGCACCACAACATCAACCATCTTCCCAGTGTGTATATGTGTGTACATAGACAACATGCACAGCTGTATGTTGTCTTGCCACCATCTTGAGCTATTATGGAGGAATGTTCCCTGGTGAGGGGGAGCTGCTGGAGCTTGCCTGAACAGCGTTGTCGCTGTGGACCCTCTGGGCTGGGCCTGCTGCTCCCTCACATTTACACGAGCTGGGGCTGGAGCTGGGGCTGGAGCTGGGGCTGTCTCTACAGGATGATGTGGATGTGTTTATCTAGGGAAGAGGGGGTCTTGACTAAGGCCTGAAAGACGTTTGTCAGTGAGAGAGAAAGAGAGAGAGAGAGAAAAGAGAGGGAGTTAAAGAGAGAGAGTGGGCGAGAGAGAGTGTCCCCTCCTCTGGTTGTGTGATCTGCCACGGAGCCGTCTTGACACGTACCTGTCAAGTCTTCTGAGAGGTCTTTCCGTTTTCTGCTGGTCTGTCGTGTGGTAAACCCCCCCCCCCCCCCCCCCAACCACCACCACCTCCCCCTTGCCAACACACACACACAGACACACACAGACACACACACACACACACACACACTACTCTTGTCTCTGATATCTCTGCCGGCATGGCCGTAATGACCCTGGAGGAGGAGCTGTGCTGTCAGTCACTGAGCCACGCGCCCAGACATGCTCTAGTGAGTATGCGGCACCACCACCACTAGCAGCACCAGGGGCAGGAGTATACCTGGAGAGCCCTCTGTCTGGGCTTCATCGCCAGGAGCCACTGACCTTAAATTGCTTGCAGGGGCCACATTCTTACGGAAAAAGGGGTGACATCAAGGGCTTCTTTAAATTTTGAAAGGTTCAGGGTAGATATGGAAGTTTTCGACCCAGACAAAAGAGAATTCTTAATCAAAGTTGACTAAATTTAGCCAAAAGCTTTTCACTTTTAAGTTTGATGCTCACTCTGGGGAATTTTTTTTTTTTTTGTAATAGAAAAAAGAACCTGTCCTGTTATGCTTTCAATTTTCTCTGTTCTCTGTTTGCAACACCTGCCTTTAAACTTCACAGCAGATCACTGCTCCGATGACCTCATCAGGTTTGACTGGGGCAGGTTGTGTTGTTTGTGCATCTGTACAGGTGGGAGGGTTATGGTTAGGGGCTGAGGGGGGGGGGGCTGTGGGGTGGGGGGGGGGGCTGTGTGTTCTCAGCCTGTTCCTGGACAGCTGCACGGACTTCACTCTGTGTGCTCTCCCTTGTCTACTACAGTCCCAGCTCACTGGAGAGGCAGACAGAACATGGCATGGCCAACAGAAATAAGTGTGAGGCATTGGGAGGAGAGGTTGGCTTGTGGTTGTCATGTGGTGATAGATCTGTCTGTGCAGCATGCCCTTCCTTTTTGTTTTATTATCAGATTGTGTAATCCCCCAAAAAGCATTTCAATTAGCAGCTGTCATGTTGTTTTGTAGATAAGGTGATCTTTTGCTTGGGCACAACAGTGTGTGTGTGTGTGTATATATGCGTCAATTTGTATGTGAGGATGTGTGCATGTGAATTAGTGTGTGTGTCTGTGTGTGTGTGAGAGAGAGCTTGTCAGGTGCTCTACAGATGGATTGTGAGGATGGGGCTTAAATCTGTCAGCAGCCCACAATCAGATGCAGATTAGAGGAACCTTGAGACCCAGGTGAGATATGGGTTATCTGGACCACCTGCCCCTCCTGCACAGTCAGAGACACACAGAAACAGACACAGACAGAGGATAGCACACACACTGATGCGAGATTTTTTAGAGTAGTCATTTAGACTTTAGTACAATGGAACTTCCTTGTATGTATATATGTGTGTATGTATGTATGTATGTATGTATGTATGTATGTATGTATGTATGTCAGTATGCACTTGTATTTGTAAGTGTTACAGTGTGAGTGCTCATCAACTTACCTTAATGTACTTTCAAAGTAGTAGTCGTGCGGGAACATTGAATTTCTATTTTAGTGCCTGTGAAGCATCGTTTGAATTTGAGTGTTAGTGAACGTGTGTGTGTGTGTGTGTGTGTGTGTGTGTCTGGAAGGGCTAGGGACAGTTTTCTTGCTGCCTGCCGTGTGATAAGGATTTCTACCCAGATGTGATATTTTTTGAAATGAATGGAATTGAAGGTCATCCAAAATTAGAAAATAATGAGAGTGTCCTCAGGAGATAGCATCCTACCATCCTCGCTGGACTGTGCGACATAAAGACACTAAAATAGTTCAGCTGTTGCCCCCGCTCCCCTCTTCCTTGTCACCAGGCCTCTGAGGGCAGACAGCTTTGCACCACAAGGCCTCTTGTTTAGCCGTCCCAAACACGTCAACCCTGCTCCTCTTCTTCCCGCTTCGTGCCAAAACTCCCACATGCATAAACACTGCAGACAGACCACAGGGAAGGAAAATAGCTTTTTTTTCAGGGTTGGAAGGATGGCGTGCGTGTGTGTGTGTCTGTGTGTGTGATTGTGTTTTGCAGGGTTGGGGGGTGATTCTTTTCACATGATTTGATCTTTTGAGAGGAGAGTGTTTTTGTTTTGTTTTGCAGTCGGCGGTGTCCTCAGACAGAGCTGTTTTTGATTCCCCATGTGGCTCTCAGCCACGGCCTTCTGCAGCTGCAGGACCCAGCAGGGCACCGTTTGGCCAAAGGCCTGTGTGGAAACATCATGCAAGATGCCTGTGTGTGTGTGTGTGTGTGTGTGTGTGTGTGTGTTTAAAGAGGCTTGAAGTTTTTGTCTGGACAGGGCTCTTATGGAGTTTTTTTGTTCATGTGAGATGCATGTGTGTGTGTGTGTGTGTGCGTGCAAGCACAGTACCCTTGTAGGCTTGTTTGTTCAGCATGACCCTGGTTTAGGGGCTGAGTGGGCTGAGGTTACGGGCTCCTGGGAGGCTGTAATAACACAGAAGGCCCTGCCAAAAGGTCCCTGGGCAGGTGAGCGGGGGTTACCAGAGGGCACAGCATGCCTTTGAGCCAGTGGCCACTGACCCATGTGTCACGGAGGGTCACCTTATCCTTGCCTGTTTCCCCTCTGACTGACTTACCATCACAGACCGTAGGATAACCCAAAGGTGACCTCACAGAAACCTGTAATTGATTCTTCTTGTGGCATTCTAGCTCCACACACATTCTCTTTACAAACTGACCAGATTACAGCACAGAGTAATACTCCCTCTCTCTCTGGGGAATTAATTAATTGTGTGCTGACATATTAATTAGTGATAACATTTTTGAAGCGAAATGACAGCCATTTGGAGTGAGGCTGATTTATAGCTGTGCAGCTTTGGACAGCTTTGCAGTTATTGATTTGATATTACCACCTTCTGTTGCACTAGGAGGTCTTAATGAGGCCACTCACTCTTTCATAGATGCTCAATACAGCTCAATGCTGGAGCTTTTCTCCCATTAGCATTATAAGATTTAATGAAAGAGGAGATTTGTCGGTATGCAATGTGCACTAAAAGTAGTCTGACCCCATTAAAAAAAAGCATTTGTAAATCATGGTTCCACAAATGATGCCTGTTATTGTTTATGTGCCCATATACATTTTTGTCCCTTCTGTTAGCATTTATGTGCCAGTACTTGTTGGAGAATAGTTTCTTTTGTCAGCCTTTACACCATGAAGGTTATTTTATAGCCCTGTTAAATACCTGACGAAACATCCGATATATAAGTCTCTGTGTGGCTGTAAAATGTCCTGAGGCAGGATGTTAGGACCACTGCTTGTCCCTGTGCTTGTTAGGATGTGTGTGTGTGTGTGTGTGTGTGCGTGTGTGTAGGGGGGTGGAGGTTATGGCCAGTTAGAACCACAGGGATGTGGGGGAGGCTTTAAAGCAACTGGATGAAAGGGGAAGTGTAACCTGACAAGTGGTGCAGTGTCATCAATTACAAGGTTAGTTCATGAGTGGCCTTTGGGACACCATCAGACTGCAGGCGTTTAGTACGCCATCGTCCACATCCCCTCCTTCCACTTCTTGCTTCCAGTCTCAAGCCCTGATTGTAACTGATGGCTGTGTGTTGGGTCTTTTTTTTTTACATGGAAAGACAGAGGCCTAATTAACGATGATTTACTGAGGTGCTTCAGTCAGAGTGATACTTGTAATTGTAGTATGTGTGTCTATATTTAAAAAACTGCCCCTCCAATGCGGTAATTCATCAACTCTTCGTTATGCTGCACATTAGCTGTAAGCCTCTTAATTGTGAGTTAATTGTGTGGCTCCAGGATATTGCCTTTGTGTGTGTGTTTATGTGTGTGTGTGCCTGTGTGTGTGTGTGTGTGTGTGTGTGTCTTGCGCAAGCTGAAACAGGTCAGAGGGAAAAGGGGCCTTGGTAATTCTTTAGGTTTACTCGCCTTACATGTCTCAAGTATGTAAACTCCATAGTCGTGTGTGTGTGTGTGTCAGTGCGAGAGCAAGAGAATGTGCATGTGTGTGTGTGTGTGTTTAGTGAGTTACTGCGTGTGTTCTAGGGTATGGTATGTGTGTGTTTATGTAGCGTATGTGTGTGTGCACGCTATAGCTCACCTCTGTGTATTTGCGGCGAGTAAGAGGCACCCTGCAGAGACACAGAGGGCCCCGCGTGAAGCCTGAGCCCCGACTCAACTATGTGAGTCGGTCGGCGCTCCCCTCACACTGGCACAGAAGAGTGTTTATCAGTCCCTGCACTGCACAGACACACATGGAGCTAACAGTTTACGCTCCAAGCGGTGCTAAATTAATGGAAGCCCCGCGTGGCTGTCTACTCAAGCCGCGCTGCTCCCTACTCAAGGGACTGGGGAATGAGCAGGGATGGCGTGGGGCTGCGCCGCTAATCCAGACTGTTTTAACTTGTCAGACGGCGCTCAACTGAGGTCATAAGAAAAAGTCACATCTGGTTGGGAGAAATTATGGATCGGGTGCCTCCCGTGTTTGCACATACCTCGGAAACTTTTATATGATACGCGGGCTATAGATTTATGGAATTTGGTTTCACGTAGCAGGGGAGGGATAGCGAGAGAGAGAGAGAGAGAGAGAGTGAGTCAGGCAGGAGCTGGGCGGCCGATGGAAGCAGGATGCGGAGATTTGTTATGATGTGCAGCATATGTTGGACTTAATTACAAGAGTCGTGCTAAAGCCCTTCTGATGGGTAAATACAGAAGCCCATGCCGAATCGAGCTTCAGCCTCTAATTTATTTTACAACTTCTTCACCCCACACATGTTGGCCTAGAAGCTTATAAGCTGCTAATGCAATGCAGTTTTTTTTTTTGTGTGTGTGTGTGTGTTGGGGGGGGGGGGGTCGGGGGGCTGGTGTGCATTTTGCTGTATGGGTTTCTGATAATAAGCATTCAGCCTTGAACAATAGACAGAGACAGCATTGTCTGGACGTGCGGATGTAGACTAACATGCATTCCAAATGAGATTCTTATATTTGCTTTTGGCTTTTTCTGTGACAGCACTCAAATGTAAGAGTGTACAGGCAGTCAGGCTGCACCTTAAGCCTGGCTGAGAAAACTCCTTGAAATATACACCAAAATAATCCACCCTTTGCAAATTCTCAAGCTCTTCCCATTCAGACAGATTTTCTCCCTCTGTCGACACTGATGTAATTGTTAGGTCTGAAGGGAAATGCTGTCACTGTCCTGTCCAGGCCTGGACTAACACAATAAAAGCAGCTTGGGGAAGGTGTCACCATGTTTTTTTTTTTTTTTATCTTTTACTGGCCCTTATTGAGGATTTTCACAGACATGAAAGAGAAAATGCAGAGGGCATGGTTTGTGGGTCTGTTTCTACAACACACAGATCATCCTCAGGTCTAAAACACACTGTCATCTCCATTCACTGTTAATCCAGGACACTGAGAAGGAGGAGGGTCCCGTCTGTTGTCAGGAGAGGAACATGAATGACCCAGCTTTCCGGTTCTCTCAGTTGTCTCTTAGAACGCCTGCCAGTGCGCAAGAACTCTTTAGGCCACCCAAGATTTTTTTTTTTTGGCAGGTCACCTCTACAGAAAATTAGTTGAACAACAATCGCTTTAGATTTGTTTGTGTTTCCACCTCACCTGTTCACTGCCTCAGTTCTTTAGACAGTCTCAATACAACATTTTTTTTTTCAGTCTGTCTGGAGACAATGCTCTAGCACCTGATAACTTAGGACTAGAAAGGATATCCCTAAGAAGAAAGAGGGGAAGCGGGGTGATGGTGGTAGGAGAGTGGTAGACTCTTCCACACCAGGAGATGGCTTGCAGGGACAGGATACGCCTGGGTGTGATGGGAGGAAAAGCAAATGTGTACTTGTTATTTATTTTGTCCATAAACATTTTATGACTGCATGATGAGAGGGGATATATCTGTGGGAATTGGGGAGCTGAAGTGTCTGTTCTCACCCTAGAACAGGCTGTCCTTAGGAGAAGACACACAACATCCTTCACCATCACCTGTACCAGGGAGGAGTTGACACAATGTACTGAGGCCCAATCAATCACACATTTTGTTGGAGTGGAATAGAGAAGTGGATTTTTAGGGTCCTAACATTAACCAAGGGTTTACAAAGAGTGGAAAGTGAATCATCACACAGCAAGTTTGTAGATTTTCGTCATGGCCATTGGCTTACAAGCATAATGAAACCAATGTTCCTTTAGTCCTCAGAGAGATTGTTTTGTATTTAGTGGAATATTGTGTGTCACTTTTCCCACAATATGTTAATTTTAGAGGGAAAGCTGATTTCACTTGCTTTTAACAATAGGGCAGTCCTAAAACATCTGATCGACAGAGTTGTCAAAGTGTTAAAGCCAGGTAAAACCCCCCCTCAACACACACACACACACACACACACACACACACACACACACACATATATACACTATGGCACATTAATCTCAAACAGTGCACAGCACAGTGTGCGCTTGTGCAAGGCACCACCCCCATCAGCCCTAGTTAATATCATTTCCAAAGGTTTGGCTCTCTGTCCCTCCCGCCCCAGGCTAAGGGGGTGGCTTGCCCTGGCTCTACCCAAGGCCTGTGTGGTGGGGTCAGGCGTCCCAAAGCGTGGGCTCCTGAATCAATCTGTTGCATTCCTTTATGCTCCATCTGCTTACTGCTGAGGGCTAGGGGACTGGGGGCTGGGGGGTCACTCCCTCCCCCAGATGTGCACACTGGAGTCCACACTGCTTTCTATCATGTATACAGCTGCATGCACCCACATGGCATTACACATGGATACAGGATTGACTACAGATTGTGTATATATAGATGTCATACACATGGAGACAGGATTTGACTACAGATTGTGTACATATAGATGACATTACACAGGGAGACAGGATTGTATACAGAATGTTTTGAGAAGGTTACAGGTTGATTGTCATTCACTTTTAGATAGATGTCTGGTCTGTTCCTGTCAGTGTGTGTAGTAGCCAGTATTTGTTTTGAAATAAATCTTTCGAGTTGATTTCACAAGTTCGTAATTGTCCACATGTTTGTTTTGAGCTTGGCTTTTCCTTCTCTGACTCCAACTGCAGAGGATGCAGGGTATTTATTTGATTCTATTTTCAAACCAGGGATGTTTCTAATGAAGAGCAGACAACATGTTTCATGGCTGTCTGCATGTGGTCCTTTTTAGTAGGTGTATGAAAGAACCAATAACTACACCAGCATGTAGTCATTCACCACCATCTGCAGTGTCTAAAATGGGTCATCCCGTGTGATTGAACCAGCCCTGTGCCAAAAAAGTCAGCCTTGGTGTATTGCAAGCTATTCTCATGTTGACACTTCACAAGACAAGACAATCATTGTGTAAGACAATCCCTGGATTTAGGGATGTGAGTTCTTTCTTCACTTGTGACCCTCACTCTACAAGCTGCCCAAGCATTCTTGCAAGATCAAACATTGCACATCACTCTGTCTCTCTCTCCCTCTCTCTCTTTCCTTCTCTCTCTACTCTTAAAAGGCAATTCTGTTAGCCCACAACACAGCTATATCCCTTTCATGGCAATCACCACGGCTCAGATTCCATTAGTGCATATATACAGAGGGTCTACCGTTTTCAGAGGCCCCCGTAGGCCTGTCTGTACCAGTCTGAACAAGCATGCTCCGGATTACTCAGGAACGGCTCAACTCTGCTCAACTTGCACAGGAATCGAAGGTGGGAGGCGAGCTTGGTGGAAAAGTAATTGTGAGGTCCAGCCTGGAGACCAAGATTTATGTAGACTGAAAGGAGGGTGGGGGTGGTTGGGGGCTAGAGAAAGTGCACACAGAAAGTGGGTGAATAACTTAGGAATTCTTTTACATCCTCATTCCTTCTACCTTCCCACCACCACACACATATACAAACACACACACATTTTGATATGTTTAGCTACAGGGATGGTTTGGCTGTGCTGGAGGGAGTATGTTTTTTTTTCCGTAGGATGTTTGGCATTCTTATTAAATTAAGTTCTGATGTTGAGTGTGAAAGGAAGAGGGGGTGGGTGTTCCATTCAGGATTTGTTGCACTACTTAGATTACTTATCAAGTGTGTTTGATGTGACCACCAAGTATTCTTGCACTTGGAGTCATCTAGAGTTCTCTGAGTGGATCAGTTGTGCGAGAATTTAGATGCAAACGTTTGAGAGGGACCAGAGAAGTAGACTCTAGGCTCTAAAAGCCCTATTTGTCATGCTGGTCATAATCCCCCTACAGTGTTTAACATTTTGCCTCTCCTCCTCATAAGCACGTGGTCAGTTGCTTTTACAAATCATGTTTGCACAGACGCCTGTGCAGAAACAAACCCCTGAAAGATTCATCAGAGGTTTGCTTTTCTTCTACTGACTCTAGATGCTGCAAACTCCCCCCAGGCAAAGCAAACAAAAGCAACCATCCTAGTCATTTTCTTTTTCTTTTTCTCTCTCCCTCTCTTTTTCTCTTTTTGTAAGATTATCTATCAGCAGAGACACTCTTTCAGTGCTTTGACAAAAGAGGAGGAGGAGCCGGGAGAGGAAAGGTCTTGGGGATGAGCCAATAAGAGTTGGCCCCCCCACCCTCTCTCAGACCCACTCTCAGTGGCACTCCTCCTCTTAACTTTTTTCTTTCTCTCTTTTTTAGTTTCTCTCTCTCTCTTACTTTCTGGGCTTTTTCGAGTGCAGTGTGTGGTGTCTAGCACACTTTTTGGACGGTGTGAGAGAGAGTGTGTGTGTGTGTGTGTGTGTGTGTATGTGTATGTGTGAGGAGAGGAGAGGAGAGGAGAGAGAGAGAGAGTCCTGTCTGTGGATCTGAGGCTGCGGCATGTCACAGTGATCTGCACAGAACAGGAGCCGGGGCCAAGAACTGCTGAATGACTGCTGCTGAAGTGAGCGGGAATGTGTAAACTCAGGATGCGTGCGGGCCTCCCTTTGCTCGTGTGTCTGGTGTGGTTCGTGGGACACTCGGAGGGCTGGCTCTGGTGGGATGGTGTGGACCAGCAGACAACTGCGGCGCCTAACCCAAGGCCACAACATGGACCTAAACCTGAAACCCGGAGAAAAGGTACAAGTGGTGCCAGCACTGGCCAACGTGTGGATGTTTTTGAGAAGCGAGAGGAGCTGGGTAGTGTCTCAGAGGCTGGGGGAGATTTAGGATCAGGAACTGGCCCAGCAGGCTCAGTGGAGAAGGAAAACCAGCCCACAGAGTCCAGGGAGGGATCTGGGTTAGGGTTAGGGTCTGGTTCAGGATCAGGACCTGCATCTGCAGTTGAATCTTTGGGCTCTGGGTCTGCCTATGGATCTGGGTCAGGGGTGTCTGTAGGGGAAAGCCAAAGGGGCACCAGGGTAGCATCTACAGATTTTAGCAGTCTGTCTGAAGTAAATGCATATGTGTACACTGAGGGACCTACTCACAAATCAGATGCAGTCACCGTGGGCCACTTACAGAATGTTGCAGAGAGCTATTCCAGACCAACAGGGGGATATGTAAGCGTAGGAACTGATTTTCTATCAACAGCTAATGGTCACACCAGATTGAATGTTTCTGTAGATGATTTGAGCAGACGTAGTGACATATATAGCACCACTCCTAGTTGGCATGCTACCAATGATAACCCGACGCAGTATTCCAGTGAATACTCTGTCCCCGTGATTGATTTACTAACCACAGGGAGCAAGAATGCTCTCGCTTTCCAACCAACCATGTTTCCCACTGGGGCAACCCCGCGTTGCCTGCCGCTCGACTCCGACTTGCCTATTTGCGCCAGACGCAAAAGGGCCCCTGAGGCAGAGCGCTGCTTCTCCTTGCCCAACTTCCTCAATCACACCAGCGTGGAGGAGGTGCGGGCCGTGCTGTCCGAATGGGCGTGGCTGACGCACACCGGCTGCCACCACGCTGTGGAGTGGTTTTTCTGCCTGCTGCTGGTGCCTGAGTGCGATGGCGGGAGCGGGAGAGGAGGGCGAGGAGGGGGAGGCATCGGCGGCAGCAGTTCGGGAGTTCGCCCCCTCCCTCGCTCCCAGTCCCGGCTACCCTGTCGCAGCTTCTGCGAGGTCCTCGTGGACAGCTGCTGGACGGTGCTCCCCGAGGGTCGGCTCCCCGTGGAGTGCCACCTTCTGCCAGAGGACACTGGTGCTGGTGGTGATGATGATGATGGTGGTGATGAAGGTTATCGGTGCTTGTCAGTTAGTAACCAGAAAGGTAACAGCGGGTTAGAATGCATCTCCTACCCCCACACCCCCTTCCTCCCCCCGAGATGCATTCTTTTAACCAGCACCACCTGTTGTGTCCTCCATGTTGTTTTGTGGTGTGTGTGTTTTGTGTGTATGTGTGTATGTGTGTCATCCACCTGTTGTTAATTGTGCTGTTTGGTTAAAGTGTGGTCCTGGACAACTGCATAACCTAGAGTTTTAGGGGGTGTGAAGTAATTGTAGTGGTTGTGCGGGGGGGAGAGTAGGGGCTAGAGGGAATGTAGTCAGTAAGTGTTTCCTTGTCTGAGCACATTCACTGCACCTGCTTGGAATGGCCCCCAGGAACATCCAGAGAGTCGTGCATGGCACCGCAAAGAACACAGCTCAGCTGCCTGGACTGCTTGCATGTCAGTGTAAAATGCCACTCTCTCATGCATGTGACTGATAACGCCTTTCTCCTAAAGTGTTGCACACACATTCCTCTTAACTCAAATCAATTCACACATGTGGACTTGGCTCACTTTCCACACCGAACCTGTAAAAGTATCTTTTTCCGTGATAACAGTGTTTGACGTGTTAAGCTTGCACAAATTCATGTGTTTAAGATAACAGGGAAAAGCTGGAATTTAGGTTACCCACTGTTTGTCTAACCATGTACAGCAAACTGAAGAGAGCTGAAGTAATCTTCGGTCGAGGCTTTGGGAGGGAGAAGATTAGACAAGACCATTTCAGTAAAGCTCCTGCTTTGATTTCAGGTCATATGTTTTGCAATTAAACTACCTTACAGTAGTGATATTTTCTTGAAAGCTCGTATTTCACAACTGTCTGAGATTGTCTTAGGCCATCAGTTTATCATGTGGAGGTTAAGTGCAGATAATGTTTGAGAAACACCTGGAGATGTGAAATATTCAGCAAGTAGGTAACATGATCAGAGATAAGTTTCTCCTGTCTTTTATCGATGTAGCTGTGCTTGAAGTGAAACGGCCTGTCTCTGCCTTACTCTGTATTTGAATCTAGAACAGTGTTCCCATTTGCAGATGTTTTTAGCTTCCATGCCCCACACCAAGGGAGTGAACTGAGAATAGAGCAAACCGCATAATCAATTGTAATCAGGGAATTCATTTTGTGTTTTATTCCATGTAGCAATTGCCAAACCTCTGCGAGCATGCTGTTTTCTAAAAAGCGTAATGATGCAAGTTGCCTAATTGGTCTTGGCATGCTGCATGTAATGTGAGACAGATTTGTTTCTCAGTCTATCTGATTTATTCTCGTGTTGCAAGAATACTTTGCTGTGTTACGGGTATGAAATGATACTCAGGGGAAGGATAATGCAGATTTGTCTGTCATCCATTTTTGGCAACACTATTTTTACAGTGGTGTGCGTTATCCTGTTTGGGGGAGTCTAGTGCACATGATGCCATTGCAGTATAAGCCTACAGTATAGGTATAGCTCAGTGTATAAGAGCTCTCGTCTCAGCAGACGAATGCAGACAACTCTACTTTGACTGAATTATGCCTTTGGGCTGAAGGCCAATGTTTTATTGTACTTTTTTCTCGAGTCATTAAATGGCAAATGTGTCTGACCCGGAGGTCAATATGAAGACACGAGAGGTCTGGAAGTCTGTCGGGGCATTGCTGTTTTTTTTTTTATTTTTTAAAGCTCATATCTAAAGGGATTGTCAGACTAGACATTGCCTTGGGTCATTCCATCTGGAAACGCTTTCCCCAAATCAGCTCGCAGTGATACATCCTGACTCAGTGATATGGATTAATGGTTGACATCCAAGCCTAGAGCTCAGAATAAATTCTCGAGGCAAGCATTTTGTTGGCGCACAAAGGAACTGCATCGGGTTACCTTTGCTCCCTGTGACCAGAGACATTGTAGACTCAAACTTTTGTTCTAACTTTGAACTCCACAGGTATTTATGTGACCGCCCCTAGAGAT
Organism: Tenualosa ilisha; assembly: GCA_015244755.2. Taxonomy (NCBI): domain Eukaryota; kingdom Metazoa; phylum Chordata; class Actinopteri; order Clupeiformes; family Clupeidae; genus Tenualosa; species Tenualosa ilisha. The sequence goes on from PYXC01002596.1 coordinate 5,514,071, forward strand.
AGGCAGCGCGTTGCAGTGCATGAGCAATTTTTTTTTACTACAGTGAAAAGGCAAATTATGTTAACGTTGCAGGTTAACATTTATAGATTTTCTTCGCAGCCTTTCCTTGGGCTTGGCTGATGGTTAAAAACCTGTGATAATATTTTACGAGTGCCTCAGGACTTGGATCAATTGACTTCATTGTTAATTAACTTATCTTCTCCGAACTTAACAGCCCATTCAAACACACCCCCCACCCACCCCACCTTCTTTTCTTTCTTCTCTACATACCCACATGCCACACCCTGCTCACAGTTGTCAGTCACTCCCAACTGTCTGCTCCAGTGGTGGCTGTGTGTATGTGTGTGTGTGTGAGTGTGTGTGTACGTGCGTGCGTGTGTTTGTGCGTGTGTGTGTGTGTGTGTGTGTGTCTGTGTGAGCAAGCATGCATGCAAGAGAAAGAGAGAGAGAAAGAGGGGGCGGGGTGTGCAGTAGCCCTGTGGGGTCTCAGAGGGTTTCCGTGTGGAGCTGCAGAGGTGAGCCTGTATGGGGGGGATCTGTCATCGCTGGCTGGCTCTTGTCATTTTTGAGGAGGAACATAAGCAGCACCCCATAAGAGACACATGGAACACCAGCTCAGTCTTGCGTGTGCGTGCACACACTACCAGAGCTTATCACAGGCACAATGTTATCCATGCCTGAGTATGAGGGTGGATACATGTGGGAGAGGGAGACAGTGAAGAGAGAGAGAGATAGAGAGAGAGGGAGTGAGACAGAAGAAAAAAGTAGCTGCCCGTGGGAAGATCATACTGATTGAGCTTGTGGAGTTGAGGGGAGGGTTGGTGGCCTTTGGCATGTTCTTTTTGCAACAAGGGAAATCTGATTGGTGCCAGACTTAAGACAGGATGTGAGACCCTCATGTCCAGGGTCAGAGAAAAAAGCCCATAGTTTTATAACAGGACAGCAAAGATGACTGGCCCTTGGAGTCGGCCACACTGAATAGAATGACTCCTTTGTGTTGTGTCTGGAGTGTTAACGCTCACACATTTAAATAGTCTGCCCTTCATTTGGATGTGGCCCTCACTGTCTGCTATTCACTGGTGGCCATGCCATTTGGAAGTATTATGGGATGTCACTTGGCAATGCCCCAGTATGGCAGGAGGCCTGACAGCTTTTTGTGCTGGCTGCTTGCCTAACAAGACCTGCCAAAGAAAATGCTGCACAACCGCTTCAAGGTCTCAAATTAAGGGGGGAAATGCTGTGTCCACATGCACAATCGCCAGATAGGGTCTCCACAGCCCTAGTGGGTCTCTTAAACAACCACATTTCCCATCCATCAGAAGAGCAAGGAGTGGGGCACTTGTACAGAGAAACGTGGTTGTGTGGTCTCTCTCACCGGCCAATCAGACATCTGGATCTGGATTTGCCGTGGTTGTCATTGAAGCATTGCATGGAATAGACGCCTTTAATCACATGTATCTCTGATCTTTTGCTTTAGGTTATTCGATGATTATAGCCGCTTTAGTAGAGAAAAACGATACACTTGGTTACATATTTGCCTTCTTAATCCCTGCACGTATGGAAGCTCAGGCAGGGATTTATGGGAAAATTGAACAGCAGTGTGAAGCTCCCATCATGTCCGCCTGGGTGTTCAATATGGAGGCTTTCTGTGTCATTACTTATAAATGTAAACACAGCCACCAAAGTAGCAATGTATTCACTTCAGTGTGTTCAGTATTCAAGCGCAAGGCAATGTTGTGTTGTTGTAAACATGTAAGTACTTTGGGGATTTAAACAGGAGTGATAGCTGAGACAGAGAGCATAAAATCTTTATGTTGCTCTAAAAACTGATTATAAATATATCCGGAACATTACTTTACTAACGGTTAACTTAATTAGTTAAGCTCATTAATGTGTAATAGCGGGGGAAATCAGGACAGTGTAAAGCACAGCTAACCACACACCCGCTGCATACCACATGAAAGTCAGAATGTTACACACACACACGCCCGCCACAGCACACAGGGAGACCTTGTTCACAACCCAAATGCAATTTACTTGTGAAATGTTAACAACAGGCCAGTCCGATCAGCACAGCGCGGCCTCTGAGTCATCCAAACAAGGTGGTCACCTCCTTGCTTAATCCACTTGAACCTGTTTATGTTTGGTGGTTTGTGTGGGCAAACAGAGCCCTTTGTCGGCCAGTGCGTCTCTCTGCGTCTGCAGCTGAACCTTGCCCCTGGCCTGAGACAGGTCTTGAACTGTCAGTCAGGGATGGTTTCAACTGTGAGAAAGGATTGCGGGTGCCGTCAGGAGAGCTCGGAGGCCCCCCAGGAAAGGTGTTTTGATTGGTGGCTTAACATAGCCACAGGGGCCCTTCAGTTCTCCATGGTAATTTAGAACCTCCAGATGTTCCGCATTTTCTCATGGAGAGCAAGCGTTCAGGAGCGGCACTGCCTGGAGACGTGTTTTGGAGAGTGAGAGCGATGAGGGTGCTCTTGGGAGGATACTCGACTTGAATTCCCTGACTGTCATTTGCCTCCCCCTCTCTTTCTCTCTCTCTCTCTCTCTCCCACTTATCTCTTCAGAAGCCTGGGAGCGTTTCGTGGTGGGTGGGGGTGAGAGGCTGACAGTGTGATGGAGGAGCGGTGTGTGTGTGGGGGGTGGTGTTTGGAGTCAACATGGAGATGAGTCTAGTCACATCCACACAGCTTTATCAGCCATAGCCTCTCTATCTTCATGTGTGTGTGTGTGTCTAATCTGTCCCTCGTGCACTGCTTGGTGATGGGAAACAGGGCTGCCTTGGCTATTGTGTTTTCAACAAGGGAAATGGAATGAAGTCAAATGGAACAAACTGGAGCAATAAACTCTATCAGGCCCATTGAAGGGGCTAGTGCTCTCCCTCTGCCCCCCTCACTCTTCAGAGTCATTTAGCTGTCACGAGATTAAGAACAAGGGAGACAGCCTCATGCTTGAATAGGCGCTGGCATTTAAGAGCTAATGGTTAAGCTCAGAGACATTTGGATTGATTAAATGGATCAGCCAGTGCTCACTTTACAACGTCTTGTTCCTCATTGCAACACATTGACATCTAGATTTCTTTGAAACTGTGTGGTGTTCCTCACAGAAGTTTGTATTCCCTGCACTGAAACAAAAACCATAGACATTGGCTCAGCTCCAGTTCAAAACAATGACAAGCGTGTCACATTTGGGATTGATAGCATAATGTATAATGCCGTCTCAAAGCCAGATGTTCCCCAGACCTGTCGTTTTTTTTTTTGCGTCATTCTGGACCAGTTGACTGTGTTATCATACAGATATGCGTAGCGGTGCTCTCATTCGACCCCAGGCTATGAGCCATGTGGGTCCATGGGGATGACTGGCCTGCTGATTGTTGGTTTGGGTGAAAGTGGTGGGAAGAGAGAAGAAATAACAGAGAGACAAACAGAGAGAGAGAGAAAGAGAGAGAGAGAGAGAGGAGAGAGAGAGAGCACATCTGGACAGCCTAATAATTAGCTTTCTAAATGAGGGCTTGTGTTGGAATGTGGGGACAGGAACATATGCAGTGGTGGCTGTGTTTGGGAGGATGATACCAGAGGCATGAGCAGAGAGAGACATGTGCAGGAGGCTGGCAAAGGAAGCCCCGTGGAAATAAAGAAGAATTAGATCACCACATCTGAGGAGACGGATGGCAGAGGAAAAAAACAGCAGCAGCAGTGAAGGCTGGCCTTTCAAAAGCAACGTGATGCTCACGCATGTACACACACACACACACACACACACACACATACACAGAGTGAAGCCACACACTGTTTTTGAAGACCTCGCACATTCCTGTGCTCTTCTTTAATTTGCTCAAGGATCCATAATCTTCAGCTGCTCACTGTCCCAGAACACATAGTATACAAGTGAAACTAGTGTAGGTGTTGTTTTAGTTTGAGGAACGAGAGGATCGAGAGAGGCTGCCTTGGATGAAGCACTGAGTTTTGGATAGCATGACACACGTGTGTGTGTGTGTGTGTGTGTGTACTGGTGTGTGTGTGTGGAAGGGAAATGTCAGGTGGGGTGGGTGTCAATCCACACACACCCACAGAGGTCCTGAGAGAGTTGTAGCTTCACTCTGTTTCGATAAACATCTGGATTTTGCAATCACAATTTATTGCATGCTGTCAGAAATGTTTTCAGTCAAGGACATCGGGTTCCCAAAAGTGAAATTTTCAGGTCTTACGCACACATAGTCTCTCTCTCACACACACACACACACATACATACATACATAAACACACAAACACACACACACACACACAAAGAAAAAAAGTCCCTTCACATGTATTTGGTTTCTGGCATGCTAGAGTATATTGACCACAGTGTATGGTGCTGAAAATCCTGACCTTTTTTACCCCCCTTTTACACACTCACGCACACAATCAAATACACACTCACACACACGCTCGCACTCACACACTCACTCACACTCACACTGACACACAAAACACAGCCATCTGGGGAACAGGAGATCCCCCCAGGTGCCCAGCATTTCCATCAGTGGACTTTTGCTATTTCCTCTCTCTTTCTGGCTAATTTTGTCCCTGGCTTGATCCAGGCCTTGTTAAGACAGGAGACTTCATCCTGTCAGGGAAGTGCCTGCGGGACGGATTCATGTTTGTGTGGAAGTGGAGGTCTTTGAAACGTGTGTTTTATTTTGGCGGAGGAGACTGCTAGGCCATGTAATGTGCGGCCGTAAGGAAGTCATATGTTTTGACTCGTAATGTAAGTCAGCGTCTGCACTTCCTAATGACGAAGTGCTCACAGTCCATGAAGGGCCTGTGAATGTGGTTTGAGAAATAAGGCCTGATTCCACCTGCTATGGATTTCAGGCTATCAGTTTCAAACATGAGTTGCTGTTTGATGCCCTTTGTAATGGTCAGAGTTGATGGAAGCAAGCTGTGTTTTGTTTGTAGTAAATTCTAAAGGCAGGATGTTGGAATGTTTCTCATTCATTCATTTGTTCAGAATTCACATCATGGGAAAACAATTTATAATAAAAGACCAAAAAAGATGGTCTTTCTAGAAATAACTGGAAAATCTCCCCTTTTCTCTCTCTCTCCCTCCCTCTCCCTCTCCCTCTCCCCCTGCACAGTGGAAATGGAGGGTTTGTGTGAGTGCCCTGGACACTCAGGCCATTGTCCTCTCCTGTTATTTCTGAGCCTTCTTTAATGATGGGCCTGCCCTCCATCACTGTCGCCATGGGTGATAGCTGTGGGAGTGGGAGGCATTCCGGTGTCCAGCTGCTGTCCCCGTTCCTTGCTGCTGACATGACAGCACAGAGGGCTTGTGTGTGTGTGTGTGTGTGTGTGTGTGTGTGTGTGTTTGTGTGTGGTTGGTGAGGAGGGGGAGATTATTGTGAGGGCTTTGATGGAAGGGATGGCATGATGGCACATTTTCCACGTCTGAGTTCGTTGGTTATCTGGTGACGAGCTCAAATGCCTCGTTAATCTGGTGGGGATCCAGTGGTGAGTGATGCTGGCGGTGTGAGTGTGAAAGGCCCCATCTGACTCATGGGCCTGACAGCGCAGTGATAGTGCTAGTGGCAGTGGTGGTGACTGATGCTGGATCAGTGCTGACGCAGCTCACACTGGGATCAGCACTGTGTTTTCCACTGAGGCTGAGCCCCAGAGGAGCTCAAGAGAGACTGTTGTCACCCTGGCAGACGGTGAGATGTAACAGTCATTTGCGAAAGAAAAAACTACCAAATAAATAAATAAGCTGATATAAATAAAGAAATATATCCACCATTTCTGTTTATTCAGTTTGTTGATATTTTGCATAGTTCCATTTAGCATCATGTCAATAGAGAACTTTTTGTGCTAGATGTGACTCTGCCATGCTTAGAGAGATGATACACTTCATCCTTTCAGAGAGAGATGCTCAAGTGTTTACTCTGCAATCTCTTAACTGAATTCCACTCCCTACATCAAAGCAATCGAGCTTTCAACTGAATACACAGTTTGTGTTGTTGTGTATTAAACAACAGCTTTTGGTCCTTTATTCACACTGCACAAGATTGATAGATTTGTTCTGCCAGCCCAGGGCAGGGGTATGTCTCTTTTCACTACCTTTTTAGGACATCATTGTTGATGTGCAGTTTTATAGTGTTTTCTATTTCAAGGGCATAGAAAGCGCAAGACACCCACTCGTTTCCCAAGGCAATCTATATTGAGCCATATTGGAAAAAATGGTAATAACAGAAAGTGGCTTGTGCTTGAACGGGAACAGCAATCCTCCCATTCTTTTGTGGGGGTTTATTGAAGCCTGGGGCTTTGTTTTGTTTGTTCCAAGTCATAGACATATTTCCATCCAACTCTGCTTTCGTTTGAAGCTATACTTTTGGCATAGAGTTACTCTCATGCGTCAAAAAAGGCAACCATCAACTTTAAAGTCAGTCAAGTTTTTTCTTGTGGAATTTAAAGAAAAAACGCTTTCTTGTCCCAAACATCAAACAGACAGTACTAAAGCAGTGGTGTCTCTACGTGTCACCATGCGAAACTCACGTGTCAGAGTGTGTATTTAACTAATTCATTGCTTCTAACATGTCCTATATCCCAACTCCTTATCCAAGTTACCCCATGTCCCTAAGTTCCTTGTCTTTTCAATTGCCTATTGTTTATTAATTGATTGATGGATTGATCAGTGGGATATACCAGTGTACTGACTCTCTTTCCTGTCTTGTCCACAGAAGGCGGAGTGTCCCTGCTGCAACTTATTGGGAACCCTCCTCCATCCAACATCCAGCAGGTGTCCGCCCCTGACAACAGTGCCGCCTATGTGTTTGGGCCCGACTCCAACACGGGCCAGCTGGCCCACGCTCACCTGCCCAACCCCATGTACCGCGACTTCTCCCTCATATTCTATGTGAAGCCCACCAGCACGCGGGGTGGCGTGATCTTCTCCATCACCGACGCCGCGCAGCAAATCATGTATGTGGGCGTGAAGGTGTCGGAGGTGGTGAAGGAGCACCAGCGGCTCTCCCTCTACTACACAGAACCAGACTCCCTCAGCTCGTACGAGGCGGCCTTCTTCAGCGTGCCCTCCATGAAGGATCGCTGGACACGCTTCGCCTTCAGCGTCAACCAGGACAAGGTCACGCTCTTCTTCAACTGCTACACGGAGCCGAAGGTGGCCACCTTCGAACGTTCACCCGATGACATGGACCTGGAGAACGGCGCGGGCATCTTTGTCGGGCAGGCTGGTGGGGCCGACCCTGATAAGTTCCTGGTATGTGATGTGCCAACAGCAACAAGCCATTTGATATTCCTGAGAAAATACTTTCAGTGCTGTCACGGCAAGTCAGACAGTCAATTAGACAGCAGCAATGAGCTTTGAAAAATACATACATATGGACATGCGCCCGCGCGCACACACACACACACACCACACACACACACCACACACACACACACACACACACACACAGAGGCAAACCAGGCTGTGTTCTTCAACAGTCAGCTTACGCACGCACACAGAAACAGAAATCAGAGGAGGGGCAAGTCTTGCATGACTTGATCGGTCAAATTGGCCTGCTTTGAATCCAAACATACAGTAGAGTAGTAGCCTTAAAGGAAAATACATCCCGTCTGCGTCCTGTGCTCCCCAGTGCTGCAGTTAATTGCGCTCCTGAGCCATGGGGGGGCCCATTATCTCCCGTTAGCTCTGGCCCCAGTAAAGGCAGCAGCCAACCTTTTGACCTCCACTCTGATCGGAGGGAGCCTGGTAGACAGCTACACTCTGACCTGACAGAGGTAATCAGACAAGGCCCGAAATAGACAAGAGTGAATGAATGAGAGAGAGAGAGAGAGAGTTGGACAAAGAGAGATAGAGAGGGGGTGGGGGGACTGATTATTATATTAGTGGAGGAAATGACTGCTGGTAAGCATCTGCCAAATGACATGAAAACTCATTATCTTATCTAACACACATATACACTCACTCCCTGACAGTGATGTAGGTTGGAGAGAGAGAGAGAGAAAGAGGTAGAAAAAGAGAGAGAGAGAGGATAAAGAAGTGGAAAGGCACAGGGACTAAAATGGGAGAGGGAAGGACAAAGAGACAGACAGAGAGTCAGAGAGTGGAATAGATAAGGGGTTTAATTTAGACTCCGAGAGCTGAGTCTGGCTTCTCTCGGCTGTTACCTCAGCTAGTTTCTGCCGGGCTTGTGTTTGAAAAGACAGCAAATGCCACAGACAGCCCACTGAGGTCCTCTGTATGGCCACTGGAGCACTGCAGGAAATGTAGTGGAAAGATTTGCATTAATCAGCAGTGAGACTGCAAGTTTGATCTGAAATGAATAAATGTAAACACATTGTCAACTGAAATATTCTTGTTCATGTGAAAAGTGAATTGGAAAAGGAACAGGATTTAATTGTCAGAGATTTCCGTGATAGTGAGAGATTAGTTTTACAGTTTAAAAAATGGAAACTGGTGCCTGTAGGGTGATTGGTGTATTTTATCCCAGTGTATTTAATGTCACCTTCAGCTGTCTGATTTGTACAGGGAGTTTAGTGGCTGAAGATTGAATAGTGTCCACTATTTACAGAATTAGTACCAGGTCAGTGGCTGTGGATTCCTCACTGAGTTGTTTAGAGTCTCAGCTAGACAGAGTTGGCCAACAAGAACTAGATGAAGGCACTACTGAAGCCATCTGAAAACCTGCAGACAGACAGCCTGTCTGCTCCTTGTTCTCTTTTGGGGGTGTGTACGGGTGTCTCCCACACGTATCCCATGAGCCTCAGCGTGTCTCCCATGCATTTTCCCCTCAAAGCCATAGTGATGCTCTTTGGATGGCAAGAATGCCCCCAACCCTTCCTCAAAGAGGATGGCCTGACAAAGAAACCTGCAAGAAAGCAGATTGGACTGTGGGCAGTGTAGCATGGCATGCTTTGAATTTTATGGTGTTCTTTTAAACCCTGGTTGGGACACTAAAAGAAGAGAATAGCTCCATTTCATAGTGCAGATTTTCAGTTGTTGTCGTCATTGTGCTTATTAAGATAGGGCTGGGCTGTGTCTGATCGAGGCCATCAGATAAGCGCTTAGCATTCGCTGATCCTTCCTTTGACTCCTGAAGCGCTCTCTTGCATAACCTCTTGCTCTGTAAGTCATACAGGATACAAAAGCTCTTTGAAACATGAAGTCATAAAGTTTCTGCCAGTGCACTTTTGAGGGGGGGCTTTTTGACCCAGACAAAAATGTATTGAAGGCGTGGGTTTAGGGAGAGAAGAGGTCTCCTCAGACGCCAGTGTGAAACAACCTCCGGATAATGCCTATTCCAAACAGCCTTGGACGGATGCCACCACTGGAAGCCATTGTGAGAATCGCATGTGTGTGCTGCTCAAGTGTAACATATGGGAATGTGATTGTATTACTCCTCTCCACCAGCACACACACATGCACACACGCACGCACACACACTCACTCACACACACATACACGGGTGCACACACACACACACACACACTCACACATGCGAACACACACACACACACACACATACTAATGTATGTGTGAATGTTATCAGTGTTGGGCTGGTAATTAGACAAACATCTTCAAAGGGGAAATCCCTAGGCATTGGCTGCACACTGCTTCCCAACATGTCTTTGAAGTGCCCGACATCTGAGGAAAATTATTATCTCATTATCAGTTTTCTGTGGCAGACGAGGCCTCATGAGGACGACACTGAGAGCATTCAGAAATAAGCTGCGGCAAACAACACTGCTGAAGCATGCTATGATCTACATGACGTCACACCTGAAAATGCAGACATGAAGCATCTTTTGAAACGTCTCTTTCTCTCTCTCTCTCTCTCTCTGTGTGTGTGTGTGTGTGTGTGTGTGTGTGTTTCAGGGAGAGATTGCAGAGCTTAAGGTTGTCGGCGATCCCCGGGCAGCCGAATTTTACTGTGAGGAGGATGGCGATGACTCAGACGTGGTGAGTAGTGCCTCACCCTGACTACCGTTGCCTTGTCCAAAAATGCAAAAATTAACACGTGTGAACTGTCAATATGAGCCACAGCTGCAGTGTGACGTGCCACAAAATAATCAGTAACATCACGATTACTTTGTAAATAAAACATTTAAACAAACCGTGTGGCAGGCTTGATTTGAAAGCAAAGTAGCGAAGCCACTAAATGAACCACAATTCCCAGATTTCACTGAGGATGTGCCAACATTTAACCCATTCTTTTTCGGGTCCTGTCCTGTATTAAAGTCTTTCAGTCAGTGAGGCAAGAAATATTATTACATAAAGGAAGCAGGGAAATATTTAATTAAACTCTGCATATTTTTAGCACTGCTTTTTTGACCTAAAGTCATAAAGGCCAAGCATTTTGTCATGGAGCTGATAAATAGTTCCCCCCGTGGCTAGGGGGTGGTATATGGAATGGAATACCTACCTGGAAAGAATGCTCTCTGCCTGTAGATAGGTCATCAGCAGGGTAAACTATATTGTCAGTCAGTAAGATCTATGCTTCTAGCACAGCCTCCAGCAGAGGTGGATAACACTGTGATGAATGGCTTCTCATTGTAAATGTCTTATTGTGCCTTGCGACACTGACTGAAAATATGCTCCCCCCCCCACCCCCACCCCTATCTCTGTCCATCTCTGCAGGCCTCAGGCGATTACGGAAGTGGAGATGGAAGCAGGATTACCACCATCTCGGTAATGCCTCTTATACTGGCCTTCTTTGCCCTGGACTTTACAAATGCATGCACCCTTTATGTCAAACGGAAAGGTTGTGCAAGTTCTTCTTTGGAGAGATATACAATGTGTGACCGGGGGGCCTCCCTCTGAAAATGGCACCTAATCATCTCACCTCGGAGGCCTCCTGAACCTTCAGACAGAGAGGCTTTATGGCGAAGTGAAATTACCCCACTGTTTTTTTTCCTTTTTTGATACCTAGCTAGGTAGCGCACGGGCCTGTGCCTGTGCACGTCGTCGACCCAATTACAGAGGAGGGGAAAACCAGGTGGTTCCTGCGGGGTCTGTTTCAATAGGAAGCCTCTGCCATGAGGTTCTGTTTTGTTATTTTCACTGGTTTCTCAATCAGTATTAAGGCTCAGGATGAAGGGTGTGCGGGTGGGGAGTTGGGCTAAGGTAGTGGTTGGGTGGGGGAACTTTGGCTACACATTTTTTCCTGGCATGCTTGAAGTCGTGTAGGCCCGATGAGAGTCTCATCTTAACCTGCTTTGAAGCGTCTTTTTTTTGGGACTGACGACTTTCCCCCTTCCTCTGACAAGCATTTATTAACCCTCTGTCTGAGGCTTTTAAAGGCATTCAACAGCTGGTCCTGAACGTTCGGAAGAGGCTGTTGATTTCAATTTGTTTTTCCACTCGTAATACAGTGGGCATGTATTTTCAACCTTTGCTTAGTGGCAGATTCTGCTGTTTAACAAGACCAGGCGGGTGGCAGGTGGAAGTACAAAATATTGCCACACTCACTACATGCAGCCTGGAAGATTTTTCCATTGTCTTCCACGGATATCAGTGTGAGATTGATGGACCGGGCCCCAGGGATATTTTCCTAACGCCTTGTGCAGTGAATGAAAGCTTTAGTTGAGTTTCAAGGCTAATTTTTGTCGAGGTTAAAACATGTCCTAGATGTGAAAAAGGTAATTTGTGAACTTGCATGTGCACAGCATGACAAGATGTGATGAGCAAGAAATATACTAGAATCTAATATTGTGTAATTTGTTTTAAAAAAACCAACAAGACTTGTACAGCGGCTCGTGACGGCCGCGTAATCATGTGTCTAACTTCATTACGCTTCCTCAGAGTTGGCAGAGATAGACAGAGAGGTTGTGCATTTTCTCAGTACCCTGTCACTCTTGGCTCTAAGTTTGTTTATGTTTGTGAGCCAACTGCATGAGTGAGGTTATCAGCCAACATGTGAGTACACATCATCATCAGCATCCTCATCATTTCAAATGCCTCCTGCTGTGGGAGGCTGTGGTTTTTAAAAAGTCTGTTTTATAGAATTTCATCATCTTAGTACAAAAATAAAAATCCACCAGCACCACAAGCATCTCCATCATCTTGCATGCCTCCTGCTGTGCAAAGTTACGGGTTGGAGGAAGTCTGTTCTATTAAAGTCATCATCTTAGCGTGTGATAAAATAAGTCTCAGTGGCGGGCCAAGTTCTCCCGGTGCTAGGCTCCAAGTGGAACAATAAGTGAGGTGTGAGCTGATGTCTGTGAAAGTCAGTTGATTTTGCACTGCGAAGGATTCCTCTTGTCTGTCGTCTCTTTACCGTGTTTCCCCAAAGCTCCCTTCACAGAAGCGTACCTGTCTTGTGTGTCCTGTGTGGAGAGCAAGTGGATGGCCTATTACTGCGCTCTACGTCTGAGCTGCTCTCTCCCTCTGAGCTGGGGCCTGGAGGAGGACTCTCCATCATGGCAAATATTCCCTCCCTCAACCCCCAGAGTAGTAGTGAGCTGTGATGGCAGATCTTTGGCAGCCCCTACCCCTGTCCTGTTCTCCCCTGCTTCCTCTCTCCACACTCGCGCACACACACACACACACACACACACATACCCATGCTCAAACACACTCACAGATGCACACACACACACACACATTGGTGAGGCACAGTATTTACACACTTGAACTCACTCACATACATACTCTCTCACATACATACATACTCTCTCTGTCTCTCTCTCTCTCTCTCACACACACACACACACACACACACATTGCACTTTCCAGATGCCAGTCACAGTCAAATCAGTCAAAGCTTTTTTCTGCCTCTGTACGTGCACAAGCACAGCCTTCTAAAGCAAGCACACACACTTCACATTCCTTCTCAGGAGTGATGGCTCTCTCAGGACCACATCACTGGATTTGTGCATCACCAGGCACGCCGAAGGTCGAATTAGCCCGCCGGCAGGGAGCGGATGGATCTCGCTATCCCCTCCAGCCCCCTCCTACTCAAAACTGGAGAAACAAATCGGGGCCCCTAGACCTCCACCCCTGGAGTCTGAGCAGCAGGTGGTGCTGTTTCTGTCTGCTGCGGTGCTGGGTCATCCACCCTCTACCTGTGGATTCACTAATCCTCTCAGAACTCAATGGGTCACGTTGCTAACACAAAAATGTGACTAATTGCCTGCTAGGTACACCCCATACTGTAGCAGATCCCCCACTGCTAGCTTAGCTTAGCTTAGCTAGACTGCATCTCTGCATCACGGCCAAGCCTTTGGCGCCAGGCTGGAAGCAGACTTGAAGCAGTTCAGCGGGCCCCACAGTGAAGAGTTTATGTGTTTAGCTACGGTTTATGCTGATGATGGCAATGTCTTTGCCAGAAGCCGAGGGCCTATATGGGAACCCTAACAAATGGGGTGTAATAAGGCGCTTGAAGTTGGGCCATATGTGGATGGAGATGAAAACTGTGATAGCTATGCTCTCATGGAGACTGAGGATCACTTGGCGCATATGAAGAAAATCACATGCAGTCTCTCCATTGTTCTGGCTTGATTCAAGCGACTTCACAGTGAATGCAGAATTTAATGACTACATCTTTTTTTGTTTTTTGTTACTGTATGTGTATATGTATGTGTGTGTGCATGTGTGTGTGTTTGTGCATGAGAGAGAGAGAGAGAGAGAGAATGCACATAATGGCATATTTTTTTAGACATATTGGTGTATGTAGTTGTGTGAATATGTGCCTGTGAGCAAAAGAAAGAAAGAGAGAGTGTGTGTGTGTGTGTGTGTGTGTGGTGTGTGTGTGTGTGGTGTGTGTGTGTGTGTGTGTGTGTGTATGTGCAGCACAGAAGTGTTGAAATGTCCTTCACCATTCCCCTTGTCTCCCTACAGACTACACCTCCTTCTCTGCGGCCGATCCAGCCACCTCCAGTAACATCAACAAAGGGCGACCCTGGTCACAGACACACTGGTGAGTCATCACGCACGCCACACGCCACCTCCCATCACACTGTCGTCATGACACCCACTTGTCCACCACACTTTGGCCTTCTTTTGCTCCTGTCTTCAGATGATAGCCGGCGTGGCCGGAGCTCTAAGGATTAGTCCTCTGCCGTGCTGTTTTAGTGTGTGCCAGGATTTATGGGAGATGAGTCAGAGGCACACGCACAGGCACTCACTATGAGCATGTGCTTTCAACATCGTGCCAAGTCATCTCTGTGTGTGTGTGTGTGTGTGTGTGTGTGTGTGTGTGTGTGTGTTTGTGTCTGAATGTGTCAGTGTTTTATAATTCAAGTGCAACTTTGATCTCTCTTCTGAGTCTGGTTATCATGGTGATGTCTGGGAAAGATAACAGAGAGTGTTTCTTTTTTTTAACTCTGAGTGCTTTGAACATATGCTGGGGTGGAGTAGCACCGCCACTTGGGTAGAAGTACTCTGGTGTTTGGCACCCTCTAGAGGCCATGTGGTAATCGAAGAGACAAGCCTCGTCATAGTCTCCAGTTAGATGACTGGCTCTATCTGTGATGAATTTTAATCACATTCATCATTATTTGGAAATAGAAACGCATCATATAAGCAAAATAAAAATAGAACACAGAATTACAGAATTACAGTTTATGAGACACAGAAAGTGTTTAATGTCATAGTTCTAGTTTATGCTAAAGAAAACTCATGCATGGTTTCATCTCACTGTAATACTAGTCTGGCACTAATCAGTGAACTAGCATTTCCAGGACAGGTGGCCAAATAAGTGACCAGAAGAGATGATGTTAGTTTGGAAACTGAAAGTGGCTTTGGTAACGGGGAGAAACAGCACCAGTAAATATCAAATGCTGGAATTGGGAGAATGTGGAAATTAATAAACAGCAAAGGAAAATGCCTGTCAAGTGCAGAAAGTAATGTTAGGAATCACAGATCAATGTGATTGCTGGAACAATGATTTCAAAGTTAGCTCAAAGCTGCATGCATGGTGGCCCTAATGTTAGAAACATTCCCCAATGGAGAATGACAATGTAAGACTGGTAAGACCAGGAAACTCGCCAAGGTCTGTTGCATTTTTGAGCTTAGAACGGTTATGCATAATCACTGTATTTTGTTATCTTTAAAATACCTCCTATTGAAGCTGATATCTGGATAGTCACAGGATATGTAAAACTAGATGTTTTCTTCTGTACCAGACATTGAAGACCAAATGTCAAATCCTTATCATCTCCTCACCATGACAGATAGGCTTTAATGCTCCACACTGTCTTGTGCAGGCTATGAGAATGAGAGGCCTTATGTGGACCACCACTCCAGAGGTCAAGGTGTGTCACTGACCGCCTGCACTGAGGTCAGGGTTTAGATGCTTGGAGTGTTATATGCACAGTCCCATACAAAAGATACGCTTGTTTGAACTTTGCATGGAAAGATTCAACTGTGTGTCACCCTTTGACATCACAGGCTGAGCCTCATACTGAATGTGATTGGTCTTTGCTGATCACATGTCTTCTAAGACTGTAAAGCTTTGCAGCGTGCACAGTACTATTGTTCATGACCACTCCAGGCAAAGGAGAGTATGCATTCACTATTGCATAAAGGTTGCAAGGGTCATGGGCGCATTTTACACTTCGTACTGCTGCGCTGATTGCTTCTGTGGCTGAATAGGTCACAGTCAGTACCTTGCAGAAAAAACACCAAACAGAGCAGAGTGGAAGCAGCCATGCATGCACTGGCCGGATTGATTTTATTTTTCACTGTTTTTCTTTTGTTTGGTTTTCTGTTCTGTTCTTTTCACTGCTCTTGTAAGAGGATACAGTATGCAAATGGATCATCTCAGACACACACACACACACACACACAGCTATCATACACTGTATCCAACACACAGTAATGACAGAGTGTTGAGTGAGTGTGGGAGTGTGAGGGATGGCTCCAGTATTGCTGCCCATGCCAAATGAGCTATTGATCCCCTATAAGGATGTGTGCGCTGATGTGTGTGTTTGCGTCCGTCTGCAGCCGGCGCTGCGCAGAAGGGAGAGAAGGGCGGCAGAGGGTCTGAAGGAGACTACAGCTATGGAGGAGGCAGCGGCCGTGGAGAGAAGGTGATTGCCCCCCCCCCCCCCCCCCCACCCCACCACCACCACAAACACATCAATATGTCACTATGCCTATTAGTGGGCCTGTTTACAGTTGAACACATACAGTTCTTTGTGTCTCAGTGTAAAATCGTATACGATTGGTTGTAGCAGAACATTGAAACTGTGTTGAAGCATGACTGGGATTCCATAAAAGTACCAATTAGCTGTTGCTCACTAATAATTAGTGTTTTAAATAATCTATGCTAGGTATTAAATAATCTACTTACAGTGTAAGAAAGGTGCTGTATATCCTTTTTATTGGTTTTTTGTCTGGTGCTGGGAGTGTAGGCTTCATATCTTGCTGTGGCACCTGCCTCAAAATGTCTTCCCAACCACTTTGTTGTGTTCTGTCCTCCTGGTTCAGTGACTATGACTACTGTATAAATGTGAAAGTTGCTAATGTGAAGTTGGATTATGCTTTGCGAGATAATAAGGTTTTTACTGATGTGTGTGTGTGTGTGTGTTTGTGTTTGTGTGTTTGTGTGTGTTTCTTTCTTTCAGGGTGAAAAAGGAGAGAGGGTATGTTTTTTAATCTGCTCAATATGGATCAGCTCAGGCAATCAAATCTATTATCACTGGTTAAGTACAGGCCCTGGTTTGCCTTTGAAAGCTGAGGTTTGAGTATATTGATGTTGCTGAAACAGGGTGTTGGATTGCCTGGTCCTAAAGGGGACCGTGGTGTTCCCGGGCCTGAAGGGCCTCCCGGGCCCCCAGGACCAGGGATTGTCAGCTCAAGAGACGGGTCCACGGTTCAGTCCATTCCAGGGCCCAGGGGACCACCAGGGCCGCCAGGATCCCCAGGCTCTCCAGGCCAGCCTGGAAGAGATGGAGAACCTGTAAGTTATGTTCCTTACAGTTAGATTTATTCTCTCAGTTATTGACCCAGTGAAATCTCTCAGGTGTTTGTGTTACATCCCACTGGGCTCTATGCTTAGACCCTATACAAGCTTTAAAGTTTATATAACAGCTTCAAAGTGATTTTGATGGCAATAGGGAGACATACTGGCACACATAGCTAAGCTGTCTTGACAAAAACAGCCTGATAACCTCGCTGTCAATGTCCCACCAAATCTAAGTGATGTAATAGTTTTGTATGCAATTATTTCCTTATCTACATGGCTCTTCGAAAATGACTGTTCCTGCTTCCTGTCATTTGGCTCATAATCAAATCCACATGTATTAGTGTGAATTTAGGATGGGGTAAAACTAACAAAAATAAACAACTTTAGAGGGTAATTATAAAGGGTGCTCAGTACCGGCAAAAATACTGTGAATCTGCAAAGGAGCCTTCAACTTTAAGGAAAACACTGTTTGTGATTTGTGATCAGTGTGTAAAATAGCAAGAAACATACTTCCCATGAAAAGGTAGAGGGAGAGTTAAAAGTGGGGACTCTGGGAACTGTGAAAGTAAGGAGCCTGTGTAGTCCTTGTGTGTGTGCGTGTGTGTGTGTGGGTGTGTGTGTGAGTGTGTGTGACCTGGACCTGAGGGCTCTCATCTGTCGCATGTGACGTAGCTCTGGTATTACCTGTCATCCCTATATTGTTTTCTACTCCCACTTCTCAACAGTGAAAGGGGTAAAGTTCAGACAGGAGCTGAAATAACTCCCGGTGGTGTCAAGTGTGTGTGTGTGTGTGTGTGTGTGTGTGTATGTGTGTGTGTGTGTGTGTGTGTGTGTGTGTGTGTGTGTGTGTGTGTGTGTGTGTGTTATGTCTGTGGGTGTAAGATTCTCTTTTTCTTATTTGCCTGGAGGGAGCTTTGTGGTAGTCATATTGCAGCCTACACTGTTGCATTAGCCATTATCCATGCATCCATTAGTACATGTAATAGGACATAAACTCAGTCTGTTAGTGTCAATAAATTTACCTATCAAAGAGAAATTTAGCACATGACAAGAGAGGGACACAATGTAAAAAAAATAGATTAAAAAATACACTAACTGATATTACTGAATGTGCCAAGACGTGTTTCAGGTCAGAAAATGCATAGAATACCTTACAGCCTTGCAGGAATTTATATGAGAATTAAGCTCTTTCATAGAGATGGTTTATTTGTCTGGTTGGCGTTGTGATAGTGGCTGTTGAGTAATCCCTGTCACCCACCCAGCAAGAGCAGG
The DNA here is from genome assembly GCA_015244755.2 of Tenualosa ilisha. Lineage (NCBI taxonomy): Eukaryota > Metazoa > Chordata > Actinopteri > Clupeiformes > Clupeidae > Tenualosa > Tenualosa ilisha. The sequence goes on from PYXC01002596.1 coordinate 5,532,252, forward strand.
GACCTTGTGGCCTTGCCTTCCTTCTTAAAGTAATGCCTAGTGCGCTTTCAGCCCTGTTGGGCATGTCAGGAGGAGATCCATTACAGTAACTGCTCTCTCCACTCTGTTTATAGGGTGACCCTGGTGAAGATGGCAACACTGTAAGTCCTGCTAGTAAATGCATTTGACAATGAGCCTCACTTATACAGTATACAGTAGCAACTGTACAGGGCTGAAGCACTGAGTTGAACTCTTGTGTGTTTGCCTTTCCCTCAGGGGCCCGCTGGACCTCCCGGATTCCCAGGGACGCCAGGAGACTCTGGGCAGAAAGGCCAGAAGGTAAAATACCAGTTCAGTCTAGCTTTCCTCATAGAGCGCCATAGCACAGGGTACTGTACACAGTCCAACTTGAGTAAAGCGTCATACTATTGTCTCTTTATCCCATCAGGAACAATGTATTGCACCATACAGATCTTAATGAAGATACATAATCATCTCTTCTTCTTCTCTTGTTTGTTCTGTGTTTCTAGGGTGAGCGTGGTGAGGGACAGCCCGGTCTCCGTGGACCACCTGGCCCCCCTGGCCCCCCCGGGCCTTTTGGATCCCGAGATCGACTTGTGAGTTTGACTCCTCTGGATTTATCAGATGTACAGCATTTCAAATAAGAGCATTCACTGTCCTTCTGCTCACTCCCATGCTTTAATGTGGTCTAGGGTTGTGTGTGTTATCATGAACTGTTTTCTGAAATGAAATTTCTTTTTGTGTCAGACCTACGTGGACTTGGAGGGCTCTGGCTTGCCTGATTTGGAGAGTGCTCGGGTAGGTTGTTACATATACAAGATAAAGCCAATAGATCTCCCCATTCCTGTTAGCATAGCTGCTGCATAGGCCTAAACCTTTGTAAACAATCTAAGGCTCAACCGGCTTATATGTGGGCCTCTTCCTAAACAATGACCTATAAGGAACATAGTGTGTCAACCTCCGTCCTGGAATGTTCCCTTTTTTCCTAAGCAAAGAGGCACCTTTGCTGTGAGGGTTAGAGCATGTGTTTATTATCCAGAAATTCATGATTTACTTGGTGTCCCAGAAGAAAACTTAACATTCCAGACCTGTGAAGAACTTTGTTGTGTACAACATGTATTGGCACCCAAGTTCCCAGGGTGAATTCAGATCCATTTATGGAGTTTTTTTAGTACTGTATAAACGGAAGATGTGTTAGATGCAATGCAAAATACTGGATTCCTGTTGCATACTGTGAGTCTAAAGACATGTTTTTAGTGTGCAAAAAAGTTTCTTAGAAAAAACTTCTTTCGAAGTTCTACAGTAAAACTCATTCAGAAGTATGGATGCTATGATATTTCTCTCGTTACAATTTCCTAACCAGAACCACAGTCAAGCGGAGTGACTATTTTCACACAATAAAGTAATGGTGTGGTACTCAACAGGGCCAGCCTGGATTGCCTGGACCACCTGGGCCTCCTGGTCCCCCAGGTCCCCCTGGCTATGGAGGGTCCTCTGGATCTGGGGCAGCTGGAGCTCCTGGCAGACCGGTAGGTTGCCTGGGCAGTGTAACTTAACCATAGCTCACCTGCTCAAATAGCTCTCCCAGCAGAACCAGATGCTGCTTATGCACAGGTGACCAGAGACTCTGAAAGGTATCACAGGTGATCAGAGACTCTGAAAGGTATCACAGGTGATCAGAGACTCTGAAATCCCAGTGACTGATGAAGTTTGATGTTTTGTCATTATTTATTTCAGCATAGATAGCTCTTCAGTGTCTTCAGTATTCCCATTGTACTGAATTTGTAAAGTAATCTCATTCAAAATCATTTTCAAAACATGTCCTTGAATGAGTCTTGTAAATGGCAATGGAATACAAAACTCTTTTGCATCAATAGCTGCTGTACTAATTTTTAATTCTTTTAATTCTAGGGCCCCCCAGGTGTTCCTGGCACTGCAGGACGACCTGGACCACCAGGACCCAAGGTGAGACACGACAGGAATATACTCACAGTACAGTTGCTGTGTTTCTGTCTGTGTCTCAGCCAAATCAGTGTCTGAACAGCAATATTGTCACAAGACATATGAAGACACGTGCTTTTTGTTACATACAATGAAAAAGTTCTCTTTGTATTATCTGAAATCTTATTCTTCTTCTCAGGGCGACGCTGGTGAATTGGGTCTGCCTGGAGCAGTGGGTGAAAAGGTGAGCTCTCCTGTTTGTACTGGGTTGGATACACAATGCACAAATATACATCCATACATATTTACATACTGTATATTTAGGTAGATAGTAACACTACATTTTAGGGTTTTTTTGGTGACGTGTAAGGCATTCTTTAAGATGTGTTAGACCAACATACAGTAAGGAGTCTCCTTGCATTTGTTAGTTTTCTTGTTCTGCTTCTCTGTCTGTATGAGCAATCAAGGGTCTCTCAGCTCTTCTATCTCTGACTGCTTCTGTCTCCTACTCCAGCCAGGTTTCTTTTCCAACTATCTCTACCATCTTATCTCTTACTATACATCCACATCCGCAAATGGTCAAGACGGGCAGGTACCTGTTGTTTTCAGGCATTGGAGTACTCATGTATCAGGGCAAAGAGGGTCATCTTTTGTGCGACATAACAATAGTTGTGGTGATAATGTATGTGAAAGCATGCTCAGGTACACCTATGAGACATAAAGCATGAAGACTGACATTCAGAGTCCAGTTAGGACATCATGACCTCTGTGTTTTGTTTGTTTGCTTGTTTGTCATTTGGTGTATGAACTCATTTAATTTGATACCAAAAGCATGAGAAACTGAACCTGCTTCAGATGTGTGATGTGATGTGTGAATGTGTGAATGACGTATGACTTTGTGATCTGTTTGCGTGCCAGTCTGTCAATGTCTCCATCCTCTCACCATCTCCAGGGCTCCAAGGGTGATTCAGGTACTCCTGGCATTCCAGGGCAGACTGGACTTGCTGGCCTGCCTGGTCCCATGGGACCTGTCGGACCACCAGGACCTCCCGGACCTCCTGGGTCTGGCTACCGTGTTGGCTTTGTAAGCATCAGTGTCTCTCCAACGTTGCCTGAACAAAATGTATCACACACAGCATCACACAATGTATTACACACAGTGTCATCAGGAGCCCAGGGTGTCTTGAAGGCTTTGTGTTATTGGCTATAAGCTCATACAGACTCTTCTCATTGGACAGGATGACATGGAGGGCTCTGGCGTAGGCATCTACCCTGGCCGACCTGGGGTGAGAGGGCCTGATGGAATACAGGTCAGTGCATTTTTGACCCAACACATCAGCCTTCTTAGACATCACAAGCATGTTATGTTACTTGTTTAACGCCATTCACATATATGGTGACTTGAAGCGCATAACCACTGAGTAATCAGATGATGTGAATTTATATTCAGTGAAATAGCCACTGCAGTCATGAAATGCTGCATGACTGAGATAATTTGAATTTTAAGGCAACAAGCGTTAGCTAGCATGCAAGTGACCACTTGTGCGTAGCCAATTCATGTTCTTTTTGTTTATTCCTACTCAGGGACCACCTGGACTGCCTGGCCTCCCGGTAAGAAATTTGTATATTTTTAACCAAGTGTAACATGCAAAAACATACATTTTACATAAATCAGTATGTAATGGATTGGATGACTGAGTTGCCAAACTGACTTGTATCACAGGGCAAACCTGGTTTCCCAGGTCTCACGGGTCAGAAGGGCAGTGAGGGGCCTCAGGGCAGAGATGGGCGACCAGGACTGGATGGTTTCCCTGGACCACAGGTGGGAGCCTTGCCATGTCTAGTTTTTTCTTTAGAATTTCATGATATTTGAATTTATTTGATTAATTGATTGATTGATTGATTGCCAGTACATTCCTTCAATTGTTTCTGCTATTGTGTCTTCACAGGGACCAAAAGGAGAAAGAGGAGACAGGGGAGACAAAGTGAGAAGATGTATTTTTATTTACATACAGCATATTTATTTATTTATTTATCAGCAGTACCTGTTTAACTACATGAAATGTTTAGCATTGATCTAGCACTGCCATGCCTTTCCAGTATTCTCCGGTGTTAATAAACTCTCTGCTGGTTTGTCCTCTGCCAGGGCGAGCCTGGTAGAGATGGTGTTGGTGTTCCTGGACCACCAGGCCCTCCTGGACCCCCAGGCCAGATTGTCTACTCATCTGGTGGAAGTGTATGTTTGTTTTACTTTCTTTATTCAACCCCCCTAGGTTATTTATCAATACATACTGTTTCAGTGCATACAGATTTATGACTGAAAACAAATCAGCAAGCCTCTGCAGCACCAGAGTAAGGGGGCGCTGATTGATTTATACTTTTGTCCCAACAGTATGATGGAGTGGCCATCCCAGGACCTCAGGTAAATGTCCAGCCAATGAAAAATCATGTACTTTCCTTCTGTTCTTGCCTTCCTTCTGTCTTTCTGTTTGGCCATTTCAAAATTAGCTAAGAGAAAACTGCATAAAAGTGTGTTAATAGCAGAAAGCTGTTATGTAACGGCTGCCCTTGACCATATCTGCGCTGACTTTATTCCCTATTTTAATTACACTACAATACACCGGAGAATGGGTGCTGTGTCATGGGATATTGGCACTAGTATGCCAGGGTCACCAATGTTAATATCCCACAGAGGAGCATGACCTTGACTATGTTATTAAACTTCATAACTAAAGTTATTAATCATTTAGACAGTGATGATTCAAGTGTCACATTTATTGCTAACATTATTATATGAAATTATTCAACCCAGAGTTCAGTTAATTGAAAAATTATTTCAGTGCTAATTCAAAGAGAAAATTGGCAAGTTAAGAAATGTTAAATAATGTAAAAGCCAGTGTGTGTGAGGCTTTGTCACTGTTGAAACGTTAATGCAGATCGATGTAATGCATGACATTCATAGTCTGCACTGCAAACTTGCAAGAATACTCATAGAAACAAGAATACTCATAACAGAGATGGATTGACAATTCCTGAATACTGTCAATCTTGATGTGTGTATTGTTGTGTTGTGCCTTTCTCAGGGTAATCCTGGACTGCAGGGTCAAGCAGGATTCCCTGTAAGTGTGACAGTGCATCTCCTCTCTCTGAGCACCCATCTGACAAAAGGGTGGACATCTCTAAGTCTGATATTCTGATTGCAAACATAGGACAGCATTAGCCCTTTTTTGAACTTGGACTGTCCATCTCTAATAGCATATCTTAGCAAAAGACTGAACAGATGTTTTTTCCTGTGTGATGTGTTTCCTTCCTTCATTTTTATGTCTTTTTGAAAAGGGTCCAATGGGACCAAAGGGGGATCGAGGTGACCCAGGCTTGCCAGGAATTGCAATCAAGGTTAGAGACACGGATAGAAATTTGATGACTGAGCATAGATTTAAAAGCCTGTTTCTCTCATGCTCATGATGGTGAAATGCATCATACTCTCTAAGTACTTTTCATTTCACTTCCCAGGGTGAAAAAGGAGAACCTGGTGCAATCATTGGGCCTGATGGCAATGCAATTTACTACTCTGGTTTTGGTGGACAGAAGGTGAACACAGTGGCCTTATACAGTATAATATATTGCTAATGCAGACTCTATATCAGCTAGCATCAGTGAAGGGTTTGTTAATAAATACATAATTATGCCATCCTGTACCTGTCAAGAGCAATAATATACTGTCTGTCATGTCTGTCTACAGGGAGACTTGGGACCACCTGGACCAGTTGGGCCACCTGTAAGAATTAAATATTAACCATGATATATTAGCAGGAGAGTCGGTAGACAGCCACTGGGGATGTGGCTAATATAAAATGTGTCTGAAAGCAAAGCTTGAATTAGTATGTTTGGTGAAGCACAGTAGGTTCATAAGCTTGTTATCTGCAGAAAATATGAATATACGTGTCTTTCTAACCCTTATCTTTCTTGTCATTTTTTAGGGGCCATATGGTCCAGAAGGACCAAAGGGTGAAATAGGTTTCCCTGGCAGACCTGTAAGTAAAAGAAAGGACACTTTCTTTTTAGACATGTCCTTTTTTAAGGCAAGCTTGTGCTTCAGCAAGGCATCTTAGCGATATTAGCGATATTAGTCATCATATATCATCCATTTATCGTTGTCCTCAGGGTCGCCCAGGTGTTAATGGCTACAAAGGCGAGAAAGGTGAACCAGGCTCAGGATCTGGATATGGCTACCCTGTAAGTACTCCATGCTCAAGCTTACAACTAGATCCTGATGCTTTAATGAGCTGGCGAAGTTTGCTCAATAATTGGTGACTGCCAAATTTGACATCAGTGGTATAAACTCTGGAGGAATTTACCTTGCAGATCACATTTAGCTTGGGTAAATCCAGGCTGTACACCAATCAAGACTGAGAGGAGAGACTGGGTCTGGAGATTAGCAATTGACATTCCAGCATGGCATTTCATGTGAAACTGAAGCATTAAGAAGCAATTTCATCAAAATGTCTTTATACGGTGTGAGAAGCCCGCAGTTGTGATTGTTTCCTGGGTTTTTGGTGCTACAGAAATGGGCTGCAATGTGCTCTTATTCAGACAGACGACATTGCTATTAATGCTTTGGGGTTTTCCCATATCAGACTTTGAGCTAGCAACCACCATGTCCACACTTTCATGCTCAGTGGGTTGATGTTTGTCTAGGGTCCACCTGGTCCCCCTGGACCTCCCGGCCCCGCTGGTCCCGCTGTGTCTGTGGACAGGTTTGATGTAAGTATGTAACATACAGCATCACACAAGCTAGGAACATCATTTGATGTTACAATTGAGATTAACATACAATAAATTCTAAATGCGTATGGTGTATCTACTGCCTGAAAAAGTTGATGGAATCCTAACTATTGAAATGTTTGATTGTTTCAGAGATATGATGGATCGAACTACCCGAGTGAGATATTTACATATTTATAACGAGTTTTCATGCGCAGTCTTTAACAATTCATAATATTGTCATTTTATAATGCTACCATTTCATGCCGAAACTTTGGCTGACTTTAATATTCTCTTTATTGTTTCAGCTTCTAAAGGAGAGAAAGGAGATCGTGGCGATCCTGGAATTCCTGGAACTCCAGGTACGTCTTTTACTGACTTCCTTTGACACCTTGGTGATTTTTCCATAGTAGATTTTTGCAAATCAGTAATTGTGTAGACCACGGGTGGCCAATCTATGGTCTGGGGGCCAACTGCAGCCCTCTGCTCTATTTGAAGCGGCCCGCAATGAAGTAAAAAAATAAATTGTAATATGGTCCATTATTATTAGTAGTACAGTATATGTGCATCACACATCATAGTTTCAATACTGTTAGAGTGACATGTTTGCTAATAGCATTAAACTGTGTAAAATCATCAAATGTTTTATGCAGGTTTTCTGATGCAAAACGCAGTCACTCTTTCACTTGAAACTGGTTAAAAACTAGTGCTCCTAATTTTGCATTGGTCCTGCATTGGTCCTTGCAATTTTGCATTGGCAGCTTAGATATTTCAGTATGTGGCCCGTAAACAGAAACGTTTAGTATAGACCTATAGTCTTATCAGTTATGTAGTCACAATAGTTGTAGTCATATGCATAACACAATGGCTAGTATAGTACACTGTAATGCTTTCAGTTTCACTAACCATGCTATCGCCAGCTTTCCATAGATATATAATGTATGTAAAGTCTTTTTTCATATATGCAACCCTAGGTGACAAGTACTAGCAAATGTACTGTATGTTATTTTTTAGTATCTTGGGTTGTTACCTTGGGTTGATTTTGGACGGAAAGAAGAATTTCATGTACTGCTATGACATCTGTCAAAATATGTGTTTTTGCCTATTTGTGTTCTTGCAGGCACTAGCTATGACATTGACTATCTATCAGCTATCGGGGTAAGCAAACTAAGTTGATTTATATGAACTATGTGGTGGTTATTTTGGCCTGTAACTTGATATGTGAGGAGCTAACATTAAATACTTTATGAAGAAACTGAAAGGAGAGCGAGGAGACACAGGCTTGAAGGGGGAGAAAGGAGAGCCAGGCGGAGGCTACTATGATCCCCGCTACGGAGGTGCCCAAGGGCCTCCAGGAAACCCAGGACTTCCAGTAAGAGCCACTAACATAGAGCCAATCTGGTCAATAATAGATGCAAAATTATACATCTGTGTTCTTTCAGAGATGTTAAAAATTAGTAACTTTCAAACATGGTTTTATTCTCATATCTGTGGATGGCTATGGTTATGGATTGAGCACCACTGTGTCATACACAGAGAAGAATGATGGCAGTGAGTTGGGCCATAAGCAATGCTGTGAACTGGTGTCTTGTTATCTAGGGGCCAAAGGGGGACTCTATCCGAGGGCCTCCAGGTCCACAGGGCCCACCCGGGCCCCCAGGAGTCGGTTATGATGGTCGCCCTGGTACACCAGGTCCCCCTGGACCACCCGGACCCCCAGGAACACCCTCGCTCCCTGGAGCTTATAGACCCAGTAAGTCCACTGTTTACTTAGCTGTCATCAGCAAACTCATCACTGCTTATGATCTATCATGAGATAAATGATTCACTCTGATGATGGATGATAAATTCAATGTATGATCATCAGAATCATGTCATGAGCCATGCATGTGAATGGCTGGACTTCATAAGCAAAACAAAGTTTATAAACAATATTATGACTTGTGTAGTAGTATTTATTAAACGTGATCTTAAAACTAGGAACAAACCTCTCGATAATTGGGATACGATGGAACTTCCAGGATAGTTTAGGTAATCCTAGGTAATCAACTGTAGTCGTGGTGTTCAGTCACAGCAGTAGTCACTATGTGTGTTTGGGTAACAGATTTGAAATATTGCAATTCTTTACATTGTTGACGTAATTCCGACTGAATTAAGGATGTTTGATCATAACATCAAAACGCCAACAACTCAAGCATGGTCATAATTAACTGCGATCGTACCAGACTCAGTCTGTAGGTTTGGTCAGAAAGTCGTGTTGTAATCATAAATGACTGAAAACGTCAGGAGGTTTGTTCCCAGATTAATGCCAAAACCTATTTCTTGTTCTGCAAATAAGAATATGCTGCTCAGCTGAACATACAAACACAAGTGCTGCTGCCCTCCCTCCTAGACCTGTTTGCTTACTTCTCTTTTCCTACTGTGTGGCAGACCTTAGTATTCCTGGCCCTCCTGGTCCTCCTGGCCCACCTGGACACCCTGGGCAGTCATCTGCTGTGAGTTATCATTTCACTTGTTCATTTAAAGCTTACAAACTGTGACCATGAACAACCTCAAGGCTTACACCCTAGTCTTGCGACCCATATTAGTGTGGGAGGATCCATCACCTCACAAGCATAGTTAGCAGCACATGTTTCTGGAGACCAGACATGACCAGGTGAAGAGCCTAGTCATCATTGGCTAGTCTCCAGTATGTGAATTACAATAAATTACAATAAATCTCTAAGACAAATAGTGTAAAGATTTTAGTCTATATGACTAGCCTCAATACATACACAGGAACCTGACTCAGGATAGTAAAACATTAGCCTGGCCATGCCGTCCTAGCACTTCCGCTTGAGTATCATCTCCCTACAGTGCTAGTCTGGATTTGATCCCATTGAGCTTGTTGTCTCAGGAGGCATTTTAACCTGTCCAATCAGCAGACAGAGGGAGGCACTATGAATGCATAGCTAGAATGCCATCGGTCAAGGCAAGCTATCAGTCAGGGGCTGATCCAATCTTTTTAAACTTAAATACCTCAAGCAAGCAATCAAATCTCACTACCGAATGTCCAGATCCTCTGTATGAAACAAAAGTGTAGAACGTGGGTCTGGTTTTATTACCAGGCTAGTAAAACATGGCCATTAACTTTTTTTCTTAAGTCAGCTTTGTAAGCACCAGGCTTTCTGTGAATACGTGTAACTCACCTGTGTAAATCCATTTGCATGCACATCTGGTTCATCAGAAATGAATGCCCTCTTCCTCAGGTTACAGTTCAGAGGTCATATGATGTAGTTAGTACTGCAAGAAGATACCCAGAGGGCACCCTCATCTTTGACATGGAGAAGAACAGTCTCTACATCAGGGTCCGAGAAGGCATTCGCCAAATTCAGGTAGAGTGTGTCATTTTTACTTTAACTTCAGCTATGAGTCTACTATAAGTCTACTATGAGTCTACTATGAGTCTACTATAAGTCTACTATAAGTCTACGTAATGTTTAATGTTTAATGTTTTAAGTTTAACCGAAACATCTGTGGTCTTTCTTTTTTCAGCTTGGAGATTATTTGTCATTCTACACTGGTCTGGTACGTTTTAGCATCTTTAAAAATACATCAAGAAAGAAACAATAGATAATATATATATAGTCATAGTCATAATCTTGGGTAGACTATGGATTTACTACCCCTCATGTATTTCTTTTTAATGACACCTGTATGTTATGTTGTTTTTTTTTCATGTGGCAAGTCGAGAATTTAGGATATTTTGTTGACCATCCAGTCCCTTTCAGGGAGCAGAAAATCTGAAATCATCTGCATAAATGATAATACTAAATCACCACACAAAGCCTGTGTCCTGAGCAGCAATAGCATAGCAGCAATGTTTGACAAGCTTCCTGATTTGTGAAGCTTCTTTTTTGATGAAGGCCAAAGCCTTTGAAAAACAACTACAATGTTAGAACCACAAAGATGTCTTACTACACCATGTCCTGCAGAAGTCAACTCTGTGCCTGAATCTCTTGCCCCACCTTCAGGACAATGAGGTAGCGGCTGTCCAGCCTCCCCCAGTCATCCACTATCCAGACCATGGAGCCGGCAGTGTCACCCGACCCATCCAGCCACCACCCCAGCAGCCCGCCGACGTGCCTAGGAGGGAGCCTGAGCCGGAGACGCGGCCCGAGCCCCACTACCCATCTCAGCCTGATCCTAGATACCCTCCAAATCCTGACCACAGACACCCCTCGCAGTCGCATCCGAGATACCCTCCCCAGCCCGACCCCAGACAACCCACCCAGCCTGAGATCAGGCCCCCTGTTACTCCTGTCCGCAGGCCTATCACCCCTGAGCCCCAGCCTGCCAGACCTGTGGACACATCAGGCCCAGGGGTGAGACTTTGAAAACACCTGGACATTTTTGACTGTCACATGAAAGCTAATAGCCAAGCTTATATGCAAGGCTTTAAAAAAAACAATACAGTAGTACATGATTTCTTATTTTCTTGTTTAGTGTAAGACTGCTATTACTACTACTAATAATAATAATGGTTGCCAGGTGCTAGGTTATTTGGCAGGAGTTTACCATGTCACACTAATCCCTCGTCCTTTATTCTAGCTTCATCTGATTGCCCTGAATGCTCCTCAGTCGGGCAACATGCGGGGCATACGCGGGGCAGACTTCCTGTGCTTCCAGCAGGCTCGTGCCATAGGCCTGTCAGGCACTTACAGGGCCTTCCTGTCCTCCAAACTGCAAGACCTCTACAGCATTGTGCGCAAGTCCGACAGAGAGAACCTGCCCATCAAGAACCTCAAGGTGCGCAGATCAAATCTTCTAACATAGGCGCTGATTCACTACATTACAAAGTTATTTGAATTACAAAAGAGCAAATACATTTGTCTGTAATGACCAGGTCAACAAGGTGCCTTTTGTGGCATGTTGTTATAACTTCAGTTCACATTTGTCTGTTTAAAACCCATTTATCTGTTTATAGTTTTTTATAGTTTTATAGTTTTTTATTTACACAAACCAGTATCCTCGATTCTGTCCACATTGTTGTAGTACTTCTTTCGAATTTGAAATGTGACTTGCTACAAGCTGGCTTTCCTGAAAGCACTGCAGTAGTCATGAATCCACTGAAGGAGAAGGGTATCATGTAGCTTTGCCTACAAAGCCTTTTGGTCACCAGTTCTTGATTTGTTCCACCCGTGTTTTGTGTGCCGCAGGGCCAAGTGCTGTTCAGCAGCTGGGAGTCTCTCTTCTCAGAAGCTGAGGGCAGAGTGAAGGACAATGCTCCCATCTACTCCTTTGATGGCCGAGACATCCTCAGGGACAGTGCATGGTGAGTACTGCAGGTGGAGGATGAGACAGATGACCCATTGGTTCACTAACGACCCAGACAAATATGCCCTATGTGTGTGATGGATGTAGAACACAGTGTAAATCGCTTCAGTAATGATACATTGATGCAGCTGTACACAAGTGTCTGTGTAGTGTCCTAATGATGCGGCCAACGTCTCCCTCTGTTGTTGTGGTACTTGTTCATATCATTGCTTCATGCTAGAAAAAACTTCACAGTAAATGCAATGCAAGCAGATTAGGGATACACTTTCTATAGCTGGTTCAGCTCCAGGAAAAGTTAAATGCAGATGATCAAAATGAAATGGTAAATGTGGAATAAACAAAACACAGCATCAGATTAGTGAAAAATCAAGCTTGGCATAGTAACACTCACTTCACTTCTCACTTTGCATACAATTTATTGGTCAATGCGAAACAAACAGTGTCTAACCATGACATTTTCAGGTGATATACTACCCAACTGAATACCTTCAGCTTAGTACAGGCCCATAGTTGCAATATTGCCAAACTGTATGTAGGAGCACACTGAGTCACATCAGATCTTTCTGTATTTTGTGTATACTATTTTTATATTTTTATAGCAATTATGAATCAAACATCCTCACATCAAGGCCTCTTCACTCTCAACTGCATATGAGTCAGATGTTACCCTGACAGGGTCCAGAACTGAATCCTAATTTTAATTCCAAACCATAATTAGAGTGTCGAACGACAGTTGATTGTTTTAAAACTTAATTGCAGCAAGCTCCCTCCTTGCTATCTGTTTTTTATCGCACTGATCAAAGATCACTCATTTTAACGAGTCTCTCTCTCTCTCTCTCTCTCTCCTGCTCTCTTGGTCTTTAGGCCAGAGAAGATGGTCTGGCACGGCTCCAGTCCGCGGGGCCAGCGTCAGACAGACAACTACTGCGAGACATGGCGGACAAGCGACCGGGCAGTGACAGGTCTAGCCTCTGCACTGCAGTCTGGCCAGCTCCTCCAGCAGACACCAGGCAGCTGCTCGGGGTCCTACATAGTGCTGTGCATTGAGAACAGCTACATCTCACACTCCAAAAAGTAAACAATAACAACATCAACAGCAATGACAACAAGCAAGCAAAAAGCAAAAAAAACTTTCTTATTACTTTTCCTCTCTAGCGTCCAGGAAAAACCTTAAATCCAAAACTATGCCCAGCAAGCCAGGCCCAACATCATGTTAACAAACCTTTAGCCATTCCTGGGCTTCATAAGCCTCTAGCCTACCTGTAGGGCTTCATAAAAGAGCACCACCACATAGCCTCATTTGAACATGCAGGTACATAGATGGAACTGGGTCTGTAAGGCAGAGACGAGTCCTGTTGTTTTTCTTTTGCCCCTCCGCCATGCCAAAGAGACGAATCAGACAGAAAGGTGTTTGCCCTTCTTTTGGGGGCATTGGCACATACTTCTACTGTGGGGCTGAACCGGAGAAGAGAAACTACCGCTACTTTTGGCAGTGTTTTGAAATTGTAACCATGATACATTTTTGTATATTAAATGTATTGTTTGTGTTGTTTGTTTTTATTTTTTTGTTCTTGTTTTATTGATGTTACATTTGAAAATGTCTTAATTTGGTGTAATTGGTATATTCAACCAATTTTTAGCAAACATATTTTTGTGTAACTTTTTTCAACTTTTTTTATATTATTTCAATTCTCCATTCTGAATTGTGGGATATTGAGGGGCAGAGAAAACTAAAACACTAAGAATAAAAGAAAATATTAGATATTTATTTTGAAATGAAGTTTTTAGAGATAACTGATAATTCAATTTGAGAATGAATAAACACATAAAAATACTATTTTTCTCTTAGTGAGCACTTTTTCTCTGAATCTATCAGACACCCAGAGTGTGTGGGTGAAACAAGTATAGTATAGCGTAGACACAGGTGAATCATGAGTATTTTGTCTGCACGTTCCTGATGAGAAAAAAAAATGTGTGAACTCCTTACCAATGTATAGCCCCCCAAAAGGATTTTTTGTTATTGATGCAAAATTTACAGATATTGTACTTATACTATCACAAAATGATTTATACATTTCAGGTGGGGCTTTATGCCATTTATAATGTTTTATGTTTCAAACAGTATGCTTTGGTTCAAACCAAAATGACTCATTTTGATTTAGCAAAGTGGCTTAAGATGCACAATAACATCTTTCCCAGATGAGATGTCTATATTAAAATTGTGTAGAGGAAAGGCAATCTTCCATCAGCAAGCATTTTCACAATCATTTCTTTGACCACTAATTTTCATTGTGTTTTGGCAATAGTGGCTCGATGCTGAATTTGGTGCTACTGTGTTAAAAGCACTGCTGCGGGAAGAAGGGGTGCAGGGAGCGCAAAGGTGTATTTGAACACTTTACAACAGCCCCACACTGATTTCCATACTAACTCAGTGGTAGTGCTACTGATGTGTCCAACATGAACTAGCGTGACCCTGTGGAATGACACTCATATTTTTGTAACCTTAATGTGCTGTAACAATTCTTTGAGGCACTGAATAAAATAATGAATTTTGTCACTGGCTTCTGCTACTTTTTAAGGGTTGCATGTTTCCAAAGGTAGGAGAACTGCATTTAAAACTGAGTGTATTTGAGGTTGAGATAGATTCCATTGCATTGTGGCCCCTCAGAAGTAAATCTACTCTAAATTCTGACAAGGAGGAATCAGTCATTGTATGGTCTGTCTAGGCTGATTCTTGTAAATCAGTCATCTACTGTGAATAATTACATCTCACAGGTTGTTAGCCTAATCTACCTGTCACTGCATGGATTTTTTTATTGATGAATCAGAGCCCTTTTACCTTAACGCATCATGAGAACACCAACACTAACAACTAACAACAGAAATTATTAGTCTGTTGAGTTAATACAGCAGTAACTGCATTGTTTGTTGCTGACATGCTGGCTCTTTTTTATGTTGTTATTTTTGTTTATTTCTTTAACTGACACTTTAGCGTGTATATGTTTTTCTGGGCTGTGCCATATTTAAACAGATTCTAAAGCGTTGTCTGTAAAATAGCGCATCTGCCTGGCCGCTGTCTAGCAGGGATCAGAGGTTAATTTTCGGTATGTATGTTGCACAGCCACGCGCTGTACAACTAATGAGATTGCAATCCCACAGCTGACGCTTGAGCAACGGCGGCCTGTCCTCCGCGTGTGGTTTTATTGCCCACTCAATAGGATTTAGCTGTGTGGCCCTGAGTAGACCTCCTGGAAACAAATCAGTGGTCATGGTGACAAGGGGGCCTGCCGTTGCTGCACGATGCTGCCGCTCTCAAGCCCATCTGGCAGAGGCGCACACAGCTCATAAACAAGTCTGTGTACTGTAGCTATGTGTCATGTAGACTACTGAGGCTGGCGCTGGGCTGCCTGTATATTGTCAGCGATATTAAGTTTAACATCCTTTTGTATGTGTAGTATATAAAACGCAAAAGGCTGGCTCTGACATTAAATTTGAACAAATTTAATTATCTCCTGTCCCAGATATACTCACTGATGCAGCCGAACGCAGGTAATAAAAAAAAAAAAAAAAAGACAAACAAAAAGGATCTTGTTCACGTGTTCAGAGAATCCGCTTCATGGCAGCCAGCTTACTGCAGTGACATCAGTGCGGTAGCTGCAATTGACTGTGTAGTCTCCTGCTGCCTGTGCCTGAACGTAAAATAACTAGCCTAACATGTTGTTTGCAATTCCTCAGGGCCTTCGCCCCGTGTAAATCTTTCTTCCCTGTCTAAAATATAATTTGCTGAGTGATGTAGTGTGCACATAAGTCTGGAGACTGTGACTGGAGAGGCTAGAGTGAGGGGAGAACCTGCAGATGGCTGCTCTCTCCCAAACGCTGCCATGGCGGAGGAAGCTATATTTAGGAGGGGAGTAAGTAATAACTAAGCACGTCCAAATGGCCCACAGACGGTAATGATACAAGAGCGGGACAAGATGTTGGGTTTTAATTACATTTGGGGTGGAAGTAAAGCCTTGTCTGTCAGATACGCTGTGTTTATATTGTCTTGTGAGTCATGGGAACCCGAGGCGCTCTGAAAGTACAGAATTAAGAGTGGATTGAAGCCCACCTCCATTCAATCTATTTTAGCCTTTAAAATAAAGGGTGTTATATATTATGTGATTCTGGTTTTATGATATTATGTCTATTAAGCTACTCCTGTTAAGTCCCAAAAATATAACCATGAATTAAATCTAATTTAATAGCTTCATTTTAATTACCATTTTATGACATGTGTACCCATATCTAAGGCAGTTCAGAGAGGTCAATGGTTTAGCCTAAAAATATTTCAAGGGTCAGTTGTTAGGTATTAAATTAAAACTGTTGGCTGAAATGGTATTTAATAAAACGTATGGCCAAAGCCAATGGACTGTGGATGATTAAGATGCCTACATTTCAGTTCAATTGGCTGGTTTGTTTTCAGTTCCTGATCAGCCTTGCTGTTCTTGGCTGAGTATGCTGTCACAGACTCATGAATAATCCTGAGTGCTGAAAGGCTGCTCTGAAAGATACATTAATAAACTCCTAAATAATGTCAGTAGGCTACTCCTTCAATCTGACACTGAGGATGACATCAAATATAAAGATACAGTTGTTTTTAGTAACATTTTTTTAAAATTATACTCTTTCATGTAATGATAGTTTTTCCTAATTACAATTTCCTCTCTCCTCTTGTAGCACCCCCGTGAATCCTGACATTTCAAGCATTACAGAGCTTCAGTTTAATATTTGATGAGGTGACTATCTTTCCCTGCAATCTTGCAACTACAGAAGGCGCGGGTCACCTCGGCAGGCTGAAACCAAGCCTTGTTTGCTCATCAAAGCCCCAGGACTGCATTATTCAGAGTCTTCATTCAGTCGCGCTTTTGGATTCAAAAGTATGTAAAATATTCTCCTGATGCTCCTGATTTACAGTGACCTCTTCATTACTTGTCAAGGCGATAAATATTTAACTAATTCTGACGTGTTTTTTTTTATCTCTCCTTTCCTCCCGGCAGCATCTCTGAAAACCTGCAAGCTCTGATGACACCGTAACGCTGTGAACATGACGGCATCTAACGGTGGTGATGTGATGTTCTTCTCCCAACCCTTTTCATACCCCCATACCCCATCCCATACCCCACCCTCAGTGACACCCCTGCCCCCATTCACCTACTTTAGCACAGGTTCATGGTTAACCTCGCTTACTAAACCGCCCTCTCTCTGCCGCCCTATGCACGCTTGTCTGTGCAGCCAAATACATATCCAATATGACATCTCTTCCCATCCCTCATGCATTTTTTATAGACCTCCGTCCCACCCAGCTCACGCGAAAAAGAGGGGGCTTCACATAACGTGTGTGGTGTGTGTTTATGTGTACAGTTGTGCATGTTTGTGTGTGTGTGTGTGTCTATGAGAGAGAGAGAGAGAGAGAAGGGAGGGTGGGGAGTGAGGTGTAGATTTCATAAAAGCCTGCCATCATTGCCTCTCAGGCTGTGGTTGTTTCCTGCCACCCCCCCTCCTTCCGGTTGTAAATATTGGGCGTGTATGGGATGTGCATGGTGGAGACAGAGCTTCCGAATAATGCCTGGTAGCTGTGTTTGTTTCTCTTTCTCTCTCCCTGTTACTCTAGCTTTGTTTCTCATGACAAGGATGTCAGTTGCAACAGAAGGTAGAGCAGAGAGCGGCGGCCAGACGCCTGCTGCGTCACAGTGGGGGCATCCTCTGCCTCGTGCCATGCAAATCCAACCATGTTCCAATGCACTCTGCTTATTGAGAGGGGCAGATCGATCGAGATGCCTCCTAGAAATGAACAGAGTTGCGACAGCTCTAAGTACTCCCCCCCCCCCCCTTTCTCTTTCTCTTTCACTCTCTCCATCTCCATCTCCCCCATCCGGCTGAGGAGTGGGAGCTCAGCTCTGTTACCCTGACTCAACAGAAAGTCCTCATCCTGTCTCGGGTTTCTCCAACTGGGAGTTTCGGGGTGTGTGGGGTGTGTGTGTGCGTGTGTGTGCGTATGGGGGTTGGGTGGTCCTGCATTCCCTACAAACCTGATTTAAACTGATCCCATCTCATTGTGAGCCATTTACACTGGGACGTCACTTTGGCTTTTCCCTTGGATCAGTCTAGCATGCAGGAAGAAAAAGGATTGCCCAGTGTGCTGTTCATTTTTCAACCTGACAGTTTGCCATTGATCATTTTTTCCCATGCTGGGCTATTGATCCTGAAAATGAAATAAGACTTTACCAAATCAACTCTGTTCTAGTGTCAGTGTCCAGCCCTGACTCCTCTGTTTCCGACACAATATGGCAGCTACACCAATGGAGCTTCAGTGTCTTAATGCTTTTCAAGATTAGTCACATATTTATTTTTCTCTTATTGTCAACTGCTTTCCTTTTTTGCTGCTACTATTTTCATTCTGCTGTTTTTTTTTTGTACAGCTCCTTGTTGAACTGTACTCCTCTGTCTTTCTCTCTTTTTCTCTTCTCTCTCTCTCTTGCTCTCTCTTATTCTAAAGCTTACTTCTGCCAGTTCTGCAGTGGAGCATGCAATGTTATTGTGCTGGGTTAAGTGCCTCCGAATCTAATTACTCTAATGTCTGTTGCGGTCTTAAATCACGCTTATTGGCTAAGTGCACCAGTTTGTCTGTCCTTCAGAGGTAAGCTTCACGCTGGTCCTTGAGTAATTATTCCGATTGGATATGAGCAATTGCACTTATTGGCTGGGGCATGGCACCGGCTGACAGGGCTCCGATTCGCTGTCAGTGATACCGCACAGCCGGCGCCCGATTGGCTCAGGGGAGTGGGGTGGGCGGGGCACTGGGGCTTTCCGTGCTGTGCTGGACCGCGTGTGGATGCGAGGGCTCTCTCCTTCTCCCTCATTACTGGAGTGACTGCAGGTGCTGGGTGACTGGAGTGT
Source organism: Tenualosa ilisha (assembly GCA_015244755.2). Lineage (NCBI taxonomy): Eukaryota > Metazoa > Chordata > Actinopteri > Clupeiformes > Clupeidae > Tenualosa > Tenualosa ilisha. The sequence goes on from PYXC01002596.1 coordinate 5,551,209, forward strand.
CTCTCAGTTCTCGCTCTGAAACGTGCGCGCGTGTGTGCTGCGAGGGAGCGTGTGTGTGTGTGTGCGCGTGTGTGTGTGGGGGTCTATGTCGCGTGTGTGTGGGGGGAGTGCACCGGAGAGATAAAGAGAGAGAGAAAGAGAGAGAGAGAGAGAAAAAGACGAGGAGCGGCGTTTCATCTCCCCCCTCTGGCCTCCCCGTTTCCCTGCTCCTTGTCACTCCGTCCCTCCTCCTCCTCCTCCTCCTCTTCCTCCCTTCCGGACCACCCGTTCTCCTGCTCGGATCTCGACCCGGACACCTCCACCCACCTCCACCCTTTGACTCTCCTCTCTCATCACCATCCCGCCTCAGCAGCTGAGCAGGTAAGGGACACCCCAACAACAACACTACCAACACCTACCACTGGATATGGCTCTGCCTTGCCTTCTTCAAGTGCTTCTCAGGGTGCTTGCATCTTGCTCTCGATCCGTGTTATTCCTGCATATAATTTGCCTTCATCTTCCCTCTCTCTCTCTCTCTGTTTTTCTCTTTCTCTTTCTCTGTTTCTGTTTCTGTTTCTCTCTCTCTCACACACACACACACACACATACACACACGCACACACACACACACACACACACACACACACACACCCATGCACACACAGAAACACACACCCTCCCCCTTCCTCCCTCTCTCTCTCTCTCCCTCTCTGTCACTCGCTCTCTTTCTCTGGCTTTCAAGTTCCCCCTCTAGCAGTTCCTCTCGGAGGGAGGCATGTTGAGAGAGAGGGGGGATTAGGATCTGGGAGGTCACTGTTTTCTCCCTGAAAAACTCAGTTCATGTGGAGTGCTCGCTACTTTCCTTCTGCCACTATCTCTAACCCTCATCTTTCCAACCTCTCTCTTTTTCTCTCTCTCTCTTGCTGTCAAATCCCTTTAGGCGAGAAACCTTAAAGTAATACGCATCCAAGTAAACAGCCTGTTACTTTGCCATTTGTCATCTTGATATGCTGTCTATAAAAAACACGTTGACGACCCTCTGGTCTGCTCGGATTGTTGATCTTTAATTGTCTGATATTGTTGACTGCTGCTGATGTTACTACTTGCAAACAGAGAGAGAGAGAAAGAAAAGAATCCTAATTTTAAAACGGCATGTGCTCAGCAACACACGCTCCTCATCAGAACGTTGAGTTTGCAAAGGGCACCCGGAAAACAAACGTCATGACATTGCACAAACGGTAATTACAGTACTTTACAACACCCTCCCCCCTCCCCCCAACTCTCTCGGCTCCGCCTGATTGAATCAGGGGAGCTTTTCATGGCGTTACTCAGACATTAACGTGGCCTATAAACCACTACTGGCAACAGTAGGGCGAGAGGGAGAGAGAGGGAGAAAAAAAATGCTTATCTGTCGGTTCTTGCGCTGCACTTTGCTGGGGATGGGCACTGGGAGAGAGATTGAAGTGATCCAGCCATCAATACTAGCCGGAAGGACTCAGTGAGCTGATAGCCTAAGACTGCTGCTCCTGGAGAGGCTTTGGCCCTCCACGCAGGTTCACAGGTGTGTAGGCCCTAGCTCCTTTTTTTGGGACCCTCTATTTTTAATTTGCTCAGGGTAACTTGCTGTGCAAAGCCTTTTAGAGAAGTGAGTGGAGTGCACCTTTGCTATCATACAACAGTAATAAGTAATGATTTAATGGCACGAAGGAAAGAGAGAGAGAGAGAGAGAGTGAGAGACAGACAGACAGAGAAAGTGAGAGAGAGAGTGAGAGAATGTTACAGGCTGAGGTTGTTCTAAGTGGTTGGGAAGTGAAATAATTGGGGATGTGATTGACTGTGCACTGCTTGTGCTCTTTCTTGTGTTAGTAATAGAGACACAGTTGGTGAGACAGTGAATTAAGGGAAATAATAGGTACGGTAGATCCATTCTACACAACTGGCCCCTTTTCTTCCACTTTTGTGAGCAAATGATCTCCAATAAAAATGTAAAAGCCTTGCTGAGCACTGTCATCTCCTTCAACAGGAGAAACGCCTTGTTTAACAGGCAGAGTAGTGTTAAACACACCAAACCTCCTGTCATAATAAAGTCAGTCATCTTAAGAGAGTGAGTAAATGTTCATTTGAATGGGTGGATTATCGTGCTTATTACTATTATTTTATGTTGTGGCTACATTATGCTTCTCTTAAATGTATGACAACAGCACAGTTATAATAGCTTAACCGAAAGCCTACAACATGACCTCAACCTCCAACAGCAAAGACCATTGAAATAAATATGGGTCAGAGTGTCTGAGTGTTTAACCTGCATTCCACTCACTCTCAACCCCACTCTACCTCACTCGTGTTCCTATACTCTTTCAGCTTCCAGGCTCCCTAACTTTACAGGGGAGCAAACATCACAAGAGGCAATTTGGATAGTAATTTGCAAGACAATTCCCACTCTGGCCACATTTGCCAGCCTTGCTCTCACCAGTGTGACAGAACATAATGTAGGGTTACTGTCAGGGGCCGTCAGCATTTCCTCATGCTAGAACCTTCTGTGGGAAATGGATTTCTTTAAGTGCTGCTGGGAGGTGGAGGGGGTCGGGGTGGAAAGGGTGGTGGTGGAGGTGGTGGTGCTACCACATTCTAGCTGTACCTGCTTACGTGGCCTTATTACAGACCTGTGCACTGGGAAGTTTCAAGGTGAGAGGGTGGCTATTTGTTTTGGGTTCGTTTACAATTTGCTCAGCAGTTATTTTGTTTGCGCATTAGAACTGTCACTGTTTGGCCCAGGAGAACCTTTTCTGCACTCAATGGTGTGTCTATCAAAATACATGTGCAGGAAAATTCCCATGTCGATTAGCAAGTGCTCTGGATTGGTTGATATGCTGTAAACAGGCTGCTTGCAGTAGCTTTGGCTTGATATTAAACATCAAAAAATGCTTTATTAATATCCCTAAAAGATTAGATATTTTTTAAATCATTCTGGATTACCAAAGAAATATGAGCAGCATCTCGTGGCAGTAAATTGGAAATGTTGACAAGGATGACTTAAATCTGCGAAACCATGCCAGATTAATTTCAGCAAGCCCATTTCCCCATCCTCCCAAAATTCTATCCCAGAATCCCGGAAAAGAACCCCAAAGTTTGGGAGAAAAACTCACAGCACTCTCCCTACACCATCGAAATTTTCTCTAAGCAGAGATTCATGGATTTCTGAGGGGCTTTTTATTTGTTTGTTTGGTTGTTTGTATATTTTTTTTCCCGCTGACGCCACTGCTCTCGGACAGCTGGCCCCGTTTGTGCTTTGGCTTGGTCCCCTCCCCGCTCTCCGGATTTCATGCTGTCCCCACTTCCGAGTTGCCTTTTCAGCATTGCCTCAACGTGAAAGGCCCATGACATTCCCATGGCGACGGCCCCAGGCCTGTTTGCCAGGCAGCCATGGAGACTCAGCAAGAGCCCACAGAGCCCCACAGGACCCCACACATGACCACAGCCAGTGAGAGGGAAGAGAAGCTGCGCTTCAGTTAGGGGGGTTTCACCATGTCACATTTCATAATCAACACTGGCTCATGTTGACAGAGAGATCAGTGTTTTCTCCCCACCCGCCTTTCACTGGGCTGATTGGTAGGCAAGTCTCCTCCCTCCTCCTCCCCACACACACTGTCTCATGTAACTTAAAAGCACCCGGTCCATGTCATAACTCTTTTGGAGAATGCAAAAAAAGCGTTCGCCCAGCGGCTGAAATTGAACGCTGCACCTTTTCAAAGTCGAGGCCAGCACACGAGAATTATGGCCTGTGAAATCCCAAGCCCTTTGTCTCTCTTCTCTCGCTCTCTCTTTCTTCTCTTTCCCTCTCTCCCCCACTTTCTCCCTCTCTCCGTGCAGGGCCCACTCTGCAGTGTAATTTAACCCGCCGATGGGCCGTGAGATCAATCAGGACCTGAGGAGCTGAGGGGACGGGCGGAGCTCTTCTCTGCCTCCTGCTGCCTCCTGTGTTGCTCCCCCTGTGTGTGTCTGTGTGTGTGTGTGTGTGTGTGTGTGTGGTGTGTGTGAGTGTGTGTGTGCCAGTGTTTCACTGGGTGGTGCTGCTATTTTTATGATGTTGGAAAACTGTACTCAGAGGAGGGAGGGCTGGAGAGTTGAGAGGCTGGCAGATTTGTTGTGTGAGCACACACATACACACATTCACATCAACAATAATGCTGGATCTTGTGACATGACATTTGTTTGCCTCCTGCCCCGGGGTCAGAAGATGGCAGACTGATCTAATGGGGTGTTAATGTGAGACGGCCGGACATGGGCTGATCCTCTGATGATCTGATTTAGACACTCTCGTGAGCTCTTTAGGCATCCTCCTGGCCTTGCACAGAGAGAGAGCGAGGACAAAAAGAAAGAGGGAGAGAAAGCCTGTGAGAGAGAAAAAAAGGAAAGAGGGCGGAAGAGAGAGAGTGAGAAAGAGAGAGTCGTCCATTAAGGTCACGTTATACATTTTTCATGCGCTCCACGTGTGCATATGCGGTAAGTGCTTGAGGTTGGTGCCTGGAAGTGGTGGCTGGCCTGAAAGTGAAGGAGAGTCTAAAAGCTTATCTTATATGGTGGCCCTCTCTTTCTCTCTCCCTCTCTCTTTCTCTCTCTCTCTCTCTCTCTCACACACACTGGTTCTGGCTTGGCACACTTTCTGGATCTCAGCGTTTTTGCTTGATTAAAACTGCACAGGAGTTTGTTGCGCGCGGTAGGTGCGAGAGCAGGGCTGACAGCTTAACCACTGATTATTCAAGCCTCTTAGCCTAAGCTGAGGCACTCGAGTGATGAACGCCTTCTCCTCTCTCTCTCCCTTCTTTCTCTCTTCCTTTCCTTCTCCTGCACAGTTTCTCCCTCTTTCCCTCTTCCTCTTTCTTCTCCGCTGAGGAAGAGGAGGCAGTGGCGGCGGCGGCGGCGGCAGCTCTGTCTCTCAGTCGTGGGATCAGTGGCAGTGAGAGTCGTGCAGAGCCGGGGCTTTATTTAGACATAATCCGCAAAAATGTCACAACTGCGAGCACCGTGGTCAGGCTTCCCCCCTATGCTGTGCGTCTCTCACACTTACCCCCCCCCCCCCCGGCGCCCAACACACACACACACACATACTCACATACACTCTCCTCCCCTCAACTAGCACCTCACACACCAGCACACACACTTTCTCTGCCCCCCTGCCATTAAGGGAGTGTGTCAGCGGGTCATGTGACCAAGCCCATGAGGGGGAAGCACCCCTGACAGTAAGTGACGCTACAGATGCTTCCGCTGGTGACCTCACCCTTCTCCAAACCATGACGCAACCCCCTCACCCCCCATCCCCCGTTCTCCCAATCAAAGGGCTCTGGGGATGGGATGACGTGTGACAAACTGCACACTGATGCCTCTCTCTCGTGTGTGTGTGTGTGTGTGTGTGTGTGCGTGCGTGCGGAGGTGTGGTTTTTGTGTATCAGACTGTTCTCCATGTTTTGGTCTGTGCCCATAGATCCCCTCCGGCTTTCTTGGCAGCGCCTCACTCGCTGCTGTGGTGTGCCTCTACCAACGGGCAGATTGTCCCCAGCAGGGGAACGCTGCACTGGGAAAGGTGTGAGCTTCTGTTCCAAGAAGAGGCCTAGTTAGCTCTTATGAAATAACAGGTACTGAAAGGCTCTTATCGCAACGCTTTTAGAACTTTAAAACCCGTACAATCCAGACAGGCTTTTGTCCTGCATTGTATGTTGTCTTTGTGCTTGGGAGTGTGTGTTAGTGTACCCATGTGTATCAATTTCTGTGTGTGTGTGTGTATGTGTATGTGTGCTTGTGTGTGTATGCATGGAGGGCATCAACACACTTGATTTAGACCGCCGCATGTCTTTTGCTGTAAAAGAGGATCTTGGACGTGCCCTCTTCTCTGTAACAAATATGCTTGCCTGCTGACACACTTTTTCCTGGGCTGGTTGCATTCACTTCCCAAAGCATCTGCGTAGCTAAGTCAGCAAGAACTGTGCAGTGTGCATGAGCAGATGGAGAGGAGAAGAAGAAGAGAATTAGAAGAAGAAGAAGAAGAAGGCAGCGCATTAGCCAAGCAAAAACACTTCTTCCCCCTGCTCTGCCATGGATGTACGCATCTGTATAGACACACACACACACACACACACACACACACACACACACACAGGCGTGCGCGTGCCTCTGTTCTGGATGGTCAGATTAAGAGAGTTGAAGGGCTGCGGTGCCTGTGCCCGGAGAACCCAGGCTTAAAATCACATTATACACTTTATTCCGGAATTTTCCATCCTTTTTACTGTAACAGACAAGTCAGCTTTCACACCCTCTTGATCCCCCCGGCGAACATGAGAGGGAATGTGAGCATCACTCATTCACATATCCTACAGGCCTGCCACGGATTCCCCTCCATAATATTGATGAAGTGTCAAAAATCTAATTTGTATTAACCAGTGTGGGAGTCGAGGGCTGGAATAGAGTGGGGTGTGCTGGGGGGTTGTCTTAGGGAGAGGGGGTGTGATGCTGCTTCAAAAGGCTTTTCATGGAACCATGTGTGCAGGGGGTTTTTCCTCATTTTTGAAAATGTGCAGATATTACAGCCAATTGGTGGACAGCACAGGCATCTTGTTTATGTGTAGTGGTTGAAATAGGCAACCGGCACCACTGGTGGGTCATCCCAGCTTCCTAAATGCTGGAAGTGCTATGCAATTAATATTAGAATTTTGATTTAAATCTGTGTGTGTGTGTGCGTTTTTCTTTTTCCAACTACACACATCACAATTTGAGAGACTCAGTCTGCTACCCTGCAGGCAAATGAGTGCAGCAGATTACTTAGCCTGGCGTGATTTCTCCCACGAGGTTCCCAAGTTGATCCACGGGCTAATTCCTCTTTATCATAACTCAAAGTGAGACGGTGCCTTCTGACACTTTGACACTATATCTCAATTTTTAGCTTTTAAAAAACCTCTCTTGGTGGTGTAGGTAAAGTCTTGCGATAGTACCATCTATTCTTCCTCGCTATTAGAAAGAAAGGTGTGGGGGTTGGGTATGGGTGATATTCAAATGTGGGGTGGGCCTTTGAATTTTTCCAGAGGAGCCTTTTGTGGGATTAAGACTTTAAAGACTCAAAATCATCAAAGTGTTTTAATGTCATTTCCTTTCTGAGGAGGAAACCTCTCCCATTTGCTGAGGTATGGAAGTGTCAAGCGTTTTTTTGCTAAATGTTGCCATATATCTCATTTCCCACTCCCATTTAAAAGGCTAATTTGCATGCTTTTTTTCAGGCTGAAGCATTAACCTGCACATTCAAATGAGAATCATAAGCTCCTTTCACCCTCCCCAGTGTTGTGTGTATGTGTGTGTGTGTGTGGTTGTAGGCTGTACACTTGAGTAAGATGAAATATTCTTGTGCCTTTGTCGTGTCAGAGAAGCTCTGAAGCTACATCATTTGGCTAAGTAAGTTAGGAGACCCATTCAGCACGAGCCATATGTTGGGTTAATTATCACTGAAAGGACCCTCCCTGTGCTTCTAGGATTCCAGTCACTCACCTCCAGCATGGTGCCTGAGATTTGTGAATAAATATGAATCACAGGTCATGAACTTTGCCACACTGAGAATATAGTCATTAATCATGAAGAGCTATTCATTAGCCTGCAGACAAACACTTGACTCCTTTTTCCTTTCTTTCTTATTTCTTTCTTCATTCCATTCATGGCAGTTTATATTGCAAATATACACCATATCCTGTTCCTATACAGTTTATAAGAACGTGATAAATGCGAATTTGAATGTGAATGTGAAAAAAGTAACAGGTAAAAGGAAGCGGAATGAGAGACATAACTTTAAGAGCTTAGGGTGTCTGCGTTCAGTTAATATTTTAGTTTATTGAAAAAAGCAGATGCTGACTGTGCATGGTTAATATCCTCAAGCTGCTTCTGTTCTGTTGCTAGTGAAGTTTCATTTGGGTGAAACGTTCATCATAAGGATATATAACATAAAGATATATAACATAAAGATCATATTATGGTTTGACAAACTACAGTACATATGGGGACTGTTGTGAAACCCTAATGAGCAGCATGCCATTAGTGTAAGTTCCAGTACACAGCAATCCATTAAGATGAACTCTTAAAATAATTTCACATTAAGGCATTAGATGATGTTAGATGAAGTCTCCAATCATCCATATTTTATTGAGGCACTTACATGACAGATGTTTTGTATAAGCTCCTCTTGGATATTTGAAATGTTACTGTCAGAGTGCACCTCTGATAAGCCTTTAAACATATCAACACAAGGTCCTGAAGGCCTAATTGTTTTTGCGTATCAACGAGAGTGAGGAATATGTAATAGATTGTGTGTGTACTTGGCTTCTTTCCATAAAATGTAAGGTCAGGAGCACAAAAGCAGCACATGACTCAATACAACACATCATTGTATACTCAGTACTCAGTATAGATGTGTATCTTTGTGTGTGTGTAACACCACAGTAGTAACACTTATACACTAATAGTCACACCTCACCAGTAACACTTAACAGTCAGAACTCACCAGTAACACTTAATAGTTACACCTACCCAATAACATTTAATTGTTCCAGTAATAGCCATTTCATAGACAGCAGAGAAATTAGCAACACAGTCATATATTTAACATCCAGTAATTTTACATCTGTAAAAGTAAGTGGCTGTTGACGATGGAATAACACAAGATGCATATGCTGTTTTCAGTGCCCTGAGAGACTGGCATTGCGGTTTCGTAGAGACTGTAATCCCCCACACGTGTCACCACCCACAGGCAGAATGGCACAGCATGGACTGGAGGGGACCGCAGTGGCCTGGCAAAATTACCTCACTCCTCCTGGAGCATAAATATGTCCGGGTTTAATAGAGCATCCGAGCGGGTCGGAGGAGCTGACTGTGGCGTGGTAGCGCACGGCTTGTCTGACAGGGTCAAAGAAAGGGGAGCTCTGAAATACTATTACCCCGCAATTAAAGCCAAGGGCATGTAAGACATAGTGTATTATCTATGTACAGCAAAGCCGAGTGCTAGAGGGAGGGTTAGCTAGCCTGAAGGATACGTGAAGGTTAGAATGGGCTAGTGATAATGAGCGGCGCTATCACAGCACTTAAATTAAACAGATTATTAACTTAACTCTTGCCCTTCAGCACATTTAAACAAGGTGGTCTGACATTTGATAATTTCAACCACAGCAACAAAGACATGGCGATATAATTCAATATGGCAGGCTCAGTAAGTGAATGTATAGAGGCTAATGCTAGGTTTGGGCATATAGGACAGACTAGCGCAACATACGCCAGGGCCAGGCCCAAATGAAGTGAACATTGATTAATTTTTACGGTTTGCTAATGGTATGTGTCAGCGTTGCATTAAATCCAAGGCAGAGTATGCCAAATGTTCTTTTGTGATCATAAAAGTGGTTAAGTCAATTGACAGGTCAGTGAGCAAGATATACGTACGGTAAATAAGAAATCTCTTACTCAATGTGCTTTTAGGCGAATGACACTGTAATGTACAGCAACGGTCGGTCTTTTGTTTCTTGCGGCGTATGCATTTTTTAGTTTTGTCAGTGTGCGGTATGGATGCTATTTGTGCCGCTTGGTGGCAGGGGAAATATTGTTAAATAAGACATGATGTCTTTGTTAAACATGTCAGTGTTTTTTTCCTAGTGCAAACCACAGAGAAGTGGCGTGCATAACACTTTGAACACTTTAAGTGCACAAAGTGCAACAATATAATGCTAAGGCCTGCGTTTGCACTCTTTAAGGGGATTTTAAAGTTTAAAAAACGCGGGGAAATATAGCACTGTGATGTGTATAGCTTGCTTGAGAGCTTTTGAAAGGTTATCAACATAAGCCCCTCTTGTTGGTGTTTGAGAGTGACAACCATGGTGCCCATGGACTGATATTTGCGGAGCATAGGCAGTTCTGCAAACTCTGTGTCTGTGTGCTATGTCCCGCTCTGTTTTGTGTGTCTGATCCCCCAGCTCTGACTGGGCTTTCTTGCACTATATGCCTTAGCTTGCTGAAACTGCAGCTGCGTTTTGAAAAGTCCACAACTTTTCAAGCAGGATTTGGGAAGCAATTTGTCATTAGAGCCAAGCAAGGACCTTTACACGTGCTATTCTTCAGGGGTTGCTGAGCAAGAAATGCAAACTTTTAGTTCCTTATTTTAGATATTTGGATAGCCTATCGATATCATGGAATGACTATTATGTTGATACAATTGCACCTATAGGACCATTGCTAATAATAACATTTAGAATGGAAAAGTTCTGTTAAAAACGTGTATGATTCTTATCAGGCTTACAAGAATAATACAAGGACCGTAGAAATTCTCATATATCATTTGTGTAATGCTAATCAAAATTTGTTTGTGGATGTAACATCCTTTCTTGGCCCTTTTAGTGGATTGTGTCTTTTAGCTACAAATGGAGTTAGGCTCTCAGTCATTCTACATTCCTTTCACGTAAGGGGAACTGCATCTCTCTAATTGGTGTACTGGACCAGCGTGGAGATACAGTCGATCAGGACCATATTTCCTGGAGATGTGTTCCCACATCAATCACGCCCCTCTCTAGATAGCCAATGAAAAATGCACTCTTTGCAAACACTTCACTGTTTACCACAAGTAGGCTACTTCACAGTAGTATTAAGAAGAAACAGACAGAGAATGCAAGTTAAATTGGCATACAGTTGAAGAGCAGCCATTTTTTAAATCAAATATTCAAAGGGCCACACTTAAGGACTTTGCAAATCAGTGTCTTACAATTTAAAAAAGTAGGCTAATAAGCTTAAAGGAGAAATCCGGCGTGAATCAATCCTAAGCCCTATTGTCCAAGTGCTCACCACAGGAAAATGAATGAGAATTTTGATACAACATAGACCAAATAGCAAACCAGCAATCAACACTAACTGAATGGGCCACAGCAACTCACTTTCAGCTCCATTTTGCTATGCCCCACTCAGTTAGTGTCAGCCGCCGATTTACTATTTGGTCTATGTCATATCAAATTTTCTTATAATTTTTTTGTACGGACAGCACTTGTGACCTCAAACAACAGGGCAATGGGTTGAATCACACCAGATTTCTCCTTTAAATCCCTAGGGTTTCTTTTGTCCTGTCTCTCAATGTTCATTTTAAATATTATAATGTGAAATGATTTCATCAAGGTTTACTGAACCGTTCAAAACCTCTTCCTATCTCTCTGGCAATAGAAGTGAAAAATGTTCACCCCTCTCCCTGTGCTTCTCTGTGGCCTCAGCAGTACAAAGTTAAAAGGCCTGTAATTCATTATTAATGCTCACAATATAAATAGTTTAGGTCTTATTCATAATTTAGCATATATAAGTAAAAAACATTTCAGAGATGGGTATTTGCTCTTTGTAAATATGTTATGGAGAGATCACAAATGTTGTCTTTAAATACTTTTAATGCAGCAAATGAGGGAGTCTATTTGAATTGCACTGAGAACTTTACACAGGACTCTCTCTCTCTCTCCTCTCTCTCTCTCTTTCTCTCTCTGCTGAAATAGGTTTGTGTTTGCTTTATTATAAAATAGTTCGGAAGGTAAACTGAAGTATGGTGTTTAGTCTTCACGCTTTCTTGACCTTAGAGCTGTATTAGGTGAGTTAAATCCACAACATCAGTGTTGAGTTTGATCCCACAGAGAGAGCTGATATATTATCCACAGTTGGCCTTGTTTCTCAGTGTGTGTGTGTGTCTGTGCATGTGTACGTGATGTACACGTGATTGTGTGTGTGTAAGGGGTGTTTGAGGCAAAGTGAAGGGGCACTCATTGCTCCTGCCATCCAGGGGGTCGTCACTCTGTAAAATCTGTTCCATTCCATGGCTACTGCCCCCCCCAAAATGCTGCCACTTGGCCTTAATCTGAGGGAAATGTGCCTTCCATCAGTGCAGTTGAGTCCTTTAGCAGGGGTCAAGTGATAATCTGCGAAGGTGACGATATAAAGGGAGGGGATGGCGGAGAAAGGCAAGGCGAGAGTATTAGCTTTTAGATATCATTAAACATTAATACGGACTGATTTATGTGTTGAGCCTTTGCGGAATTTCATGCTGTGTTGTAATAGAATTTCACCTCTGGGATGCTTAGCGAGGGAGAGGGCCCTGTGTCAGATGAGCGATCGCATCGCCACAGAGGAAGCGATTAACTCTCGGCCACTATGTGTGCACTGTGTCCACAGGCTGGGAGGAGGAAAGCGGTAGAAATGCTTGTCTTTCATCTTTTTTTTCATAGGCAGGACCGCTTGGGGTGAACGTGTCAGGCCAAATGATTCTGCTGACTGCCTTAGTGCAAGCTCCACTTTAAGAGAGGTCTTTAGTTATTATTACTCTTCAAGGATTTTCTGTATAGATATAAAGTTATGCTATAAAGTTACTGTAAGGGAACTCTAAGGAAACGAGGCAGTTGTATCTTTTTGATGGCAATAAACTGTTGTCAGTGTTTCATAAGAGTAAACATCTTTGAGTCACACTGACATTAAAATACCAGTAGAGGGCGCTGCTCACCCAGTGAGTGGAGTGAACTGCGAGTGATTGATATTTATATCTCCATTGGTTGTGAAAGGGCGATAGCCTATCTACCCTGCCTCAACAACCTTACAACTTTACAATCAAACCTCTACCTTTATTTTACCGAGGTCAGGAGCAGGTGATTTATGCCAGTATTTTATTTTATCCACAGAAAAAATCAAGTCATTTATATGCAGGAGACAGCTAGTAACCCTGGACACCTTTTTTTGAGAAACTTGAAAGTTAATGTTCTTGTATACTGACAGCCATCTGATGTATTCCTGTAAAAGGGGAAGCTGTGATACTGAGAGAATGCAGTTCATGGCTTGCCATTAGGTGGCGCTGAGATCATAAAGGTAAATCCTAACATCATGACTAACATGTATTTCTCTTTTCCTCTTTTTTTCGCTATTTGAAGGATTTAACCCTGGATGAAGTTTAAGTTGGAGTCCTCTCTCTGATCCAGCAGAATAGGTAAGTTCCTTCTATCAGGTTATCGAGTTCTCAATGTAAGACCCTCTGTCTTCTGTCTAGTTATCATTAAGGACTTGTCTTCTAGTGTTATCTGGTCATCTAGTAGAGTCTCTATGTTTGTCTGTGATGTATGAAATTACAGTGAAGAGAACATTCATTTGATACCTTACTGATGGCATCACTGCTTGACATGACTGAATGTTTGAAGCGTATTTCAAAATCGGGGCTTCATAGATAACATGACAGACCTCTCATAATTTTGTGTTCTCCCTGTCTTTCTGTTTGCTTTCACAGACTCTTCACACTGTGTCCACGTTAGAGAAAAGTACAACTCAAATGCACACATCTCACTAATGAGAGCAGTGTGACAGCATCTGGTAAATTCCTTTCTCCATCTGCTTGAGACATAACTAAGACATCCTGATAATCACAGAGTTGCAAAAAGAGTTGCTTATTGTATCTTGCTTGACCTCTCTTCAAGGTGGAGTTGTTTGAACGGACGTAATCCTCCCAGTCTTCTGGAAGTGTGACAGCATTTGGTCACATGATCTGGAAGAGTAGACCCAAGACTTTTGAGGCATCCCTCTTTGGTTAGAAATACAATACTCTTGCTATATCATTGTATTTTATTTGGGAATACTCTGGGCCTCGTAGCATGTAATACTTGTGTTCTGTATATGATCTCTTATTGAAATGATTACGTCGCCTTCTACACTCAAATAGGTGAAGTAGATTAGCAATGAAGTGATGCTGCAAGCAGCCTCTAGCGTGATCATACCTTTTTCTCATTCTGTGTAGTAAGACAGCAGTACAGACACTGTAGTTCCTAATTACTTTTGGGCTTCCCCTTAATGAGGGAAGTCAGCAAAGCGTGTGGTGGAGGAATCTGGTAGCATATGGTGCGGATGCTCCAGTACGCGTGTGTGCTCTGGGGGGGGCAAACCCACCCTCACCCCCATCCTCCTCCACCACCTCCCCATTCCCCATCCCCCATCCCCTGGGCCTGCAGAAGCCCTGATGCAGGAAAGGTGCAGTGTATGGAAGATATGCATGGCTGAAGACAGAGGTTAATTGATGTAACGATAATCACAGTCTTATTCTTATTCTGTTTCTTATTGTGCTGCTCACCCCAGAATGGGCCGGTTATCAACCTGGAAACACGTGCAAAGGCTGATGAACTGATCAAGCCCGGCAGACAGCTGCTCTCCTCCGCTCTCCTCCTTTTTCCTCCTCCTCTGCCTCCTTCTCCTCCTCCTCCTCCTCCTGCTCCTGCTCCTGCTCCATTGCCCTCTCACTCCAGCCGCCTATCCAGTGTCTCCATTGATGCCCTGAGATCCGCAACCCTGTTTCACTCAGGTGAGTAGAATGCACTGACTCAGGCTGTCCCACACACAGACACACACACACACACACACACTGCTTACAACTGACATTTCTATCCCAGTGCTGACTGACTGGCAGTGCTGGATGGATGCCCTCTGCCCATTTTTAAAAGGAGCTTGTGGTTTGTGAGTGCTGACTCTTTCACCCCAGACTTTGGTAGTTGCAAGGCTGACTGCTTAAGAGAAGTCAAGGCCAGTTCTAGATCTTTCTTTCTAAAACCTTAACTCTGCTGATCCTTTGTCACGTCAACAAAGGCAATGAAAGAAGCAACTGACGATTATTTAGAAATACTTTTTATGCTGCTATTTTTCAAAGCGTATTTGCTTGAGAGTTTATATTTTTGGTATATAGGACAGTGCTGACAGTGCCTCCATATTTGTTACGGTCTGTGTCTGTGGAGGAAAACACCAGAGGTATAATTTGAAACCTCACGGCAGAATCATGGCTAACTACAGCATTGCATGTTAATGCTGTTGGTACTTTTTAATTATTATTATTTCATTGCCTTTGGTCATTCCATTGCTTTTTACCCGCCGATCCCCTCCTCTCTCCTCTCCTCCCCTCCCCTCTCCACCGTGCGGACTCGTTGCGTCACATCGTTTCGCCCTCACAGGCTGCGGTCTCATGCACCTCAGAGGTAACTCTCAAGGCGTCTGTTGTCCTTTGTCAGCGCAACTGGTTTAGCCACATTGGCAGTCTTGGCTCAGGGGCGATCAGCACAGGAGCGGTGAAACGGTTTATTAAAAATAGCCGCGGTCGAGCCTCTGGTACTGGTGCCACACATTAGCCTGGGTAGAAGTGACAGTGTCACATAGGGGAAGCCCAAAGCCCGCGTACATAAACAAGTGCCGTGTTTACAGATATGACCCCTAAATGCATCATAGCTAGAATGGCGCTCTTGACAAGGCAGGGTTGCGTCCTATCTGCTTCTTCCTGCGTCCTGAGCGGCGCTCTTGGTGCGACAGCTCGTGTTGTTTCTGAGCTGAGGCTTCAGCTGCATGTGTCCTCCAGAGAGACGCTGATAAGCGCTGTGTCTTGAGTCCTACCTTGTTTGTTCCAGACGTGTGCATACACACACACACACACACACACACACAGATACACACACCGCATGCAGCAGAAACTCATACAGCTTGCACGCTCATGGTAGGCTCTCACCCACAACGTAGTATTCCTCATGTGCTGCTCTAAAGATATAAACTCAGAGGTGTATAAATCTGCTAGTGTTTGGTAAGTACATCAGAAGCATTCAACCAGGCCTTGTGGTCAATGGCTGGGCACGTTAACATTTCTTAAAGCCAAAGTCACACACAGGGGGGCACAAAGATGTATGATTGAAGCAAAGACGGATGGTCATAGCTAGTAGTTAGCATGCTCAGAGCTCTCTGGTCTGCATGTGTGTGTGCGCGCGTGTGTGTGTGTGTTCATGTGTTTGTAAAGGTATGCATTGGTCCCACAGTTTTCTGCTGCTCTGGCACGTTCTCTGTTGAGTGATGTGGTTTCAGTTGAGTGCAGTGGCCCATCTGTATCTGAGAGATGAGTTAAGATGGCCTGTACGTATTACTCATATTAATGTTGGCTGGCCGCCATTAACATGCCGTTTCAGAGCGAAAGATGCCTGTTTGTCAAGGTTGCTGTTGCGAGAGAAGGGAAACAGTGAGCATGTCCTCTCCTCTCCTCCCCTCTCCCTCTGCTTCCCCTCCCCCACCCCAGTCCACCTCTTTCCACTGGCTGTGTCTACCAGATGGAGCCTTTGTCCTATTTTGTTATTCATTTATTCTTAATGTGAAGTAGCCATTTTTTTACACATGGAGTAAATTTGTCATTCCTGCTCTATTTCTTTGCCTGCTCCCATCTGTCTTTTACTCACAACAATCACACACACACACACACACACACACACACACACACACACACACACACACACACACACACACACACATCTCAGTGTACCATTAATGGGCACCTAGACTTAGATAGATAGCTAATATTGAGTCGGGTTGTCCTTACATTGTCTCTGGCCAGACAAGCTCAGTCATTTGTATTACAATAATACAGAATCTTTAAAGGATGTCAAGGCGATGGCTCTCCTTTAATCTTCATCTGTCACTCAAGACAAAGAATAAACAGTCATTTCATAGCAGTCTGCTTCTCGGGGTGATCTATTACAGTAGTGAAAGTGAAAAGCAAATGACCACTGCTGAAGGACAAACTTATGCCAGACTAACTAATTAAAAGAGAACAAGGAAAGTAATGCATCATTTCTTAGCCTTGTATAAGTGCTCAAACAGCTCAGTATTGTAGTGAAAATCCACTGAAATTCAAGAGGACACCTATTTATAACTCGGCTGTCTTTTAAAACATTTTTATGACATTGTGTCTCAACTTGCAGACTTTTCACAGACCACATTTAAAAGACTATGAAGAGCTCTGAGATGTTTACTAGCTTGGTGTTTTGTTGCAGCCATCCCCTAGCTCTTTGAGTATACACCATCTGTTCATTTACAGTGCTGTGTAGAGGACACTTTAATCAGATAACTAATTAAAGCAAGACTCGTACAATTAACCAATAATCTTTTAATAGGCTTTTAATTAAGACTGTTAAACTAACATCTGTACCTTTCCATTCAGCTGTGTGTCTTTTTTAGGATCAGAAATATTCTCTCTCTCTCTCTCTCTCTCTTGTCGGTGTGTTGTCTAGTTGTTTCCGTGTGTGTGAGGGAAGTTTGTGCGTTCCCCAGTGGCCCATAGACACACACACACACACACACACACACACACACACACACACACACACACACACACACACACACACATAGCTGGCTCTGGGTTTTAGCATTAATGGCCCCTGCTAACCATGGGCCACAGACAGCCCAGCCTGCTGGCTCAGAGATGCTGCTGCTGCTGCTGCTGCTGTTTGTGGCTAATGACTCCGACTGATGCTGATGCAGGCAGACGGACTCTTAGGCAGGGCACTGCACACAACACAGCTCCTCATTGCAGCAGAAGAAGAGCAAAGTACAACAACTGCAACAAAAATCCCATCAGATGCACAAAACACATGCATATGTAGAGTATATATTATGAGGAGAGGGTGTGGACACTGTCTGGCTTAAAGCTACTGAATACTGTATCTTTGACGAGTCAAGAAAGTGTATGAATGTATTCTGTTGTCTTTCCACTCTGTCATTGCTGCGTGTCCTGATGAACTGGCCTCTGCACCTGCAGCATTCAGAGCTGTCTGATTTATGAACAGAGGAGAGTGGAATAAAATGAGAGATAATTTTTCTTACGCAGGGCAGAGTGGAGATTGTGTAACAGTGCTGTGTGTTGGTAATCATAATGGCCTGAGTCAACAGCGACAGTGATGGCACAGCGCAGTTCAGACAAACCTTGAAACTTGCCGGGGAGAATCAGTGACCCAGACGAGGCTTCCGCAGCGGGATTGTTCGCTGGGAGGGTTCAGTAGATGCTCAGATCAAGCATATAAATCAGAATGTCCCATTTGGACCAGAAACAATAGCGTGTGTGTGTGTGTGTGTGTGTGTGTGTGTGTGTGTGTGTGTGTGTGTGTGCATGAGTGTGTGTGCGTGTGTGTGGAGGGGGCTGGGTATGCCTGTGCAGACCTCCTTGTACTTCAGGTTTGTGTGAGATCAGCACTTTTATGGTCTTAAGCTGCAGCTCACACAGTGGAGGACCATATTTCTTCACGCAGCTGAATACATTTGCGTGATTTCAACGCACACCTTCAGCTTTCCACTGGCAAGAGTACTGATGGTTATGAACTAAAAATGATTGTACATTCCAAACTACTGAATAATCAGCTCCTTCACTCATCAAAGAGACTACATTTTCAGACATGTAGGTATGTTCACCATCCATTTACTCATACACACTTGGCTTGTGTAAGACCAGCGTGACCTTGGCACAGGGGTATGATTAATTCCCCTTGTGAGTGTGTGTGTGTTGCCGTCTGCCCAGGTCTGTCTGTCTGTGCGTGGGCTATATTAAGAGTGAGTGACATTTGGTTTCTGCATTTGCATGATTCATACATGTGACCCAGAGAGGCTGTCTGCGCCTGATGGAGGGAAAAAGAGGAAGAGGAAGAAGAGAGGGGGGGGGGGTGGAAGGATTACTCCAGGAGCAGTTTACCACTGAGCTGCCATGACATGCTCGTCGGCCACTTTGTTTTGCCAGTGCACACACACACACAAACATACACACACACACATACACACATCAAGGCTCCTCCAGAAAAGCGCGGCGGCGGCTGAGTCTCCACATTAATCTCAACACCAGCGTCCGTGGACTAGGAGGGAGAGTCAGTGCTCTGTAATGACAACCCATTCATAAACAGAAAGAAGAGACAAAAAAGGGGAACTCAAACCCGGCAGTCTTGGTGGCAGATCTCCCTGAATCAT